>CABEGB010000900.1:156609-330404 GCA_901521435.1 Crematogaster levior | reverse complement strand
ATCGTCGGCACGTTTAGATCCATTTCCCTTTCTTCACGCGGACAAGTTTCGAGAGTTTACAGTGCTCGAGCATCCTCCGGCTTTCGAAGCGAGAGACACTCGACATCTCTCTTCGTGTCGTAGAAATCGACAGACACCAGCGTCTGCGAGGTATCGGTAAGGTGAGGCGATCGTGTAATTTATAACGGCCAGGTATATCGATTATCTTGTGACCCAATTCCGACTGGATATCGAGTTCCTGGGCTGGCATATAGAATTTCCGTGTCCCACCGCTGCACGCACTTATACGCGTGCGCCAAGTATGGACTGTTCCACGTGCAAGGGTGGAGATCCTGGAAAGTCACACTATTCTCACGCGTCTCCCGAATGTACGCGTCCGAAGGATCGTGCAGCCTTCACCAAATATACCAAAGACGCTTCTTCACTTTAAGTTATTATTTATTAAGTATTCTAAATAATATTTATACATGCTTATGTTGCTGCCTTATGTTGTTAACTCTTAGCTGGCACTGTAGGGTAAGTCCCAAAAGCCCCAGACAAGTTCAGCCAATTTTCGTCTAAAATTCACTTTATTTCTCCAAATAAATACCTTTTTTCCAACAGCCACTGTCAGACTATTTTTTTTTTCTAAAAGTGTTGTGTTTCAAGAGTGTCCAGTTAAGTTTTTAGCTTTTAATATCAAAAAGGAGAGTTTTGAATTTTTAAGTAAAAATAGTTCTTTTATCTTAAAAAAAATTTTTTTCACAGTCATTTATTAAATTTGATCAAAATAACCTATGACATAGTAAAATAAATATCAAAGAATATCTGAGAATTTTTTCAAGTAAAAAAACCATTTTTTATGCCTGGGGTCTCAAACGGCCCAGTGTGCAAACTAAGAGTTAAATACAGGGCGTTTCGAAAATTATTATTTATCTAGCAAAGTAAGAGGAGTTGTGTGGGAAAATGACCTATTTGTATGATTTCATGTACATATTTACAAAATAAGAATATTTGCATTTAATTATATTTAAATACTTGTCTTATGATTTTATAATTTTGTGTTTTCTCAGGCCTTGCTATCCGAGATCGTTCTTTTCAGAATGTTTAGTTTAAATGAGATATATCTCAAATTGACAATGTCGACACTTCTCGCTTGATAACAGATTGATACTTTAACAAGATCTTCTCGGACATCCAAGTCACATTTAAACGTAAATTCAAAATATAGATTCCGTTCTTTCAAATTTCCATAAGAGTTCACAAATCGCTTTATTCATTTATATTGTAAACTTGTCGCTAATTGCGTTACATATCATTCCTTTGTTTCTATACACTACATAAACACGTTCTTGCACGCTTAAGTTAAATGTTAAGAATATATGTAAAATCACTCAAATAAGTCATTTTATAATTTCTGTTACTTCATAAAACCGTTTGGACTTTTGATTAGTTTGAAATATTCCATGTGTATATACTTGTATTTAAAATTAGTTGAATACACCAAAATATTTTCGCATTTTTAGAGATATAGATCACATTTTTTCAATATTTCATCAAATTCAAAATATTTTTGTACAAGGTTTTCTGTTGCATTTACATGTTTGTATTTTATCATGGAACTATCAGTATGTATTTTTTTCTACCTCTCTCTCTACCTTATTTAAATAACTAGATGGAATACAAAAGCGTGTATAATGAAAAAATCGTTAACGTCTATGAACAAATTTTTTCCTGTACTTATAATTATAATTACTTTTATGGTGCGTGAACATTTCCTAATTTAATTATATTCATGCATGAGCATGTGAGGGATCTCGATGATCGTAATTCATTAAGAATGTTTCAGTATTTTTAATTGCGCGATTCAAGCCATGAATTCATTCATATTCGCGCTACGTTAATTCTTGCAGCAAACGTGCCTTTCGTTAGGATTTGCAGGTTCTCTAAAATAAAAATAACAGGATATTTGTAATTTGCAAAATCATAGATATACATAGAATTAAAAATGGTGACCCTCTCAACTGTTCACAGTAGATATGCTGCATTCTTCGTTCTATAGAATAAAAGGTCACGAAGAGTGAAGAGCCGACGTTTATTGGCACGTGAGCCGATATCGACGGCTGATGACCTTCCGCGAAACGTCTGCAAGTTAATAGCCCTCCATCGACTACATTTCGTTGCCAAGAAAATACTGTCCATTCAGATAGCTCGTCGAACCCCAATATCTTACCAAACGATATCTCACGTGCATGCAAGGATCTCGCTAGACAACTCGCACAATACAGTCTGTCGTGTAGCATAGGTTTTCGTCGGTCAACTTCAAGACTGCCTTCTCCGCACGTGACAATATTACGGGCTTACGAAGGAAAAAAAAACGGTGTCTCGTCATATCGCACGTCATTGCGTATTTACGATAGCACGACTGTCCATCCGCAATAATGGCCTGCGCTTCATCTCGTATTCCACGCCACGTTCCTGCCGATAGTCACGCAATGACCTGCCTCGTCGTCGCGAACCTAATCCCTCCTCTATTCCGGTTGCGACTGCATGATATAATTTAACAACTGTGCAGAAACCACGTTATCACGCGACCAAATGACAACGTAATTGTCGGAATTCCGTGCGTGCGAACTAATGGATTGTAATACGACGACGTCGGTTGGCTTTTCACATAGAGGTAAAATGCGCGATGTCGTCGCACTGAATGGACTTTTTCCGAGGATTTTATCGTCCGCGTAATATTCGAAAATATTTGGACGGTAAACATTATCCTTTCATTCCGCCCGACGTTACGTTTCAACCTCACGCCAACGTAAATGCGAGTAAGACGTTTCGCTTCTATCCCAAGTGAGATTAAAATTCGAAATATCAAGTCGCTGATTTTATTCATTTCTAAGAATTACCGCAACACTCGATATATATTATGTGTATGCATCAAACATCCAGATGCCTATTCACACTTTGCAAAAAGATTTCTTGAAAACTCTATAACTCTCCAGTCACTTTCGTTCAAATTTCTATGTGGTAAATTATAGTAGGGGGAACCAGGGATAAAAGTAACGCGGGACAAATGTAACAAACGTAACATTACTAAAAAAAAAATATATATATATATATATATAATATATTTATGTATGAATCTATCCACGGTTATACAACGTCTTTTAAACGTCCCTCTCACCTCAGTAGCGCTCGAAGCTCTGTCGTGAGAGGTTGTGTGTCTGTTGCATCGATGTCATAAATTGCATTGGAAATTTAGTTTATCCCTTTATTTATTGTTTATTATAAATGAGTCACTACTGCCTTTAAATAGTTTGATGCATATTTTGAGGTTAGTTTATTTTATAACATTATAAATATTTGATCAATTGTGGCAAAAATCTATGTCGGAACAAAAGTAACAGACTGTTACTACTGTCCCGAAAACAATAATTGTTATTGGTATTGATTTCTATTTATTTATATATATTTCTCTTATAAAAACGTTCTTATTATTTTAGAATGTCGAATATCGACGAAAAAGAAAAACAGATAGAGGCTGCGTCCGAAATATACAAATTGGCGGCAACAGATCACAGTATTTCATATTATTTTTAATTTTTTTGTTTTCTTTTTTTGTTTATCTATATGAATATCAATTTCAAGATTTCAGAAATTTATGATTTTTCAATTTTTTAATTAATTTTCTTCATCAATAATTGCTTAACCTTAATTTATAAGAATAATAGTTTATGTTGTGATATAAAAGAGGAGTTCCTTGTGATATTAAAAATTTTTGTTTATTATATGTTTGTATAATTTCGTTTATTTTATGATTGAATAATTTTATATTCGTATAATTTTGTTTTTATAATTTTGTTTCATTATTTATGTTTAAAAATGTCCAGAATTATTTGAAAAAAGTTTATAAGAAATAAAATGTTTCACTATTATTGATTATATGTTTGTTTTAATTTTATTTTACCTTGTTAAAATCAACCTTTAGCCCTGTTACAACTAACCGTAGGGGCAATCGCAACAAATCTCGATTTTTATAAAATTCGATTTTTCCACGTAATTGTATAATGTGCAAGTTTTATCTATACCAAATAATAAATCAAGAATGCATTATAATCTTATGAGATAGAAAAAGTTTATAAATAAACAAGTAAATCGAAGATATCAACACAAATAAGCAAAATGTTACGTTTGTCCTTGATCTCCCTTGTCTCTCCTATTTTTTTAAGTAAATTTAGAATAAGTTTAATTATTTAACAATTTAACTAGAGAAATATGGTATACTATTTACGACCTGCGAGCTTGGTAGCCTAGTAATATTTCCATGTGAACTTTGTTTTTTATCAACTCAATAAACTGCATGTCGATCATTTGTTGGTTTTAAAACACAGACATCCATTGGAACAATAAATTTACATATTTAAATCAATTAATCGATTTAAATTTTTGAGATTAATAAGCATCCTATTTAAATCGCTGTAAAGAAATTTATTGCGAAAAATATCACCTCATGCCTCAGTTGTTGAATTGACTAACAGTAAGACATTCGCTCTAGGGAGTCGGAAAGTTCCAGGTTCGAAACCTGGTTGATATTTTTTGTGTAAAGAACACATATAGTTGCTTTTCAAACAAGATAGTTGTTACAAATTGTAAATTAAACAGTTTTGTGAACAGTAATTGTGTTTCCTTTACGCAAATTAATTTATCTCATTCTGTGCATAAAAGTACACTTGCTAAAGAATAAAGTTACGAAATATTTTATACTCTATTTAAAAATGCGCTAGAATAAAATATAAAATATCTCGTAGGCTATTGATTTTTCGACAACTCTACCTTAATACTTTTATATGCAGAAGATTTAACGAGAGAAATCATATTTTTTTAAAATCATATAATTCCATTTAAAAAAATAACGATGGCCTTTATATGACCTTGAAAAGTTAATTTTTCGAAAATTAATTTTACTATTATTATTTATCTCCTTACAAACCATGCAACTTTTGTCTGAAGCATTTTTTTCTGCAATTAAAAATAAAAAAGTTTTAGAGAGAGATGTAAATTAAAATAGAATATTCTGTGTATATTAATACATAATGTATAAATTAGTTCGTTATGTATGTATGTTTGTTTATACACGAGAACCACTGGATTCTGATTTTTATGAAAATTTTACTAGATAATTTTATTATTTATTTTTTTAGCATATGTAGAATTACTCTACCATAATCAGAAGCGGAACAATACTACAAAAATGCAAAGTTATTTTTGTTTTTATTTCACCATTTCACGAAATGCTGGCCAAACTATGAGAAATATACTAAAATGATGTATGAGGAGTGAAAAGGACTTATCATTTTCTGAAAAAAATATCAGCGACGACTCTCAAAATCAATAGTTTACTCATAATAACAATTTTAATATTTTAATATTTTTAATTTTCAGTTAATTATTTGATTTACATTAAAGATAGTGTAACAGCTCTTTTAAACTAGAATGACCAAATTAGCAAAATCGAATGCAACCTACTGGATTATTTAGTACTTACTTTGTACTATTTTGTATCACCAAAAATAATATTATACTCCGTGCCATTTAAGAAAAAATCGTGATGCTGCTAACGTAATTTGAAACTAGTAAGACCACAAAAAAAATAGTAACTTTGAAATAGCTGAATCGATTTACATAAAGTATTTTTGGTTATATAAAAAAGATCCTAAAAATTCTTTTATGAAAATTTTAAAGGAGATCTAAAAGTCACCATAACAGAAGATTAATGATACGACTGAAACGATTTTAAAAGCGCATCCGACATTATTCTCAAAATTCTAAGGAGTATTTCTATGAAAATTTTATGGTGAACCGATATACACACAGGCGAAGCTTGCAAAAGCTGATAAATAATAAAAAATTTCAAACAAAACTTACATTATAATATTTTGCTAGGAATAAAAATATAATATTCTCGTATTTGTGAATGAAAACAAAATTCTTTAAAGAAACAATTCTAACAAGCATTCCGCGAATTCAAAATTAAAAAAAAATTTCTTAAAAATTCAGTTTCTCCACACAAAAAAGATGAGAATCCAGATTTTCCCGAGAAGTCCAGATTTTACACAATTTCCAGTTATTTTCACGTAGATAATAAAGATGATAAATGTCTCCCGTCGAGACATAATCGATGATGCGTGATCAAAAGAATTGCTCACATAATACGAGGATATTGTTACAGCGTCTTTAAGCCAGATCTGCGTCAAGGGACGGACAATGTCATTAGCCACGGATGCGTACAGCCATAAAAAGAAATGTCTCATTAGTTCGGAGGCGGGATACGCGAGTTCTCAACGACAAAGCAAATTAGGAGTCGCCGCCGGCTATTGAACTCCGCTTTACCGCGTTCCGTATCCACATTTCGAACTACTGATAATGCATATGTAGAAACATAGTCAGCGCAGACTAGTTGTTAATTTAGCACGCGATACGTTAGAAACGGAATCCACACGATTGTGATTTGTGGAAAAAGGAAAACACGCTACTCCTCTCCATATCACGATGAAGATAATTAATTATTGAGGCTGGTATATTGTATCATGCACGAGCAGCTCAAAGATTGGCTGCACGAATTTCACTTATGTAATACGTGTTTTGCGAAATTAATTTTTGCAAAGTCCACAATGTGTTGATGTCTTAAAATCTAACGACGATATGATATACGTAATAATAATTCTTTTAACTGAGAACTACGTTAAGATATTTAGAAATCTTTTAGGGAGAAATAAGTAAAATTCCAAGGTTAAACTTTAGTACCGCCAGTAATGATTAACAAGAATAACTATTTTTTTAGCCGACAACAATCTGGCCATTATTTTATTTAATGACTTTGCTCACAACGTTTGGTTTAGGTCCTTTTCAAGTGTCTAATCTCTCTCTACATCACAAATTTAAAATTAAAAATTAAAATGTTAATAATAGTAGTAATAATAGTTACAACGAATAAGATAAAACAGTAAAAAGTACATTGAATCATACCTACGTTATCAAGTGATAATATATAACAAAAAAACGTATTAATGTTATGAAATTCTGCCAAGATGATCATAAACTGTATAAGCTCGAAGTAAGTATTATATATAGTGACTAATACGTAAATTCAAAAACCATCAAGATGAAATTCGAGCAATTATAAAAGATGTATTTACATGTTTTTTGTTCAATTATTAAGATGCAACTATCGTGGATGACTCCGCACTATCATACAAGATGCACAATTTTTCTGACAATGAGAAACATCTTGATAAAAGTAAGAAACATTAGAGACATTATATTAAGAATTAAGCGTGTACAGAGGAATCAATAAATGTATACACCTTAAACACTGACCGTTGACTGAACTTGAGGAAAGCAAAGGGAGCATGAAGAATATATAAACAATGTTAAAATTCCTAGGAGGAAAGAAAAAGAAGAAAAAACGCCAGAGAAAGAAATGAAACAAACATAAGAACAAACAAAAGGTCAAATGGCTTTTATAACTTTATCATATGTCAAACTCAAATTTTCTGTATTCTTCTTTAAATTAATGCTGTTGTTATTTTTTGAGATAAAAATCACCTCAGCTAATTCTCTCTTTCTAGCATGCTTCTCCTTATGTAAAATTTCCGATGAGGACCAATCAAAATCATGCCCATATAATACTCTATTAACTATTTATAAATTAACTAATTAAAAATAATTATTAAATTTATAAATTAACTAGAGATGGAAATTTATTGAAATTTCCGCAAATCTCTCCAACAATGGAAGTTGATTTGCAATTTTTGGTCGGCGCTGCGCGTAAACTAGACGCTGCGGAAATTTAAGCTGTGTATTGTAAATCATTTATTGATAATGGTTTAGACTTTAGTAGATCGTAGAGTAAACTGCTTTCGCACACGCAGTGCTAAAGCTTGATTTAATGCGAAAGTTTACCGTTTCTGCACTTTTCTCCCCCTCTCTTCCACCATTCGTTTTCGTTCCGTCACTCGCCGAAAACCATCGGAAACATAATTTCTTCGTTCGGTTCGCAAATCGAACCCAAACTCGCGAACAAACTCTTTTCGTGTTCGTTCTTTGCTCCAGTTACCGAAAGAGCAACATCGCGGTCGCCATCTCCGGGAGTTCCAGAACGGAAAGCAACCGTCAATAGAATCTGCTGGCAATCGTGAATTAATTCTCGAGACCATTTTCCCCACCATCGATCTCCCCTCGTATCCCCTTCTTCTTCGGTAAAATCAAAAATCAACCCTCTCGATGTCGTCCCCCATCTTCCGCTCATCCCTACCTATCTTCCACTCGAGCAATCTCATTGCGGACGTATAATGGCGTCTGCAGCGTCGCTTGATCGAGTAATGATAAAAATCTACTGCGAAGTCGGTTAGAATCGTTTCTCCAAAGCCTTTCTCTTCGATGTAACGGCTGCGGATAGCGGGATTGCATAAAAGATCTGATGAACGATAACCAAAAAAGTGGAATAAAATAAAATAAGGAACGTGAATTGAACGAAGAGATTGAAAGACTGCTCTGATATAAGAATAATCAAAATATAAAAATCTGATTTCATCTTCCAGGAAGTTCGCTTCACTTTTTAAGGTTGTATTACCCATAAAGTCATTTCGGTGCTAGGCACTTGAAATTTTGCAATTAAATTCCTATTATCATAATTAAACTACTCACCAAATTTCAAAAAGTTTCACGAGCTTGTTCAAAAGTTATTGCATTTTGAAATTAACACGTAGCTTATGGAGTACAGCTACATTATGCACCTTCACCATAAAAAATATCACAGAACCGTCGGTGACAGATTTTTGAAATTTTGCATGTTGATACATAATTAAATAAGTGATGTTTTGCAAAAAAAATTGGAACCCTACATCAAAAATTGTTGGAACTATCCACGAAAAACGCGTACAGTCACCATCAAAAGTTAAATTAATACATGGCGAATCGCAAATAATAAGAGGCGGAAATTAGTTGAATGTCCCAAAAAACGTTATAATAATTATTCTAACCCTTATTCAATCTAAACATACGAAATGCAGCGAGCAACAACTGGTCTAACGCTGAATTGAAATTCTTTAACTTTTAAAAGTGATTGTATGGTAATACAACCTTAATTTATCGAGATAAAGTCTTACAAATACGTATCGTCTAATCCTTTCGATGTCAATAAATTTATTGACTTTCAGTACTTTGGATAATGAATTTCAAAATATCGGGTACCAATCGACATCAAGTAATCAAGGAGCTTTCTACTACGCCATTGTACGTGAACGCAGACATGCAATATGTATACGAAATGCACATTTCGATGTTCATCCGGCAACTCGATTTCCATTAGCTACATGATATATAGAAGAATGAGCGGAAGAGAAATTACGTCCGCCTCTCCAACCATTTTTTTTATTCCTCTAACGACTTTCTGCCTGTATCAACTTACCACTGTGGGATCATACCGCGTTCGAATGTCGCTTTACAAGTTTATTTCGCTTCGAACGATCTTTTATAAAAAATCCAATAACAGGTCACCCAGATAGGCACCGTCCGTGCAGCGTCGCTCGTGCTATCCGAGCCATCATCTCGATTGCGTCCCGTTTTCCCGCAAACAAGCACAAAGCAACAAAAAGCATTCTTGAGCTTTAAGGATTCGTGCCAGAAGATATTAGCGCACCTGTTTCCGCACAATATAATAGGTCGTATTTCCTGTTTAGCCATAATTTGTGTTATACCGGCGATGCGAACCATCCCGCGAGACGTGCTTTGACCCACCACTCTTGCACCGGAGAGATCGTTATTTCGATGTTATATTCTTGCGAACAAGAAGATATGTATCTTTTGTGTGTGTGTGTGTATGTGTAAACGTGTGTCCGAAGAAATAAGTTTAATTTTCTCCGTGTTTTTCCAGATTTTCGTTGAAGATACTATTTCGGAGCATTGTTCTAACGTTCTAAGCTTTTTCTCCATTTTCTGAATATATAAAAGACAAACATTGTTCTCGATATGTTCATTATTGTTCGTAGTTTCTCACGTATCCTTACTTATCTATGTTGGAAAAGTACTGCAGAGCTGAATAAAGCGACAGAACTTTCGAAAATCTGAAATATTATATTTTTCTGTAAAAACCACTCACTTTAAAATTGACGATTGTTCCTTAAGACAATATCCACGCTTAAATATTACTGTACTGTATGGCGCTTGTTTAACGCAACGTCGTTGGGGTACGAGAACCCCATATTAATATGGTCCATCGAACTTGTTAACCACTTTAGCCAGAATAAACAGCAGGAATGGTGTCACCATCGCAATCTCCTTTTCAACAAAACTCGGCGCAATTGAACCTGAAAGCTGTGTCAACCGGACTGTTATCACCCTTCCAATCAGGATGCATAAAAATCATTAAAAGGACGAATCTCCGAAAGCGAGTTTCGTGCCTCCGACCTTAATTCGGGGGATTAAATTAATCAATCGCCGTTTGCCGATCCGGCTCCATTGGGTCGTGAGTGTCAATATCACGGCGTTCTCTCGCTCGCCGCTTCTCTCCGAGACTGTCTTCGTGGACATTATCACGGTTCGTCAGGAACGAGCCAGAATTTCCTTGTAATTAGCGTTGTTTACGTATGGTGACGCCTACGCGGGGGGCTTTTCGTTAATCAAATTCAACTTCGTCAATCCAGCCTCGATGCGGCCTCGCATCACCGACCTCGTGTTAGTTAGCCGTCAGCCTGTTATACTAGTTAGAACAAACTCCGTCTCTCTCTAGATTTCGCGAGATATCTGCCGATATCTCATCTTGTCGAGCCTGCCTCGACGATGAGATTCATCTTGAGGTTCGACAGTTCAGCCACGGTTCGTTAGCTCAATTGCGAACATTTATACCAATTTAACAAGAGACGAAGATTTATTTATGCAAATATCTCTATTCAACGAGCAATTATATTATAAGTATGATGTACAGATTGCGATTAAAGATACAATCAAAGTATTAATTAGTAGCTATGATTTTTTAGTCGTTTCGCAATACTAAGAATTTCGCTCGCTCACTAAAAAATTACTTCCAATCATAATCAATCTTATCTCAATTGTGTAACATCAATTTTCGTTGTTTTGTTTAAATTATTATTGTAGACAGAACGATTTCTTTGTAAACTTGTCGAATTTCCTGATCTCATTATCGATCTTATTGTGGAATCTGAATTAAAAATTTATTAATTGACTATCATAGGCGAAACTAATAAGTGTGTTTGATCTTTTAGTAGTTAAGTATGATACGTAGAATTACATGACATCGCTGGATGACAATTTAATAAACACGTGCAAAACAAATAAAACAGTCAAAGAGTGCTTGATTAAGCTAGATAAAAAATTTTCGGGAAGTCATCGTATTAAATTATTTCATAATCAATTATGCATTATTTAAATTATTAAATGATTTGAACTTCAGGTGAAATTCATTGCTTCGATATTCTTGTCATCGTTTCTCCTCTATTCCTTTATTAGCATCTATCTACTTCGTTAATTACCCGAATTTCTCCGTCAGCTTCCCTCGTGACCTCATCAGCATCGAGCTTATTCTGGAACAGACTTGGCAAAGTCAGCTGACACTCGCGAATATAATGGGCTACTCCTCTATTCATTACCGTCAGTATGAGCAGTCCAGCTCGTAAATGATTACGTAGATTATTCAAGCGTGGCCATACGATCCCCAAACATAAACTGTGCTGTAAACTATAATACTTAAACGATATTGCGATATCACTATGCGATTTTGTTTAATAAAACTTAAATGTAATAATTCGTTACATCTTTAAAGCGATGCTGAAGAGACGGTCAAACTCCGATGGGAAACCTCGTCTAAAGGAAACTAAAAATGTCGATAACTTACCAAAATTTTTATTCTCACATTATCGTCCAACTTAAGATATAACTACATGTATGATATGTACCAAAAAAGTGTGATTTTAATCTACACACATAAGTTATTTTAATCTAAACAAAATGGTTTATTTTAAACCATAAAAAAACTATAATTTATTTAATTATACGTTCTACAAAAATAATGATATCAACAAATTGTGCTAAGTAAAAATAAAAATTTAAAAAAATATTTTAATAAAAAATGATACAAAATAATGTAAAAAATAATTTTAATTTTTTAAATTATATCCTACTAAAATACTGATATCGAGAAATTATGCTATTTAAAAATAAAAATTTAATATTTTAACAAAAAATTATACATAATTGTTTTAATTTTAAAAAAATTATGGTATTACAATTATGGTATTGCCCCAACTTAATAAAACATTTTGAAATAAAATATATTTAAAAAAATTTAATATAATATAGTATAGTTTGAAAGTTTAATTAAAAAAAAAAAAACAAATAATGTAAAAATATAAAATTAAAAATTATTTACAAAAAATAAAAAATAAAAAATTAATGGAAAAATATAAAAATGTATATAAAAATTAAAAATTAATATAAAAATAAAAAATTTAATTGAAAGACTTAGCTCTGCTACAAAATATGCTATTTTAAAAATTAGCAACGCTAAGTCTTTCAATTAAATTTTTTATTTTTATATTAATTTTTAATTTTTATATACATTTTTATATTTTTCCATTAATTTTTTATTTTTTATTTTTTGTAAATAATTTTTAATTTTAGATTTTTACATTTTTTTTTTTTTTTTTAAATTAAACTTTCAAACTATACTATATTATATTAAATTTTTTTAAATATATTTTATTTCAAAATGTTTTATTAAGTTGGGGCAATACCATAATTGTAATACCATAATTTTTTTTAATTAAAACAATTATGTATAATTTTTTGTTAAAATATTAAATTTTTATTTTTAAATAGCATAATTTCTCGATATCAGTATTTTAGTAGGATATAATTTAAAAAATTAAAATTATTTTTTACATTATTTTGTATCATTTTTTATTAAAATATTTTTTTAAATTTTTATTTTTACTTAGCACAATTTGTTGATATCATTATTTTTGTAGAATGTATAATTAAATAAATTATAGTTTTTTTATGGTTTAAAATAAACCATTTTGTTTAGATTAAAATAACTTATGTGTGTAGATTAAAATCACACTTTTTTGGAAATAGGTTTTTAAATAGTTTTTTAGAGTTAATAATACTATACTATTTTGCAAAGATACTTTTGACGCGGACTTAGCACCTTTTTTTTACCTTTTTTTAAAAAGGTAATTTTTATAGAGATATCACTCTTTTTTGTAAATGACATTACTCTTCTTGAGCTTTTCCGTTTTATCAAGTTAAGTTATTAGCGACGATAGTGAAAAATAGCGACTTAAGAAATGAGGTAAGCAAAGAAGTATTCAATTTTATAGTTTATTATTTTATTATTTTAATATCTTCTTTTATGTACAGGATATAAAAATGGTTTCTTTTATATGCACGATATGAAAATAGTTGCGTAGCAAAAAATAATGCAGTAAGTAATGTTGATTGCTTACTGTATCCTATCTTATCTCTCAGCATTTTCATCCTGTATGTATTACATTTCATTTTGTTTAATAATAGTACTTATGTTATAGTTATGTGCACTATTTGGTTTGGAATCGCTGAAAGAAGATAACATAGAAAAGATTCGAGATGGTGTACCATCCTAAAAAACCAAACTTGTATTTGCAATGGGCCATCTTTGAAAAAGATCAGGATAACTTTGAGAAAGCTGCCACTATATATATATTAGAGAATATTGATAACGTACTACCACATATGATAAATACATAATAACAAGAAACAATGCGGAAAGTAATGTTGATTGTTTCCTGCATTCTATCTTGTCTCTCAGCATTTTCACCCTGTATGCATTATATTTCATTTTGATTTTAAAATATTTAATAATAGTATTTTATATTATTAAAATTGTGCTATATAATAAGAATGATTTTTATTTTTTGTAGTTTGTAATTGCTGAAAGGAAATAATACAGAAAAGATTTGAGATGTATATTCGAGATGGTGTATCATCCTATAAATACTATATAAGATATGAAAATGGTTGCGTAGCAAGAAACAATGCGATGTTGCGTAGCAAGAAACAATGCGAAGTAATGTTGATTGCTTACTGCATTCTATCTTGTCTCTCAGTATCTTCATCCCGTATGCATTACATTTTATTTTAAAATATTTAATAATAGTATTTTATAATTCAAAAAGTATAATTAAAATTGTGAGGTAAGCAAAGAGGTATTCAATTTTATAGTTTATTATTTTATTATTTTAATATCTTCTTTTATTTACAGGACATAAAAATGGTTTCTTATACAAGATATGAAAATAGTTGCGTAGCAAAAAACAATGCGGTAAGTAATGTTGATTGCTTACTGCATTCTATCTTGTCTCTCAGCATTTTCATGTATGTATTACATTTCATTTCCTTTAATAATAATACTTTATGTTATAATTATGTTCACTATTTGGTTTGGAATCGCTGAAAGAAGATAACACAAAAAATATTCGAGATGGTGTATCATTTTTCTCAAAGATGGTCCATTGCAAATGCAAGTTTGGTTTTTTTAGGATGATACAACATCTCGAATCTTTTCTGTGTTATCTTCTTTCAGCGATTCCAAACCAAATAATGCACATAACTATAACATAAAGTACTATTATTAAACAAAATGAAATGTAATACATACAGGATGAAAATGCTGAGAGACAAGATAGCATGCAGTAAACAATCAACATTACTTACTGCATTATTTCTTGCCACGCAACCATTTTCTTGTATATAAAAGAAACCATTTTTATATCCTGTATATAAAAGAAGATATTAAAATAATAAAATAATAAATTATAAAATTGAATACTTCTTTGCTTACCTCACAATTTTAATTATACTTTTTGAATTATAAAATATTATTATTAAATATTTTAAAATAAAATGTAATGCATAAGGGATGAAGATGCTGAGAGACAAGATAGAATGCAGTAAGCAATTATCATTACTTATCGCATTGTTTCTTGCTACACAACTATTTTCATATCCTATATAGTATTTATAAGATGATACACCATCTCGAATATATATCTCGAATCTTTTCTGTATTATTTCCTTTCAGCAATTCCAAACTACAAAAAATAAAAATCATTCTTATCATATAGCACAATTTTAATAATATATAATACTATTATTAAATATTTTAAAATCAAAATGAAATATAATGCATAAAGGGTGAAAATGCAGAGAGAAGATAAAATGCAGTAAACAATCAACATTACTTACCACATTGTTTCTTGTTATTATGTATATATCATATGTGGTATGTTATCAATATTCTCTAATATATATATATATATATATATATGTGGTAATATGTGGTATGTTATCAATATTCTCTAATATATATATATATGGTGGCAGCTTTCTCAAAGTTATCCTGATCTTTCTCAAAGATGGCCCATTACAAATGCAAGTTTGGTTTTTTAGGATGTTACACCATCTTGAATCTTTTCTGTGTTATCTTCTTTTAGCGATTTCAAACCAAAGTGCACATAATTATAATATAAAGTACTATTATTAAACGAAATGAAATGTAATACATACAGGATGAAAATGCTGTGAGACAAGATAATATGCAGCAATCAACATTACTTACTGCATTATTTCTTGCCACACAACCATTTTCTTGTATTATATATATAAAAAAAACCATTTTTATGTCCTGTATATAAAAGAAACCATTTTTATATCCTATATATAAAAGAAGATATTAAAATAATAAAATACAATAATAAACTATAAAATTGAATACTTCTTTTTCTTACCTCATTTCTTAAGTCGCTATTTTTCACTATCGTCGCCGCTAATAACTTAACTTTCGTTTATCGCCGTCACTTACTAAGTTTTGCACAAATTCAAGACTGATACACAAATATAACCTATACCTGTCAAACCAGGTTAAAGACTATAACCTAACTTTCGTTTATCGACGTCACTTACTACTACAATCGATTATCGATCACACTATACGATCGATCACACTTCCAGAGCATCACTAGCGCGATCTTGTGTCGAATGCCTCAACAGTACGTTTTTACGGTCGACGACGACGACGAAGACGAAGACGACGTTTCTTAAATGATATTTTTCACATTTGGACTTTGCGTCGTAATAGCTCGATTTATAGAGCATGTAGCCCAAAAATAAAAACACTTTTATTATATAATTCGACCCCGCTCTATCGATTGAGACTACTTAGAAGTCGATCCGTTGAGCGGATATATGAAAACCAGAAATATTGAGTGCTCTCAACTGACCGACTCGCGTAATAAGACACGGTAGTGTCTGTCTTGTGCTTGCGCGGACTTAGCACAAGACACTACCGTGTCTCTTGATGTCATTTGTTACGTAACATATTTAAGACCGCTTTCACGACTGTTCGCGATGAAGCTCAAGACTCGTCTACACACGGAGTACGAGTAGAAATATAAGTAGAAGTAAGGGAATAAATCGTTTTTGGATGTCGAAATTGTCTGTCCTTGTCAAATAGATTGCAGCGCTCTCTCTCCGGAAATCCTGTACCTATTGTCATAATTATTACTCTGCTTATCATTCTACATTTACTGCGCGTATACAGATAAGTAAAGTCGGTTTATCATGTTTATCGGTTTATCAAGAATCTTTTTTATTAGGCTTTTAATCTTAGCTGAGTCGGTTCTGTTCTCCAATATAGTCCAACTTGCGTGAAACTTTCGATTTACACATAAGTTATATAACTCGTATATAAGCGAACGATTTCATGAGCTGACAATTCTAAGTGCAAAAAGGTGCTACACTAAATATAATTTTTTAATTTCTTTTTATTCTTAGTCCTCTTCAATTACCACCTCGCAGTTTACTTGTGTACGTCTCTGAACCATGTAAGAGGATTTTCAATTCTGTAAAGAATTCCAAGTACTTTGAATAAACGTAAATGTTGGTAATAGCCATCATCTCCTTAACAATGTTGATTATATCTTAATTATATTTTATCTAATTATATCTTATTTTAATTACGTCTTAAGCTTTTTTAGTTGTAAAATACACAGTTGGAAACAAGTGAAGTATGACACTAAACAAATCTTTAGTTTTAAACGAAAAAATGTTCCAAGATTCAAGAGTAAAGCTTCTTAAGGTTTAGCTTATTAAGATTCCATACATTTTATCAAGGCTGTTAAGTCTTTTTCCGCGTTATACTCAACAATACTCCTCCTTGAGGCTATGCGCCACTTCTATCTCGTCTGATGTTCAAATGTGACGCTTCTGAGACGGATAAATGCAACCATGCCGTTTTAACTTAACGTCGCTCTGGGATAGTGCAGCGGCGGCCGAGTGGACGTGTGCAAGCCGCTATACGTGCTTCCTGACAGTTGAGAATTTACTTGACTACGAGCGTGTTACGGCCACTCGAGATCCTCACTTCTCCCCTCGACCGCACCGACATTTGCGTATTTTACTGGCTTTACCTGGGAATTCGAGATACTGCTGTTCGCTGTATCGCAAAAGGGATCTGTCTTCACAGAGCCACCTTTCTCGAACCACTAACATTTTTGGGTCGGGCCTTGGCTAAAGCAAATTTTGTCTTTTGCCCGCTCCTCCCTTCCACTCAACCTGCGCACGATACACTTTGACTGCATCAGGCACGTTTGCCAAAGCGAGCTGATTGTTGCGAAGTGAAAATTATTGTCGGGCAACACAGTTTTCAGTCTACGCATTAGAAAGAGAAACGATTATATGAAGATTCATCTGGATCTTTTTGCTATTTGTGGTGCACAGCGAAGTTTTAACTTGGAAAAACGGCATTCAATTTTCTTAAGGACAAATAACCTCTCCTCCGGCCGCGGAATCTATGAATGAAGATTATAGCACTGATTCCGGGGAGCATCATGTATATTTCATCGTTTAATTCCATATCTCAGAGTTTCCGGCAGCGTGAAAATATGCGAGCTCAACTTCCGCTCGCGAATGCAAAGGCAAACGAAGATATCGGACTATAACTCTAAATAATTTTTGTTTGAGTAATAGGATAATGGCTCATGGCGATATGATCATTGCAAACTTCGCAATTTTCGCGCGAGACGCCAGCTCCTCTCCACTTCTGACTTGGGACAGGATTTTCCAAGCTGCAAGTCTCGTGGGTTTCCGTGTTGGGTAACGTTAGGAAAATTCATTATTTCGCCGGTGTTACGTGGAATTTCGAGGGAAAAGGGCCGCATTCCACGGGGGGAATTCTCTTTTGCGAAAGCAATTTGCATAAAACAATCAATAAAACAAGACTGATAAGTCGTAGCGATGAGCTAGACGCGCATCACGAATTTCAGCTCGTGACGGCACACCTCGATTTATCACACGGGCGCAATTTTTTACGCTATCCCTTTCTCATGCGCGAATATCTCTTTGACTTGACGCGCTCCTCGATTACATGTAAAAATATGTGGAAGATGTCGCGGATACGTAAAACATAAGCTTCAACGCGACGATCATTATATTCCGAGTTCTTCTTTATTAAAGAACGGCACGAGTAAAAACGGGAGCTCTACGTGCCTCGGATTTTTTATGCAGAACGATGAAAGAAAGGTCGATCGCGACCGATAATAGAGCGACGGTAAATAAATAATGCCTTACAACGAGCTCGTACGACGGCAGATACGAGAATGGAATCGGAATCGTAAAATATTTTTCACGCCAGTCTTTTTTTGCGCGTCATATCTCACCTGACCCCGACTTCGAGTTTTACTCATTTATACGGAGTAGTACTCATTTATGCGGTAGGTCAGGTAGAAATAATAAATGAGATATCCGATCGCACGAAAGAACTCTCTTTTGGGACACAGGTGTTCGATTGCAATGCTCGATCTGCGAAAAATGACAGATAGATAGATAGATAATTGATAGATAATTGATAGATAGATAGATACATGATAGATAGATAGACAGATAGACCGAGAAAAAGGGAGAGGGAGAGTGTGGGGGGGGAGGTGTGAAACGCACGTGCAGTCTTGTACTCTGGATTTGAAAGACAAAAATACTTCGAGACAAAAATACTTTACTACGTCGTGATAGTAGATCTCCATTTTTACGGAATAATTATTTCGGTCGTTGGGTCACGCTAACGTAATTCGTAAAATAGGTCGCGCGTTGACTCCAATATCGAGTTGTACTACTTGCAGCAGTAGTAATAGACTCGTGAAATATCGAGCTTTGAAGTTCGATTATTTTTGAATGCTATTCAGTTTCTGAAAACCTCGAGTATTTTGAAAGTATATTTCTTTTTTTGTAGTGTAGTCACTTCACTCTCTTAGTCAATTCACTCTCTTTTTTGTGCTCAGACACAAATAACAATTTCACTTCTAATGCTATACGTGTCATTTTCATATCCGAATACTTTCGAGGAGAAAGATTTTTTAAATATTCGAGATTTTTCGACAGTCAAAATTTTCAAGACTTTCATGAAATTTCTAAAAATCTATGGTTTGAATAATAACGATACAGTCGAACTTTAAAACGCAAGTAAATCAACTTAGAATCAACATGATTTGTTGGTGCTAATAAGACCCCCACCGCCTTCAGATAAATAATTTATTACGGAAAAAAAATATATATATATACAAGATACTAATTAAATGTCTGTTAAGCCACGTAGGAAATTATGTCCCCACTTCTCTTCGAACTTACCCGGTCACCGCCGTAATTCAATGTTTTAACCCTTAACTGGCACACTGGGCGTTTGAAACCCCAGGCATAAGAATGCTTGCTGTGAGAAAGCTACTGATTTTTTTTACTTGAAAACATTCTCAGATATTCTTTGATACTTGTTTTAACATGTGCCATAAGTTAATTTAAGCAAATAATGACTGTAAAAAAAATTTTTTTGAAGATAAAAAACGAAAAAATGACTATTTTCACTTAAAAATTCAAAACTCTTCCATTTTTTAAATATTAAAAGCTAAAAAATTAACTGGACACTCTTGAAATACAACACTTTCAGAGAAAAAAAATAGTTTGACAGTGGCTGTTGAAAAAAGGTATTTATTTGGAGAAATGAAATGAATTTTAGACAAAAATTGGCTGAACTTGCCTGGGGCTTTTGGTACTCAACGGTGTCAGCAAAAAGTTCACATTGCGTAAGTAAAAGAGAATACTACGCAATTTAATACTAATAATAATAAATCCGTCAATTCGTCGTCTTAGCCTTTTCGTTTTACATACTCTTACCGTAACTCGACTTATCTCCGGGTCAGTGGTTTACGATGTTCCCGGGAATAATAAATTTCCATCCAGCTCACCGTTGCGCAAGCGTGCGCGCATCTAGGATTTTGTACTCATAAGCTACAGTCGGAAAGAGCACGAAAAGTAGTTTTGCTCTCAGTGGATTAATAACTTTTCTCCTCTTTTTTCTTCATTATGAACGGTTACGTAAGAAGCAAATATTCTTTATTAAGACTGACGAATTAAAAGTTGATAATTATGTCGTAATTAGATCTCGTAGCCATCTCATTTGATCGTTTCGAAGTAATCATTTAGCACTTCGTCGATGATCTTATCATTATCTTTGTAATCTTTGTAAGCTCTGTTAAGTGTGAAACGTCACGAATACGTGCGCGTATAATTCATCAATGCGCAATCGATTCCTCGTACAGAGATATGATTTTTTACAGCGTAAAAAACAGTGTTCACTTTTAGCAAGTCGGTTTTATTAGATTACAGGATATTGAAAATTCCCCCCCACCCCCAATAGTTCACTGGATTTGATATTAATCAACTGAAGTGTTATGAATATCGTATAAAACGCCGATTCGATTTGAGACTGGAGAATAGCACGCGCGTTACATACATATTTCATTTATAGTTAATCTGTCGCGATATAATATATATTTGAAGCTTTGATTATAATATATATTTGAAGCTTTACATCATAAGAGCTGCAATTACACGATATCTTCGTATCTCATATCTATCCTGTAATCAATTCCAATTTAAAAGATTTAACAAATTTAATTTCTATTATTCGATTATTGCGCGATAAATGTTGAAATTAAATAAAACGTATTTTTTCAAGCGATATAAAACGCGAGTGTGCCTAAATTATTTGATCATTTAAATATTCTCGCGAATTATTCGATATCACAAAAATGGTAAATTGAAACGTTATTGTATCAAATAACGACGTGTATCATACGAATCGCATTCGCGAATTTACGGGAACAAATAAATAATAACATAAGCCGGCTTAAAACCAAAGCCAATGTTCCAGATGATTGTTCCCTTAATCTCATTTAAGTCTGGCATTGAATGTGCGAGACCAACTAACAACAAAGCCGCGTGAATGTCGTATCGTGTGAGACGGATATTTACGTGAGTGCTCACTTAAGCCTACACGTACGCCCAGACACACGTCCCAAATAGACTTTCCTCCCGTAAGATACGCGAGTAGTTTCGTTGGTCTCGGTGCTCTCGACGCGAAAATTCAAAGTACAAGAGCGGGACTCGGAAAGTTTCCTGATACGCTCAAGGAGCACGAACGGAGAATGCTCTTCGCGAGACGAGAATGTTCTTCGCGAGAAGAGAATGAAAAGTTGCCGTTAATATAACTTCGTTCCCTCGCATTTGTACCTTAATACAACGCTTTTTCTCACACATGATTTTCTTACCGCACAATTTATAAGGGCAGAAGGGGAGGGTGTCAAACAGACGCGTAACATATCGTATACGTTACCAAATTTACAGGAGGAGAGTAACGTCTCTCAACGAATCAACCTAAACGAGGACAAATGGTCTTTTATGTAAACGTCAATCAAAGAAGCGATCTGTATTTTTTTAGACAAGAATATCTTTTTCCTGTCGGTGTCAAAAAATCTGCGAACGCTCGATCCGCGATTCATTTCGCGTCGAAAACACGGTTCACGGCTTTTTTTGATGATTGTATAACGTGAAGGATCAAAAAATGTATGTGTCTGCAGAGAAATTTTATATTATATATTTTCTGCTTTTCTTTCTAAATGACAATTTCGTCTGTCGAAATCTCTGCACCGCTACATTACCTCGTCAAAATGTCTATTTGCAGGAAATTATGAACGCTACATCGCGGGAGTCATCTTCCTCGTCGGGGGAGCGATCGAAACGGAGATACAGCTTCTCTTGATGGCTCAGACGTCTAGTGAACTCAAGGTCGTCAAATCCCATAGCTACGTCCTTTCGTACGTCTTTACCCCGCGCCATCGTTTTTACAGCCCTCCCGACACTTTACCCTCGCTCGACCTTCAGTGTGACAGATATTCAATTCCGTACCAGATAATGAGTTTTCCACGATGCTTTACGTCTCGTGGAAATCAAAAGAAGAAGCTCGGTTCGATAAACTTCGTTATTTAATGGGAAAGTCCTTCTGTTTACCGTTACAATATACAAAAAAATTTTGATGGTTAGACAAAAATGAGTAAAAAAGGAGCTGGTATCTCTTTGAGATCTTTATCAAGGAAGATTTTTATCAAATTTAAAAGTGTCAGAAAAGCTAGAAATAAAAAACAATTAGATCAGTGGTCTCCAAACTTTTAACACCTGAGACTCCTCTAAATGTTTCTAACGCAGTTGCGGCTCCCTTATCACATTTAAGCCATTGATGCCTATATGTTAACAGCTTATTTTCATATAAAAAATCAAGAAATAATAACTTTTGATAAATTTTAATAAATTAACATTTACCACGGCGCCCCTGAGTCTATTACCACCAGGGCGCTGCGGCGCACACTTTGGATACCACTGAATTAGATAAACAGTTAACTGCTGCAAACCTTGGAAATAATTTTGATTAATTAGTAATTATAAACGCACACATATTATCGAACAGCTGTTGACCGTCATTGTGGCGACGAATCTTCCGTGTGGCTTTATGCAATTCACCGAAGTGAGAAAGGGTGGTCGCCCGTCATGACCTGACGTTATCTATTCGAGAAGTCCGTCGACATCCTGTGAAGGACTATCAGAAATTGCATATTCGTCACGACGACGGCGGCAGCGGCGGCCATGTGTGAAAACGAATGAACACCACGAATACATGGCCGTACACGACATAGCTGCAGCTATCGAAATGCGATATCTTCCCTCAATATGCAACCCCTTTGTGAATTCGAGATTGCATGTAGATGAGTAGGGGCGATAATATGTTTACGATAATATGAAGATAAATGAATCTATCGCGATTCTTTCACACTTGTTTATTTTGTTTCGAGTGTCATGCGTTCGTCTGTGTGACATTCGTTTTGTAATTACACAAAAGTCAGATCTCTCGAATAAAAAGGCATTACATGTAAGAAGGATCACTTCACATCGCACGTACATATCTCAATGTACGTTTCATTGCACATTTTGTTATTTATTCTCGCTTCGTTTATTCCTCAAGATTCCATTTCCGCAAAACAAACAGATGTATTTTCGTTATACATGTACAATATATTTTTCGTTTCATATTGAAATACAATTTGTCGCCTGTAACAATATGTAAACCAACACTAAGAACCATAATTCAATGTACCAGTTATCATCGGTTAAAGAACGTGCAACCAAGCATCTTCTTTGGGACATTAAAGCGCTCCGACAGTTCTGCCTTGTTTCAGTCGACAGTAAAGGAGACTCTCAGCCAGCGTCTGCTCCGAAAGTGAATTCCGTGTCCGGAGTAATGAGGTCACGGCGTCCATTATGTATGCAAGGAAAACCAAAGCAGGGGGGTTTCGTTAAGTCGGTCTCCGAGATAAGAAGCTGGAAGAGTTTGCACTTTCGGAATTAATTCGCATAATCCGACGCGCCTTCTCCTCCGTCTATTTTCTGACCGGCCGGTCTTGTACGACGGATTTCGCTCCTCTTTCTTCCTTCTCGTTCCGTAAGCACACGTTACAGCTTAACCGAATTTGCATCTGTTCGCGACCGAGATAAGTGCATCTCGTACGCCTCGCGAAACCGGAAACTTTAAAAATTCGAACGAAAAACACGATAGCAATCCTCCCCCTCTCCCCTCCTCTCTTCCTCGAGAGAAATTGAGTAACATAAAATGGAATGAGTGCTTTCACTTTTACTGGTTGAAAGAAACTATACGCTCCGAGAAACTATGAATAAAGATGTTGAACTCTAATGGGACAATTCGATAGACGATAACTTTTTTCAAACTCTAGAGAATGAGCCATTTACTTGTAAATTTTTTTATGCTGACCTCTAAGATGCTCATGTTATAATTTCGAAAAATTAAATATTAAATTATGGTTTTATTAAATATTAAAATTATGGTAACATTAATGTGATTTACCAGCTGCAACTAACATTTTTGCGCTGACAAAGATTTATTTTCAAAATTAAGTATATTGAAACTTTCAAAATAAATTTGTTGAAAAGACAAGGATCAATAAGATTTCATTTAGTTTCATACTATTTTTCTATTATATGGTGAGTCGTAAGTTATAATAAATCATTAAGAATTACGATCAAATCTTCTTACGGTGCAATAGAATCTTTAATCAGGAAAATCTTATTAACTTTAATCTTTGCATCAAATTTAAAGAAATCGAAAATTTTAACAATATAATTTAATTTTAAACACGCTAAAATATTTTTAAGAATTAAAAAATAAATTAGAGAAAATGCCGTTTTTGATCGGGCTGGATCTTGGTAGTTTAATAACAACATTTCTGTGTGAATTTTTTATACCTTTTCCAAACACAATCAATAAACTGGATGGCAATTAATTATCAGGCTTAAAACACAGCTTTTGTCGGAACAGTAATCCATATACTATATTTAAATCGATAACACAGGCAAAATTTTACTTTTTTTCTGCGGTCTGGAAAAGAAGAATTGTTTTCTGCAGTTTTTTGCGCGCTAAATCCGAGTTCGCAAACAAAAATGTCCTATCACAAAAAAAATAGAGTTGAAGCTCCCAAAAATTCATTTTTTACTATTTTTTTAAATTGATAGCTGACGAGCATGATACGCGAAAGAGCTTTTAAAGCGGTTCAAATTAAATTTTGAATATTGTACTTTAATATGAGAATTTCAAATCTTTCACCGTAGGCACCATTCAACCTCAAACGCGATTTGTTTTTAAAAGTCGATGTCCGTCCACAGAGTAAAATACGATGATTGCCCTATTCTCCAAAGATTATATTTTAAACAAAAAAATTTTATATTATTTATGTAAACAATAATTATTTCAATTAGAAAAAAAGCGTACGCTTATATGTATAATGTGTGTGTCTGTCTCTGTCCGTCTGTCAGCTGCGTGTGTGTGTGTGTGTGTTGTGTGTGTGTCTGTGTGTGCGTGGTGTGTGTGTGTGTATGCATATTTATGTATCGTGCGTGCGTGCGTGTGTGTGTGTCTACGCTTACTCATTTTTATGCGCAGAATAATCAGAATGAATTTTTGTAAAGAAACATAGTTACTTTTCAGTAACTAGGAATTTTCAAAAATGATCAAAAACACGTTTTTGGTAGATTTTAACATTTTTCTTGTAAATTAACGTAAAAACACAAATTTTTTACTTGCAGATTTACCGTGTAAAAAACTATAGGAAAAATTACGAAATTTTGGTTTTCTAGATAGCAAAAATCATACACAGCTGTAATCAATTTAACTTTTGATGACTAAAAATTCTACTTAAATCACTGTAAAGAATTTTAGCACCGTAAACATTTTGAGTATGTCACAAAGCATGGTAAACTACGTTAAAATAAAAATCTTTATATAAATCTCTCTTTATAAATTCAACTTTTAGTTTTTAAGATTTGTGATATAATTTTCTTCGAATATGTTTGAAGCCAAAATAGCATTGAGCACCACAAAAATACTATAAGTATGAGAGTTTCTTCTTTAGTTTTTTTTTAATTATACGTTTAAAGCCTTTGTTTAAATTTAAAAAAATTAAATGTTGGTATTAAGTTGTGGTTGAATCGCCTAGATCTAAATTTCCATTACGAATAATACGAATTAATAGATGATATATGCTTTTAAAAATTACGCTGAATGTTTTATCGACTCTTTTCACTCTTTGGTCACGCTTCAGAACAAATATATTTAAAATAATATTAAATAATAATGTTTTATACATGATATTCGAGATCACGATGCTATTTCCATTTTCCTCCCTCACAGACATTGATGTTTTTCAGCCAGCGCAGCAGTTATTTAAATATTTTCCCGGATCATTTATATATTCATTTATATATTCTATTTGTATCAAAATATCGCAGTAATATCAGAAATAAAAATTCAATATACATAGTATATTGTATTATATTTATGTGCAGAATAACCATATAACTTTTTATAGCTTGATATCTCGGAAACTATGTCATCGATTTTAAAGATTTAGATTTTGAATTATGTGGGTCTAAAGGGCTTTCAAATTTAAATGGATCAATCCTGGTTATGTGAGTGGGAATGGGGGTAACTTTAAAATTTTTAATAAAAACCTACCCCTGTACAAAATTACATTTTTGAATTTTATAAAAGAAAACAGCTTTATTTAGTTTTATTTATATTTATTATTTATATTTATATGAAATTTTTGTATTTGAAATGTTTCTGTTAAATATACGACAGTATGAAATTTCGATTTATGCTACATGAAGTGCTCGCGAATAATTACACAAAATCACAATACTTTACTATGATTTATTCAATTTAAACATTCAAAATTCACCATAGATTTTTAAACATTTATTTATAGCATATCTTTTGCTTCATATTATTTTTCGTCATTGACGATTCAAACACAACTTCCTCCTTCAAAAGAAACATAAACACTGACATTCATTTTACTCAGCGATGAAAATCTCTTTGAAACTATTATTTAAGCAGTAACGTTATGAGAAGATATGTATAAATATAAATCGAAACCGTCATATTTTTTTTCATATCGTCATATTTTTTAATCCTAGCACGTCAATCATAGGCCTGAAAAATCTTTCAAAAATTTTTTAAACAATTACCTTCTACAATGTAATTAATAACATTCAACTTTGATAGCACGTTCCTATTCTATATAGTTCGAAATTGTCAAACTAAAAAACAAATTTTTACGAATTAATAACAGTTACACTGGAATTGCACATCAAAAGTCTCACAGACCAATATTCGCGAGCAAAAAAAGTCTGACGTGCTAGAGTTAACAGAAATATCTGACATAAAAATATTTCGAGTAAAATTAAATTGTAAAATTAAATTTTTGGATAAACTTTTTTTATCCCTAACCCTATCGGGAAACTATCTATTTACGTATTCTTCGGTGAAAATGTTTTAAATGACCCCAAATAAAATCCTTAAAAAAAGGAATTTTACCGACAAAACCGTAATATTAAAACCGTAATATTAAAAAAAAATGAAAAGTTGAAAACCCCTAGACATAGCCCGCCTCCCTGTCATAGAGAAGAAATAATTATTATTGATTTATACTAATTGATTTTTACTAATTATTATTTAATTATTATTTAATATTATATTTAATTTATTAAATTTACTTATAAAATTTGATCAGATGCACATGTATGCACATAAAAATCTCATCATACACAATGCATAGGACTATGCTGAGTATGACACAGAAAAATAATATTTGAGACGAGAAAAAACTTAGAAGAAGTATTTAAGAAGTTTTTCAAAGATTCGAAGACTTTTATAAGTTTTAGTATAAACATACTATTTATTTATTTTCTTGAGTGAAAATAAATGTATAACGAATAAATTTGAAGTAATAATAAAATTTGTTTATCAAGATAAATTTTAGCCCTCCCTCTTGAATGAAAGCCCTCCTTTGTGGCTCATGTGTGAAACCATTTTATATTAAGAAATGAGTTTCTCATAAGAATAAAAAAATCTCTTAAAGGTTTTCATTTCAACATACAATAAAATTTATACAAAGTTTTCCGAGATCGAAGAACGCCTTTCTTAGAATAGCGAAACAATCAATATATAATTTTTAAATATTTTATGACTTTATATTTTTATCAGTAAAAATCTATTTAAGGATATTTATTTTGAGATCATTTTAAGATCGATAAAACATTTCAAAAAGTATGTAATAAAGTATAGATGGTTTTCGGTGGTTTCTTATTTTCTTTCATAGAATTCAAAAACGTAATTTTGCGTAGTATAGGGATTAAAATATCAGAGATATAAAATATATAGTGGTTCAAAATAAAGGTTAAAAATTTTAAAGTTACACCCTATCCCATTCACGCAATTGGGATTAGGAAACTAATTTCCATTAAAATTTGAAGCCTTTTTGAGCTATACGATTGAAAGCCCCTAAAATCGGTGATATAATTTTCAAGATATCATATTATAAAGAGTATAGTGGACCACTCTGTGTACATAAAATTCTCTGTGTAATAATATTAAATATGTATTCAGATGTATTCATGTGTATACATATATATATATATATATATATATATATATGTATATGTATACACACACACACACAATACACACACACTACACACACACACACACACACACACACACACACACACACACACACACACACACACATATATATATATACATATATATATATATATATATATATATATATATATATATACAAAAGTAAATATACAAGTATGTTTCCTATTTTAAAAAACTATTTTGATGTCTTTTGTGCAACTTGTAAAAATTTTTTAGACAAAAGTTGTGGTTTGGAGGACGACAAATAATGGTAAAATTAATTTTTCAGGGTCATATAAAGGCCATCACCATTTTTTAAAATAAAAACATGATTTTTTAAATACAATATGGTTCTCTTTAATCTACATGTAAAAGCATTAAGGTAGAGTGTTCCAAATCAATCAAAAAATCATTAATTTACAAGGTATTTTATATTTCATTCTGATACATTTTGACGTAAAAGTGTGACGTAAATTATATTTAACAGTCGCAAATAATACAATATTTATAACAATTTAAAAGGTTCTGTCCTGTGCCTTAATTCCGTGTTATGTCCGCTAAAGTTTTTTATAACACCGTTATAAAAAAAAGTGTTCCTGAATCAAATCTGCAAAATCACAGATGTCATTCCGTTAGTGATTTGATCGCTGAATAATGATCTTACATCGTGTCTTTTTCCAGCTAATATTCGCAAAATAATCTCGTGTTTACGAAACAATCTATAAAACCGACCTCGAGTGCACTTTTGAAATATTCTGCAAGCAAACCCGCTTAAACTCTTCCAACCACATATCCACGAAGTTATATGCATCTCCACCGCAATCAGATGTTTCGCAAATTAGTGACTGAAGTGGCTTATGAACTCGGAAGACGCGCGGGATATCACTGCCTTGGGAGTCATTCTTGCCTCTATAGTCACGGTGAACATTGCCGCGATGAAATCCCGGCTTAGAATAATCCGATCGTGCTCTTGCAAGCGATCGATCATCGGGATTTAAATGGCGATCCGTCCTTCATTCCGCGAATGAGCAAACAAGCGAAAGGCCTTGCATCCGGGCAAGTGCGGAAGTAGCAATTTATATTAAATTGATACCGCATAATATTTCGTTTACTCGCAATTTAGCAAATTACCGAATTATTCAAGCCGACCTGATCAAAGTTAATTTTCGCAAGTTTCTTTGGTGTTATGAATTAATAAACACTGCATGGTATTGTCCAAGTCAACATTTTTTCTTTGTACGTGTATGTACATTCATACTATTATATAAGTATAAATATATTACAGAAGATTGCGAAAATAGAGAACATTATTATTTTACTCTCTATCATCTACTTTATAAAATAAAATAAAATCAAATAAAATTACATAAAAGTTTTAAAGCACATGTGTGAATAACGAGTTGAACTTTGTCTATTTAAACGAAGGTAAGTAAATTGATGTTAATATATTGTTTGGTTTTATTTTGGATATAATATTGGAACAATAATATAAAAATTTAAATATTTATTTCTCAATAAGATTTTGATACATAGGGTGTTTTTCGAAAAGTGCAAATTTAAAACGGCGATAAAATTAGTCAAACTAAATAACTTTTGTTAAATAACTCATGTCCCAGTGACATTCTTAAAACACTAGGCATCAGTTTTTAATCTGGCTGAATACTACTTAATTTCTATAAGGTAAATTAAAATAAAAAAATTATGTTTTCGAATTTCTTAATCTTTTCTTGCAATAAATATTCAAAATGGTACCTTCCAGCCTCATTACACAATCACGAACAATGTATATAAACAAGCATTTATCACCAGCGACGAGAAAATTTAATTTCTTAATGAATAACTAAAAATTAATTATAAAACACACGTAATTTTTACACCCGAGATAGAAGTTAATTTAACATCGAGATTTTTAATTGTAATTTTCAATAAATAATGTGAAGTCAAAAACTAAAAATAAAGGGACGATTTGTGATCTGTACTTATAACGAATTTATAAAAGTCATTAACTCTTTATTCCACCGAATACACGAAAGATGGAAAGCTATCTCTCGAATATCGACACGGGAATTTATTATCGAATTAAAGAGCGGAGTACTTTTAGTCTCGCTGGTTTTGCAGACAAAAGTTTCAAAAATGTTTCGCGAGTGGAAAAACGATTTCTAACTTTCGATGTGAAGAGATGATTTTACTGGATCCACTGGCCGTTTTTTCGCAGCGACGAAAGGTAAACGTGAATGCTTCTCTGCAATGCGTATTAGTGGCAAATGCTTCAGTCGAAAGTTTCAATATATGCCAAAAAAAAGATAAATCTTCCACTAGTTCACGATATTCGAAGCAATTGAATTACTTTCGAGTCGTGAAATTAAACGATCACGCTGACGTTCGCGGAGGAGTGTTCACAGATGTACGTTCACGGATGCGGGCACGCTTTACGGTACTAATCCGGTACAAAACGAACGTCAAATCGAGGCTGTGGTCAGCCGAGATCGTGAACTGAAACCATCGAGACTGGAGCTTGACGATAACGGATTAATTGAGATTTCATTGCTCGATACAGGTGTGCGAGCAAAGTTCGCGACGTACGTACACACGCACATATACAGGATGGTCCCGAACGTTCCGACCTGACTCAGAGATTTTATAAGAAATTTAATTCTGAACAAAAAGTTTTCTATAAACATGAATCAAAAAATACTTTCTTAAAAAATTAGCGCCCAAAAGAAATCACGGTTATTTCATACATTTTTACAAATATCAAAGAAAGTATGTGTTTTTTAAACAAAAAGTACAACGAACAAAAGTTGTAGAAATGTAAATTATCTTTTAAATGAGAGACTAAAATGATTGTAGTACGTTTCATAAGTTTTGAGATAACTTTTGAGATAAGTTTCAAGTGTACAAAAGAGTGTTTTTCTTAAGTCTTAAGAGGGAAAAATCCGTAAAGCGACCAGATCGGTCACTAGTCGATGTCGAAAGTGTATTGAAGCTGGAGGGGGACATTGTGAGAACAATTAATTTTTTCACGTTTTTGTTCATTTTCTATTATTACAGTATTATTTCTGTTTAAAAAGAAAAATTATTTTGTTTAAAAGGATTTCTATTTTTGTTTTTATTTATTTTACCAAGATATTTATTAAGTATCATTTTCTTTTCTTTTTACCTTTTGCTCTTCCTTCCATTATTAGAGGATTGGTTTAAACAGTGCAGAAAAAATGTGTAAAATTTTTTCAGTAGCATAACTAACAAGAGAGATAAACGTTCAAATTAATTAAGGCCATAACTAGCATAAATGAAGAGTATTTTTAAAAAGCTTTACGGTCGATAGCCGAAACACATAGATAAAAACACGATAGACAAAAACACTCTTTCGTGTACTTGAAACTGGTTATCTCAAAACCTACGGAAGGTACTACAATCATTTTGATCTCGTTTAAAAGATAATTTAATTTAAATCTCTACAACTTTTGATTCGGTACTTTTGCTTAAAAAACACATACTTTCTTTGATATTTATAAAAATGTATGAAATAACTGTGATTTCAGAGGTTTTGGGCACTTTTTAACAAAGCATTTTTCGATCCATGTTTATAGGAAACTTTTTGTTCAGAATTAAATTTCCTGTAAAATCTCTGAGTGTGACCTATATATATATATATATATATATATATATATATATATATGTATATGTATGTATATATGTATGTAAATCCATCACGATCGCGAAGTCGTTTGCACGCATCACCCATGCGGCTGTACGCATCGTTGTGTGCGTGAATTTATGCGCATGACGCGCGGTGTAGCGTATTAACCGTCGTCACTGACCCAGATACACGGGCCACATCCAGTAATATCAAGCTGTGATATATGGGCGGGCCGGAATCTGGAAGCTATGATTAGAATCGATCGGATCGCGATTGCGATCGGATGAACATATTTGTACAAGATTCAAGTATTCGCGACGCAAATCGCGCATCGTTCCTCAACGTCATTATTTTCCATGACGGATGAAAAGCGGAGGAACTTTCCTCTTGAAAATCACGCGTGACAATTGTGCGATGACGACGGAGTATCTCTCCTTTTATCAAAAGCACTCGAACGTATTTTTGGTATATAATATTATACTAAATTATGCGTCGCGAGAAATAATAATGCAATCACAGTCCCAAATTAAAATTTCCTAAGGCGATGATCGACATATTTAGCACATTCGCTCCATTCTCATCCCTCCATGGTCAAATTCCTGTAATATTTCCGGTTCGCGCGACTTCTAATCTCTAATAACTCGTTTAATCATGTCGAATTAAAAAGGATTTCGCTTGCGCATGCAATATTCCCTCTGAGGTGAAAATAGCCGGAATGATAGTCTAGCGTAAGGTCGATAACCCGAATGTCGATTATGATGTCGATCGGTTTAAAAACGTGCGTGATGGATAGGCAGATTTCTCGCAAGAGTAGCAGATTACGATGGGCGAGGTATGGGTGCGCCGATCCACACCACGGCCATTGGATGCCGCAATCGGCAGCCGTGAATCGCGTTTATTCGTTAAATCTTCGAACGTAATACGTTCCGCGATTTCATCCAATCCCGCGTCTTTTCCGTGATCAAAATTAATATCTAATTTCCGCTGACTAATTTATGTGACTCCCAACGTGCAAAGGAGTGGTGAATGTAGTAATAGAGTGCCATTTCATCAGTATTTCCTCGAAATTACACCTAAAAATCAAAAAGAGTGACTTATTGAAATATTAAAACATTAAACGACTAAAACAAAAATCTTAAAATAAATAAAAGATACCCAATCGTGGATTTTTAACGAAAATAAATCTTATAATGTCTCCCTTAGTCTGCATGTATAGAATTCTGAAAAATGTAATTATCAGGATCCATGACGCGAAGAAAGTACGATAATCGTTGAAGAGTCCGTTGCAATATGATCGAATCGGCAATTTGTTATTTTATTCTTGTTTATCAACAGAGAATTTCAATCTCGTGGCGTACCATATGATATACGAGATTGAGCATGTTGCCACGATTACATCACGAGCACATTGATACGCTCCGTTGGAGCGACCGCATCACGTGAAACCTTCGACATCGACGGCACGACTTTTAATCCCGATATAGCGAGCGCTACGAACCGGAAATAAGCGGTGGTTAATCTATCAAGTAACAGGATCTCCGTCCCGCCTCCGCCTGCGTCTACCAGCAGGCAAATCGTGTTAACGCGTTAGCCTGATGGTCTAATCATATCCAAGCTCGGGCTAAACCGACCCGAAACTCTTCATCGAGTTATCCCAGGAGCAGTCACGGGATGCGTAGACGAATTTCTCGACGTGGGACTTCGGTGGGCGCACATAATCGATTCTCTCTCCTCTCTCTCTCTAAATTATATATAATATATATATATATATATATATACAGGGTGACCCATTTTAACTTCCCCACCGGATTATCTTGAAAGGAATGCACTTTCTGAAAAAAAGTTTCAGATATAAGTTTTAGTATTTTTCCCTGGCTATTGAATGGCGATATTGAATTTGACCTCGATTGTGAATGTGAAGGTCATTTAAAGGTCAAGTTAATTTTTTTAAATGGGAACTACTATTTTTTATTACATATTCTTGTAGCTGACTTCAAGAGCTTTCCAAAACACTATAATAAAGTATTTTTTTATTAAGTATTTTCCGAGTTATAAAGCTTGAAATAATTTCTTAATTTTACATAAACTGTAAAATATCTCGTAAAATATTTACTTTTCGATGACCTTATCTCAATACTTTTATGCACAGAATAATGAGAGGAATCAATTGGTGTAAAGAAAACACATAGTTGTTTTTAAGAAAAAATATGTAATTGTTAGTTACAAATTGCATATTTTTTCTTAAAAACAACTATGTGTTTTCTTGACACCAATTGGTTCCTCTCATTATTCTGTGCATAAAAGTATTGAGGTAAGGTCATCGAAAAGTAAATATTTTACGAGATATTTTACAGTTTAAGTAAAATTATGAAATTATTTCAAGCTTTATAACTCGGAAAATACTTAATAAAAAAATACTTTATTATAGTGTTTTGGAAAGCTCTTGAAGTCAGCTACAAGAATATGTAATAAAAAATAGTGGTTCCCATTTAAAAAAATTAACTTGACCTTTAAATGACCTTCACATTCACAATCGAGGTCAAATTCAATATCGCCATTCAATAGCCAGGGAAAAATACTAAAACTTATATCTGAAACTTTTTTTCAGAAAGTGCATTCCTTTCAAGATAATCCGGTGGGGAAGTTAAAATGGGTCACCCTGTATATCTTCTATATTAATATAAAGAAAAAGACTGCTTTTTTGTTACCGCATAACTCAAAAAGTATTGAACTGATTTCCTCCAAATTTTGACATCATATTCTCATATACACTAGGACGGGCATACACTATATAGCAAGTCTAAAGATATTTTTATTATCTAGAAATTGATGTTTTCAATTTTTATTTACGGTTGTATTAACCCGTGTAGTACAGCGATGTCACCGCTAGGCGGCGCGCGGCTTCATCTACCCGCAAACAGATTGCATCATGATATTCGTAAGAAACATAAAGAAACATAAATGTAATCAGAAACCAAAAAATAAACGATTTTCGAAAAATATCACTTCCAATACGTATGATTCGGTCATACTATTATCTCGGACGAAGTCGAGACGAGGGACGCTAGAATATAAATAATAGTATATTAGTCAGTAGATATAATATATATATAGTATATATATATATATATATATATATATAGAGTGTATCTGACTACTCGTCCACCCCTTTACTTTCAAAAACTAAGCATTTTAGAGAAAAACGTTTTACACGAAAATTATATGGTTTTGAGGGAACATAAGATGGTGTCATTGGTTTGACCTTGGATGGCATCGTTAAAGTCAGGTCAAGGACACCTTCAATTTCTTAAATAGGAACCCCCTATTTTTTATTGCATATTCTTGTAGCTTATCTCGAGAGCTTTCCAAAACACTATAATAAAGTATTTTTTCATTAAGTATTTTCCGAGTTATAAGACTTGAAATAATTTCTTAATTTTACATAAACTATAAAATATCTCGTAAAATATTCACCTTTCGATGACTTTACCTCAATACTTTTATGCACAGAATAATGAGAGGAATCAATTGATGTAAAGAAAACACATAGTTATTTTTAAGAAAAAATATGTAATTGTTAGTTATAAATTGCATATTTTTTGTTGTAGAAAAGGGGTGGACAGGTGGTCAGATACACCCTGTATATATATATATATATATATATATATATATATATATATATATATATATATATGATAGTTCCAGTTCATCAATATAGTTCACTGCCTCAATAATTTATGAGATTTCAGTTTTGAAAGCTTTATCGTGTTAGCAAGTCGAGAGCGACGACCTGGGGGGCCATGGTTATCCTACTGAGGAGCGTTTTCATTCGATTGTGCTGAGTTTTACTAAGTTATTATACAGGACAGATCCATCTTTTAGCAATAAACTTCATCGGACACCTGTGAATACCTTAGGGGAAAGTAAAATAACAGAAAGCTGTAATATTTGTGTAAATATGTATTCGTTCTTTAGTAAAATCGATAAAAATTGCATCGTTGAACAGAGGCCATTCGCAATTTCCATTAAAGACATCTTCGCATATCATCCCTTGTTCATTAGTTTCAAATGTCATCGTTAAGAATCTCCTTGGAACGCAAAAACAAATAAGGTCGTTTATCATTGTAGTATCCTGCAACGAGCTCATTAACTAAGTGTTCTGCCGATGGTTGTTTAAAGGGCCAATTATTCGGAGCCATTTGAATACAAAAGCCGCCGAAGCTTGCATACGTAAGTCATTAATGAGAGAGCGAAGAAGAAAGCAAATTATGCAATTTTACTGCGGCCAAATGCACGTTCACGTACCACGTATTCGATTATCCCTGGATAACAAGCTGCTAAGAAAGCGGTTCGTTTGCACACTTCTGCAAAACTGCTGCTACTGATGCATAATTACGCGACCTTACTTCTGAGAATGACTAGCGGAGATGGGCACGCGAAATCAAAAGAATATTTGTATATTTGTATTTTTCTGTCCAATCGTATGATTCCAGTATGATTCGCTAAAGTATGCTAATAATCTAGATAATAACTTTGCCAATCATGTATACACACCTGTTACAACAGATCGGGATGAAAGGGAAAAAAGCCAGAGAAATTAGGTCAATCAGTCTAAACCAATGAGGCAGGTAGAGTATCGATTTAATCGGTGATCGATACTATTAGATAATTAATTAGATTTAATCGATGATCAATTCTAGGTAATTAATTACGGACTTACAGATATTACACTCGCATTATTATAGTAATGTAAATTGTGCTCTTGATGCACCGATCAACAAGTATGTGAATTTAAGTAAATTAAGCTTTCATGTGGATGTGTCGTGTATATTTTTATAAAAAACTGATGTCGTGTGCGAATCTAGTACTGACAATGAGTTGGAAAAATGATATAAATATTTGCATTTATTCATCACGCTGAACAAAGCAAACAATGCCATAAAGACATAATGCATTAGATTTTTTGTGCAGTGTTATAACAGTTGTTTTATATTCAGCATTTTTATTTATGCAAATTCACTTATAAATTCAAATTGCAAATATTATTGTGATATTTTTATTTGAAAAGAGAAAACATATCGCCAAAAAGTTCTAATCCCCTGCTCGTCCTTCTTAGACAATTCTTCGGAAAAGTGACCAGCCGTAAAAATTGAGCACTCCGACGAACCGTCGTAAACTTTTATCCGGAAATGATTCTCGTTAAAAGTTATCGGTTATTTTCTGTAGCTTTTTTCGCGTTTTAATGATATTTGATCTCTTGATTACTCGCAGCGACAGCAAATCCGAAAATAGTCGCGTTAAGCTTACGTCACTTTAAATCAACTTTTAAGTCGAACTTCGCGATTTTGCGGCCATGTCCCGTTTGCGTCTTTCGTGACACGTTGTAATTTATATCAATTCACGCGATATTATATTGTACTTTGCTCCATCACGATATATAATCGATGTCAAAGCAATCTTCCTCTTCCGTCTGGCATGAATAAGAAGTAAGTCTTGAAAGCATACATTTTTTTTCTCTTAATGTAGAACTTTTTGTCCTGTTTTTTTATATAAGCTATATTTACATACAAGCTATATTCTAAGGCTATTCATCCTTGTATGTTTTAAGCAATCCTCGTTTTTTTATACAGGACAAATTGCTAATCTAAACCTCCTTCAGAATGGATCATAAAATTAATATATCTCCATGGTAATTTTGTTCATATCAATTTCTAAAATTAATTAACAAATTAATTAAAAATTAAAATTATTGTTAGTAGTGGAAATCGATTATTGTTAGTAGTGGAAAAAACTGTGTTCTAAACAAAAGAATTTCGAAAGTATTTAATTATTATAAATATTTTTAGAAAGTATATATCACCACATAACAAAATCATTCATAATAATAATTCGTAATAATTCGTAAAATAAGAAATTAAAAATCCAATTATCGCTAACACAAAAATAAAAAAGAATTTTGTTCTCCGAGGATCAATAAATACTATCGTATAAATACTATCAAGACTAAATTCATGCAATATACGTAGTTCGTTCTACATCCGCATTATTGCAAGAGTACCGGTAACGGCCGGTAATTAATGACGACGTTGGTTTTCGAGCTCGTGCAAGCAGATTAGATTAGGTATCGCATTGTGCAGAAACCACGCAGTTAATTCAAGGTAGCGAATAGATGCAGTAGTCGGCTTGTATTTGATCCAGCCGAAATTACTCGTTCTCGTCGCAAAAGTTTTACATCGATCAAACACTTTCCTAAAAATACGATTACCAGGAACGATAAGCGAAATCCGATTTCACGTATGACTTCGGAGAAAAACTCATGCTTCAAGAATCAACTCCAAATTCGAATGAAACTACGATACACTTAAAATCATATGGCGCAAAAAAAAATGAGAAAAAAGATCGACTAACACGAAAAGATACAAATCTTCGATTTTCACCTGAAAATTTTTCTGCTGGAATAAAAAGTAATAGTTGTCGTAAATTAAAAAAGAATTTAATTGAAATTTTTGCACATTTTAAGAAGATGTGTTATTGTAAATAGATAACTGCAGAAGCGAGTTTGCATAAAATATTAAATATCACCATTGGGAATCTGTCTTCTCCATTTACGTGGAGCACTAAAACAGCATAATAACACGAGATAAAGATCCGCTCGGGAAAAGGAAGAGCTTTGAATTTCTCCTTTTTCAGAATATAAATTAAACTGATTAACTCCTGAGTCCAAAGCGCTCGATGATCCTTTTCATTAAATTGTATGAATTTGTGAGTAGATCCATTCGCTATTATTAGAGTGTAATTTCAACGTCATTATTTCAGCGATTAAAAGTTTCGACTATATGTACGAGAAATGAGTCCCTCTCTATTTAAGTGCTCAAATATTAAGATAACTTGGTACACAGTTATAGAGATAGTTGATACAATTAACTTTTCTAAACTTTCTTCGTCTAAAGCCGGAATTTAGTTTGTGTAAATTGCAGTAATTGATAAATTCTCCTCCTAATCCTCAGCAATCTCAATTAAATTCTGATAACGTAACTATTGCAATTTGAGCTTGATGAAAAAATCATGTTACAATCAATTTAAACAGCCCAAATTATATTATTACACACGCGTGCACACGCGCGCACGTATATATGCACACAAAAAAGAATAGAAGCCTAAAATGGTAAATTAAAATTGCATCTCTTTGATAATAATTTTGTAAAACCAGAATTTAAGAAATAAAAGTTTTCAAGATAAATTTAAATAAAATAGATGATTTCACGTATAAGAGATTAAATAAAGAAATAAATTTCAATTTTTCATCGACTCGTCTGGCAAATTATTATATCTGTATGAATAGATTTTTGCCAATTATAGATTTGTCAGACATTGCATGAGGAACGTTCTAGTACACCTATTTATCTAATATACATTATTTTGGTCCAAGGTGAAAATTTAACAAATTCAAAACTCTCCTTCGCCAAGTAAATAAAAAGGGAATATGCACTGGAATAATTCTTATACTCTTATAGTACTTGACAAGAATTACACGTTCCACTAATCTTCACCTTCATTTCAATGCAAGATAGTATACGTTGCCGTTGCAAGTTTAATCAAACTCACGCGCACTGCATATTGTTAAGTTTTCATCAAGAAGTCTTCCCGCATATCCCGGAGGATTCCCTCCCGCATGATTTTTCCTCTTTTCATCTCGCTCGCCGCTCGCTTTTCACGCGTCGGTTCAGGTGTAACCAGAAATTACGTGCGAATTTCCCAGCTTATGTCAGATACGTGCACGAGAAAGGCGATAAAATACATCCGCTCGCTGTGATATTTCGACACTCGCCATGATGCTAGTGAATATATTGAATGCAATTTGCGACGAGCGTGCCAAAAAAAAATACTGCAATATGCCGGTAAACACCGGCTTAATACTGCGCTTATCACGTTTATGTAAGCACTATAAAATTTCTACATTCGCATAAAATAAACGGAAATTTCAAGCGAAATTCATTGACGTGAGTATCTCGATTTATCGTACGCAACTTAAAGTTTATAGCATGATATAATATTATTATTTTTAAGACACGACTTTTGATATTTCTTTCGTCATCACACAGTTATTTTCAACGAAATCTTTTAAAATTATTAAAATTGATTTCGGGACACGGTGAGCATTATCAGCATCTTCCTCTCTTAATTTTTTCTCCGAGGGAAACTTGATGATTTTTATTCTTTTCCGATTTGGCCATCTGTTTCATTTCACCTTCGAGCGAACCAGACGATCGGCAAAATAATCCATGCCTTCTCAGAGCACAATGCACAGCGTAGAGGACGACAAGTGGGCGTTTAGGTCAGGGCTACAGGGCCGCAGATTTGACGCCGAGTTTGCCTTTCGAACCACCCGTTCTCGCCGTGATTTTGCGAAAATCCTTAACGCGGAGTACCCCCAATTAATTGAGTTACCTCACCGACGTTGACGCACCGCTACGTCGTAGTCTCGGTACTCTGTTTCGACAAAATCTGTCGATGCTCTTGAATCTCTATGCGGAATAAGGTTCTTAAAACTTTACTCACTATGTATACCGGCAAGGTATTTCAAAGCTTCTTCAACTTTTTAATCGATACTCCGATAATCTAAACTTCGGTATATTCCCATATTATTTTCCCATTCGATTCCAAAGTTGCAGGGAGATACGAATAAGATTTTTTGTCTCTTCTGATATGGTTTCTTTTTTTTTTTAATTATCTCCGTGCGCGTAAAATGAGAGGCTGTAAAGTTAAATTTTCTTTTAAATTCAAAATAAATAATAAATGTTATAATATATGTTAAGGTAGTTGTTCCACCAAACGCGTTTTCTTAGGATTTTTTTGAAACTTTGACAGATTATTATTTAAGTGATTCTGCATCGACTGGTGCAAAATGAAATTTATGGACTACACAGTTTTGGAGATATTTAATTTCAAAGTTCGAGTTTTTGAGAGTCTTATACATTGTACTATACGGGATACTGAAAATTTTCGTTATAAATATCGTTCTAACTTAGAAACTTTTCTTACGATTTTTATAAAAAACTAAAGTAATATTAAACAACAACTAATTTATTATTTAAAGATAGTTTTATTATAGCTTACTACACAGTTTCCGAAATATTATTAAAGAAATAATGAAAAAATTATTGCGTCTATTATTGCGTCTATTATTCTTTCTTCTTTTTGCGTCTATTATTGCGTCTGTTGCCCGATTTTTCAAACGGGCAGTTAGTCGTACGGGATTGGCTAGAAATAGTACATAAACAGCAAAAAGTTTTGGACTTAGGAATTACGACTACTAACTGACTGTACGATGTACTCTAGCATAAATTTTTTGTTTCGACTGTCGTAAAACAACTACCTTAACTAATAAAAAAGTTAACATTAGTTCTTATTATTAATAATAGGAGAAAATATTTGTAAGCATTTTCAAGTTGTAATAGTAATCAAGCTACATCAAAAAGTATAGGAACAATCATTCGTTTGCGTAGATCGATGTATAATAGATGGTGTCCAGTAGGTAACCATCACAATCGAACATACCTTCATTAGGGTAAACCTTGCACGCTGCGTTAATTGTAACCGCTGATAGGGTGTAAAAGCAATTAGCTTGTCAATGACAAGAAGGCATTGCAGAACGTGGAATTGCTGGCAAGCTATGTCAGTTAATGTCAATCTCTATCATAAGATTACATTACATTTGTGTGTCATTACAGTGCGAAAAAGTCTTTTAATATCACGTGTTTAACAAGAAAAATTAAAGACAACAAATTTGTATAATATCATATATAAAACAAATTTATTAAATAAATTTTTATAATACACGACTACGTATATTAAAACATTATAATGAGTTATATCTTTCTCAATTCATATGATGTATATAATAAATAAATAAATATAAATTTCTTATCAATTTGTATACAATACAGAATAAAATAAATGAATATTGACTAGAATAAATAAATACTGTCTGAAGTCGATCATCGGACATGCTTTATATCTTTTATATTTCTAATTCTTATACATAAAGTTTACAAAAATTATTATTAAACATAAGATCCCTGATGACCGAAAAAATGTCAATATTTATTTATTCAGTAATAAACTAATATAAAAAACTTATTCATGTGTTTTAATTTGCACGCGTATTAACTATTTTGATCTGTCGCAATTAATTAAATCGCCTCATTGCTTCTTTAAATCGCAATACTTGTTTCATAAAATGATGGAACCGCAATATATCATTAGTTAAAATATGCTGTGAGATATTGCGATTCTTCCTTAAACTAAATCATTCTCTACTCGAGACATGCTCCTCTCCTACTGTTACCAATTAGAACCGCAACAGCGGACGAGCACTCGTGTTATTAAAGTCGCTAATATCTAAATACTGCATCATGCCAGTGAGTGCTTCATTTGAATATAAACAGAAACACCAACCGTACGGCATATGCTCAGAAATCTGCATTAAAGCGACATACAGTGTCTCAAATTAAATTCTGATTTATTGATTAAACAAAAAATTATTTACGCGTAATCTAATGCTATTATCTCATGCTATTACTGAGCTATCACTCTTTATTTAGCAAAATTTTCACACAAAATTACAACTTATTTTCTCAAGAAAATGTTTCCTAGAAATACTTCTTTATTAAAAATAAAAATCGGAAGTAAATAAAATAGAATTTTTAATATTGTTCAATTATTTGTATATACAATTATATACGTTTATTGAATTTAGTAAATTATATTAGATGTATAGGTATCAAATATATATGTATATGTATCTACAGTGTAATTTACAGTGTTAAATTTCAAATGTAAGTCGAATATCTCGTAAATATGTATTTAGAAAAAAAGTTTGTACAAAAGTTGTAAGGTTTCAAGTAACGCATTATATAGTAGTACATAGTAGTATTAGTATGACTTTGAATAGCGTCAAAATTATATAAAAGTTACCTTCAATGTTTTAAATAAAAATTCCTATTTTTATTGTATCATTTTTCCGATTAATTTGAAGTATTATCTGAAACATTTTTCTATTTGCTTAATATTTTTTGAGATATTCAAAGAAAACTTGATATTCAATATTGGTGACAATATCTCAATAATTATTTGTCGGAAGGAAAAATGCTACAAGACTTTTTTACTCTCAAGAATATGCTGTTAAAATAATATCTCAAACACATCAACATAACAATACACAAGTGTTTACAAAAGGAGAAGAATTTATTATTGTATGAAACTACAACTTTTGTATGAAACATTTTTTTCTAAAATGCATTGTTACGATATATTCGACATTCAAACATTTAACACTCTGTATAACAAGAAAGCAAAAGAAAGGGCAATATTTCCGTCGTAAATTTATATCAAGTGATAGAGGAATAGAGGAGTTTTCCTCGTACAAAATCCTTTCTCGAAATCCAGTCACACTCCACGAATGTAGCAATCTCACGGTTTCCGTGCTGTCTCATGAATAACATCGATACATCGCAGTATCCAGCAACGTCATTGGTGTTTCACACCAAACTGACGGTGGTATTTACGGAACGGCACGAGAAAGCAATTTACACTCTCTTCGTCTCTTCATGAAACTGGTTCAGTGGTTCAGCAAACCGCGCCGTCGCCGTCACCGTCGCCGTCGCCGTCGTCATCGTCGTCGTCGTCGTCATCTCCTTTCGCACAGAAAACGATGCGAGCAGACGATGCACTCGCATCGTTGAGGCGAATTCTTAATACTTATCCGCGCGTAATTACATCCCGTAAAGGCGGCGTCGCGGACAGAAGTTCCAGAACGAGTCAAAGGTCAACATTCTCGGTTCAATGCCCGGTTCAATTCAGGACGACTTCTTTACACACAAATAATTACATCCGACTCTCGTGCAGCGAAAACCGCGACGGTCAATTTTTCCAAATTGAGAGAGAGAGAGAGAGGGAACGCAGACCGTGGCTCACCTTCCGTACCGAGCTCGAGCGGCGGTATTGCGCTCTGCCATCGGGTCGCGGAAGTTCAGTGCCCTCACGTGGCACCTACACAGCCAGGTACAGGCGACGTCACTTTAAACGGTAATTGACAGCTCTGAAAATCCTAGTAGACACCAGGAATTGCATTAGCTTGGAAAGCATCGTCGTTAATATCGCATACGGCCGGGGGCGGCTCGACCGCCCTAGCCGTGTGCGTCTCACGTTTGCTCGCCGAAGTATTTTAAAACCACAACCTCCCCGTTTCTGTGTCGTGTCACGTCTATTTTTCAGCAATAACTTTGTCTGATAATCTTTATCCCTGCCACTATTTCAGATCTTCCGCAATGTAATAATGCAGCAAGCACGACGATAAATCCTCGTTTCAGAATTCGATGAGGAGTATAGTTCTTGATTTTTAGTCCCGCCTACTGTCAATCGAAGGTTGGCACAACGGAGGAAGTGTGCGTTTCGTCAAGGTAAATTTGTTGTAACGAATAATCTCAATTAACAATATCTTTTGATTTGATTTGACACTTTTTCCCCACATAAATTTCTCATTAACCAAGTATGATTTAGAGTATATATATATATATATATATATATATATATATATATATAAATTATTTATTATTGTTCTGTTAATAAAAAGTGGAAGAAATTTTCTTTTCCAAAAATAAGCACTTTTATTAGTCGAATGGCCTAATGACCAACTTGATTAATCAATGAGGATCGTGATAAACACATTTTTATACGGAATTGTAGTTATCTATAGATTAGGTCTAGATTAATTCTAAGTGGCGCTTGTGTATAGTGCAACATCTAATAGCAACATTAGTGATATAGAAAGTAATCAAATATACAGATCTAGATTGGTAGTCATAGTCCGTTCTTACTTCGAGAGCCTCCATACTTTTCTTTACCGTGTTAAGGCCATCACACAAATCTCTAGTCGTAAGCTCGTAAAAAAACTGACAAATCAATTATTTTCCTGCGGTGAAAAAGAATAAAATCAACTGATTGGTCAATTGTTTTACGGTTACAACTAAAAATTTGTTACATGTCATAGCTTTTACGTTACGTTAAATACTAACCTTAGACTAATAAACTTAATAGACTCGTACGTACAAAAATAAAAATAATATGAATTATTAAATTATAAATTTTTCTCTGTTTCGTAAGAATTGATTATTGTTTTATTTTTATAGTTCTCTAATTTAATAATGGTTATACAATCTACTATATAGCATTATTGACAATATTGTAGCATTAATGTTTCATAATTAAATAATACATTTAAACATTACAATTAATTATGTAATTTAAAAAAGCAATCGGGAGATGCCACGCCAAATTTCATATTTCAATTTACGTTTATTATAGTGGCGATCATGGCTCAGAAAAATGTTCATTGTCTTAACGAGCCAAAGATCCAAGTTTAAATCCGACCATAACATCGTCGTTTTTATTCGATCGCCACCTCTCGGAAGGTAACGGCAAACCACCGAGAGTATCTTATGCCTCAAAAAGATACAGACACCTAGGGTCTATGTTACTGGACCCAGGTGATCTGAAGAACATGAGGATAATCAACCTGTAGGACTAATTCTCAATTACTAACGGGAAGTCACAATGAAACTTTAAAGATATAGGTGACCTTAGGGACTCTTCGTTAGTACTCCCGCTCCACTTACTACTTACTACTACTACGGTTATTATGATAAAGTAATATCAATATACACATACATATGTATCATTACATCAATATAAATTATACATCTTATAAGATATACACGATGTAGCGTCTGCTGACCATTTTTTTAAATGTATAATTAATTATAATTATATGTTTAAATGTATTATTCAATTATAAAACAGTAATGCTACAATATTACCAATAATCCTAATATATTATTGTACATATAACTGTTATTAAATTATAGAACTGTAAAATAAAATAATAATCAATTCTTAAAAAAGAGAAAAAAATTTATAACTTGATAATATTATTTTAAACTTTACTAAGATTTTTTAAATTAATGTCTTAATTATTTTCCTTTATTTATTATTTATTATTTTTTTATTTGTTTAATTACTGTAAAAAATTGTACTCTTCATAAAAAATTTTTACAACCGTATAGACGATGATAAGAAATACTCCATTTATCGATGAGATGTCAATAAAACGTACTTATTTCATGATACCGCAAACATAGAAGTTTGTATAAATAAATAAAATAAGATGACAATAGCGAAAATCTCACATATTTATAGTGATAATCATTTGACTGTAATAAACTGATGTATTAATGTGTCATTCTTCTTGAGACACGTTCTCGCGCGCGAGAAATTACACGATTCGTTTCTCCTCGTGGTTGGTACAACATCTTGTGTGAGATGTTAAATTTCATCCGGTATTCAATTACGTCGACTTAACGCGATACCGTGGAACACAAGGCGTTATTCAACGAGAATTTCCACATGAAGAGAGAGAAAGAACGTGTATCTATCTATAGTTCAACGTTGTTGCCACTCTTGCCGTTCGCTTCCCCATCGTGTGACACGATCCACTTTGCGTCCGTGCGAGGACAAAGATTCATGAATAAAGACATTAATGAAAACATTTTCGATAGTACGAATACAAAAAACAAGGAGAACATCGTCCTTATTGTTAACGCCACAAAGTCGCTCCACCAAATTAGTCAAAAATTATTATGATTATTTTGCAGAATAGTCTGTTTTTATATATGTATGATAAAAGGCAAGCATCGATTTTCAAATAAAAAATTTTTCCAATTTGCATCAACATTATTCGTATTATAATAACAAACAATGATGATGATAATGAGTATGATGACGATGATACACATGACAATATTGATAGACAAATGATAATATTAATAGATACTAAAAAATCATTAAAAATTTACAAGAAAGTAAACTTGATTTAAAGACAAAAAACTTTTATTTTAAAGTTTTTTGTGTATTCAAAGACTTCAATGGTTCAAATTCCTTATTAAATTCAGATTTTATCTAGTAATAAAATTAATTAACCTTTCCATTTTGTTTCGATCTTTTTACTCATTGTCATTTGGATTCCGGGACATATAAAAAATGATGAACTTATGACACATTGGATCACTTTAAATACATAACAAAAATCTCGAATTATTTCAAATATTCGACATTTAAAAAATTTTAAAAGATTTAAATGTATAATTAAACACATATGATATATATATATATATATATATATATATATATATATATATATATATATATATATATATATAATACAGAGTCCCCCATTTTAATTTAAAACTTTTTTATTTTTAGAAAAAAATATTTTTGATAAAAATTGCATGGTTTGGAGGGGGACAAATAATGGTAAAATTAATTTTCGAAAAATCAATAGTTCTTAAGTCATATGAAGGATTTTATTTTTTTAAATGGAATTATATGATTTTTTATATGATATGATTCCTCTAGTTAATCTACTAAGGAAAACAAGAATTGTTGAAAAATCAAATATTTTATACTTTATTCTGACATATTTTGACATAAAATATAAAATATTTCGCAAACTATTCAATTTTCAGCAAGTATCTTAATACTTTTATGTACAGGAAAATGAAATGAATCAATTTATGTAAAAAAAACACATATTTGAGAAATACAATTATTATCAGTGATTACAAGCAATCATTGGTTAAAGTTAAAAAAAACAAGAAGACGATAAAAAGTAATTATTGTTAAAGTAAAAACAGAAAAAGAAAGAATTAGCGTTAAAATGAGAAGAAAATATAAGAGTCAAAGAAGAAAGAAAAGAGAAAAGGAAAAATAGAAAAAAATAACAAGAAAAGGAAAGAAGAAAGAATGGAACATTGCTAAAAAATTGTAAATTGCTAGTATAAAACAAGAAAAGTAAAAATAAAAACTTTAATAGATAAATTAATTAAAATAATGTTAATTTTTTATCATAAATAAATATATAATATTTATTTTACAAACTTCTAGCTAAAGTTAAGTTACTACTGTGATACTTATGAACCTGCATAAGATATAAATTCTTAATAGTAGCTAGAAGTTACTGTATTAAATACCATATACAATATTTTTGAATACTGTATATAATATTATTGAAAATAATAACTCTTATTTTCAGTAATTAATATTAATATTAGGAATAAATCATAATTTTCATTACTGTTATACTGTTTTATTAATTGTTAGAAATTAACTTCAATTTCATTATGTAGCCAGAACTGGTTGTGCAGAACTTGCTGTGTGAGAACTGATGTTTCGGCGGTAAAAAATAATGAAATCGGAATTTACAACATAATTCTTATTTTAAAATATTTATTTGCTTGATAATCTTAAATTTATTATTTAAAAGACTCTTAAAAATATATTAAAATAAAATAGTTAAGGCATACGGTAACGAAAAGAATCTAATTAAGACGCGTTTATTTCGTCGAAAATCTTTAAAATGGTCACAAATAGAATACCATTTTATAATGTTTTAATAATACGTTATTAATTATATCATTGAATTCATCACATCTACTTTGTACATGGACGATAAGTAATAATTTTGATTTAAAAAATTTTTAATGCTTCAGATATTCAAGAATTTTTAAGACGAGATTTTCTAAAGTTCAAGTTCTTTTTCAAAAAATGAAGGAGATCCTAAAATTACGTATATAAATCTACGAAACTCGGCAAGAATTTCAAATAACGAGCATTCTTCATAATTTATCTTTAAATATTATATTTTTGGCAATTTAATAAACAGATCTGGCCATCAGTTGCATGTATAACCATAATGCATATTTTGAAAACAGTTCATTAAAAAAATATGCATTTTTATTATATTTAAGTATTATTATGTACAACAATATATATTCATCTCATTATAAGTTTCTTTTTCGTTAAGAAACTTATAACGAATTTGGTGTTGGACCACAAACTTCTATAGATTATTATATGTATCTAGGTCACTAACAGCACAAATAAAGCCAGGCCATTTACAATTGGGCAGAATACGCACGCACGCACACACAAGAGATGTAAATTTGACTGGGCAACTTCCGCATGGTACACCTTAATGTAGGTAATATTAATGTCGGCAATATTACAATTTTCAAGCCTCATAGCTCAGAAAACTTGATGAAAAAATACTTCATTTTTTTCAAAAGCTCTCGAGTTAAACACAAAAGTATGTAATAAAAATAGGAGTTTTCATTAAAAAATTTCAATGTAATCTTTATGTGATTTTAACAACGCTATTCAAGAATCTTACTAATATTGTTACGTAATACGTTACTTAAAACCCTACAAATTTTGTCTGGAACATTTTTTTCGAAAACGCATATTTTTCAGAATATTGCTACACTTTTTATATATCTTGCATATGTATATGTGTATATAGTTTGAGTTAATATACACTGCGTGTTTTAATTTAGCGGCAGTTATTAAAATAACTGATATTTTGATCATTTTTATTTTTACTTAAAAATTATACTTTTACATTACACTTTTAAAATATTTTAACGTACACGTTTTTACACTATTATATCTTATTTGGTCTTATCAAGTGACATATCGAATTGTGCGTTATTCGGTATGACATTTTCCAATTCCAAACAGCTATTTTAGCTTTATATCTCATCATATAAGACATAACTATGTTATATAACAGTATAGGTATAACATATAAAGGTTTGTAGGTTGAACGTATTAGTGCATTCTAATGCAAATTAAAGTCATCGTACGCAAATTTATATAAAGATGTATGTTTATAAATATATAAGCGGGTTAAACCGTAAAATTCTCAATTCACTTTATTATACTATTTAGTAAAATAAGTTAATTATTATATTAACTATTTTATAGATCAAAAGATTTGCATTTCATTAGATTTTGGATTAGATCAGTGTACAACGGCTTTAATATGCACCAATGTGGATTAGTGCGAAGCACTATAGATTCAAACTGCTTTGAATATCGTCCGAAAACTCTGTAAAATTTAAAAAAATTCTAAAAGTTTTTAACGTTAATCCACGCTATTAACTCTATATATAGTGTGGATTAACATTAAAAACTTTCAGAATTTTTTTAAATTTTCCAGAGTTTTCGGACGATATTCAAAGCAATTTGAATCTATATATAATGAATTCTTTGAAAAAAAGCTTCGAAAAAAAATTCGATTGTTTATCCCTACACAATCACGATTCTGCTTTTGGTCTCGAAGATCCGGTCGCCTAGAACTCCTCTTCCATTCCGGATTACTTTGGTAGTCCGGAGGAGTGGCACGTTGCATGCTAATTAAGTGAGCAACCATGCACAGCTCCGTGCATGATCCATTGTTTATTGCGATTTCGCCGTCGACTGTTTTTATGGCGAGGCGCGACGCGGTAACCAAGAGTTAGGTACTGTGTTTCTCGACTTCGTGACTTCGAATGGCAACCGAGGCCGACACGAAAATCCCGAGGAGCTCGTTAATTAGGCAAAGAAGGTTAAGTTATGGCATTGTCACGGTGCACTCAAGATAGAATATCGTATAATCTGAGTTTCGTCTCTGTACTTGATTGGCGAAAACTCACAAAAATACTGATCAATCAAGAGAACATCAAATATATATTTTTTAAATGTTACTATCTGGTGAAAATCTCGGAAAGGTTTTCTCTCGAGTCTTCTGTCCAAAAGTCAACATTTTCCGATACATGATTCGCCGTAAATAAATATACTGTAATCTTCCATACAAATTATTGGACAAACACAAATTATTTCCAACTTTCAAAAGCTATTTCGATCCGCTATAAGATGAAAGCGGCATTTATCGCGACAGTTATCGACAAATTCATAAAATTCGTCCGGTTTTGGACGGTGACATAAAAAACGATGGAGGCAACAAAATCGTAAAAACCGTTTAATTCTTATGATTACAGTACGAGTTTGCAGAATGTAAAAACGCAAGAATGTGACTTGACATTTTTTAAAGAGCTAATTTCATTAAAAAGGACAATCGTTTGACGTCAATAAACATCGTGGTGCACCACAGTCTCGACCATCAAAGATGAGCGAGAAAAAATCAGTTGATTTCATCGTGACTTCCGTCGGTTTGCAAAAGAATGGCGTGAGCGAAGAATGAAACCCATTGGTGGATTTCCAAAATCCTACAAAGACGATTGCATCAAAGTGCAAAGTGATTAACCGTCGAACTCAGCTTAACTCTGATGCAAAGATTCTTATGATTATCTAACAAAAGTGGTATATCGGAGAATTTCGACGCAATTTCTTTGGAGATGTTTGTTCCTGATTTGTTTCATTATATTTTTCCTATACACTTCAAACCTTTTGATCAATCTGGATCAAATTTTGCACAGTTAATCTCTAGAAGAACATATATCTTATGCAGAACATATAGGCTACTGTAAAAATGTAGGCTACTCCATCTGGTTTCCCATAACAAATAAACTCCTAAACCCTTTGACCGATCTGGACCAAATTTTGCAGTTACTCTCTAAGTGGAAAATATGAGATCGTTCCGATTGCACACATCACCAATTGGACACGATGATATTCCGATTTGGACATAGTGACAATCGGAGGCACTACTAACATAAAGAATCACCAATTTCCACATAAATTTTCTACTTTTCACGTGAAATCCACCTCCCCCCCTCTGCTTTCGAGACAAAACTACCTCTATCGTCATACGGTTTCACATAGGTTTTTAACTCTCTATCCAAAGGTCCTCACCCCCTTCCCTCCCCTCCTACTCTGCTTTCAGTACACCGTGTGTTCGTTTCCTACTGTGTCCCGATCGTTACGTGAATGTACGTGAACGTACTTACTCGAAAATATAGGTTACTATAAAATGAATGAACACCCCATCCCTCCCACTGATCTCATTTCCTTGACTTTGTGATATGTGTAAGAAAACAACATCGAGGTTAAGCTAGCAGATTTATATAAATTCTACTTAAATCTTAAATAATAATCTTAAGCATCTCTTAACAATACTTTTACTTCGTAACAAATGTTTCGATGACTGTTAGGACCGTCTACTTTTGACACAAAGTTTAATAATAGTGATATCCAATAATTAAAAAGTTAATCAGAATAAAGCTTCAAATGTAACAAAGAGAGTAAAGAAGAATTTTCTGATTAATATCAAGAAAATGTTGTCTCGTTAATGTTCTAAGTAAATGTCGTAAATGTTCTAAGAGCTTATGCAATTAAAAGTTTTTAATATTAAAACGCTTGTATTTTCAAACATTTAAAATAGAGCACGATAGAACGTTGGAATTTTAAAAATATCGCCAAACAATCACGGTTATACACAGATATTTATAGCCGCGACGATTAGTCCATCTGGTATCATTTAACTGGTAGCGTTATATTCGAATTCGCGAGAGTGTGGGAAGGAGAATTCGCGCATGGCAAGCGTGCATATATAGTTTTCGCTGCACGTGCCGCTGCAATTTCATTTTATAAATCGTGACGACGCGGTGCGCGATCCTAACGCAGATATCAGAGGCGGCCGGCAATTTACACAGACGCGAATGGTATAACGAGGCTACTGTGCGCTGGTCGTGGGGAATATTGCCATTGCGGTCGCGTAATCGAAGCACAAGCGAGAATGTTATCCGCGTCCCCCTAACGACCGAGGATCGGTGTATATACTGTTGAGAGCATCCGCGGAAAACCAGCTCTTTTTTGCGACCAGTTTGCGGCACGTAACGTTTACGACCCTTTCAAGCGTGCGTCGATTGGAAGCGGCCGCTTTTTTCGGCATGCTACGCGCGACGGCCTTGGAAAATTGCGGCCAATCATGAACAAATCCTATGACGGTAAATTACCGAAATTACATTCGTTTCTACATGTACTCATAAATGTTCGACTCCGACTGGTTATGAGAGCTATCGTAGCCTTGAGGATTCCAACTCGGAATCCTCCCACGTGCGTTACCGAATTGTTAGATAGATATAGCGAGAAGTGTAAGGCGTGTTCGTCACATAAAAAACAAAAGACATATCTTAAAAAAATTTTTATATGAAATTTGATTACTAAAAGTTAATCAAATTTTAATTTAAAAACACAAAAATGAAGATAATAAAAAACAATACAATCAGATTAAAGATATTCGAAGAAAAAGAAATATTAGTATTGCATATCCTGAAAAAAAAACCTTTAGATAACGCACATGTCTAAAAGATGGTTCAAAGACATCTTTTTTAAGATGTCTTGATTTTGTCAAAAATTAAAAACTTCTCTCCAAGACTTTCTGAAAATACATCCAAAATTATCTTTTATAAGATATTTTTTAAAGTATATATGTACAACTGTAAAGACATTATATAGATTTTTTATAATTCTATAATACATTTTCGAAATTTCAAGATGTCTCTTAGATTTCAAAACGCCATAATATTTTCTAAGAAGTGTTTCACCAATTTTTTTTCTCTCTCTTATAGAATTTATACTAATATAAAGAGAAAGCCTGTTTTTTTGTTACCGCATAACTCAAAAACCACTGAACCGATTTCCTCCAAATTTTGACACCATATTCTCTTATACACTAGGACGGACATAGACTATATAGCATGTCTAAAGATAAAGATAAATTTTTATTATCCAGAAATTGATGTTTTCATTTTTTTATTATTTACGGCTGTATTAACCCGTGTAGTATAGTAATGTCACCGCTAGGCAGCGCGCGGCTTCATCCGCAAGCAGATTGCATCATGATATTCTTGAGAAACATAAAGAAACATAAATGTAAAAATAAACGATTTTCGAAAAATATCACTTCCAATACGAGACGGGGGACGCTAGTATATTGTATATTTAACGCACATATGTTCATTGTATTGAAAAATGTTTCGCATTGCATATCATATTCCCATCTTATCTTACGTTGTGATAATCAGAAATTAATTAGACCAACTTATCACAAAATAAACATTTAAAATGTTTATACATTTATTTCATTTAGTCGAGATTTAAAATAGAAAAAATTCCCGGTGGTATATATACTGTCAGCGAGAAAATACCACATTTGGCAGATCTTGCTTCTCAATCTCTCACAGACATGCAACGAATTCACGTGATAACGCACATGTTGTTGTCGTCGTCGTCGTCGTCGTCACCATCGTTGCCAGGTACAGATCGCACAATATTTTACGGAATACAAAGTGTTCGCGGCACATACGCGCGTGTTCTCTCCAACCATACGTACACACACCAGTCGGACGAACGACATTCCTCTAAGAATCGCGAAAGTGTCGTAAAGTTTGATCGATCGTAAATTGGATTGTTCCGCGGGGAGCACGTAGCTAGAGGGAAAGGGGGGAGATGACGATAAATGAAACTTCGATGCTCGTGGAGAGGAAAGAAAGTGAGAAGGACGGAGAACAACGAGGTATTCTGAGAGTTCCATTTTGGATTCGAGATCCTCTACTTTTATTCTGGAAAACTTTGTTTATCGCTTTAATTCGACTCGTGCGCCAGCAAACAAAGCAGTTTATTATGCATACACATCATTAGCCGGAATTTGTTTTTCGCAGACTCGGATTCTCACGTGTCACAACGTTTCGTTATTTATGTACAGTGCTCTCCGGATCCTTGCTTGCTAATGATTTATTTTCAAGCTTATAGAAACGATTGTAAATCTGAATCCGATAAACAAACTATTTAAGATATAAATTTAAGGAACAAAATAGAAAAGTATTTATTAATTCTTGAGCTGTACAATCAAGAGTATTTCGTGTCCGATCGATTTCTATCTACGGAAGTTCTCGAAACTTTGAAGGGGAAAAGTTTATGGTGGAAGCTTTTATTCGGCTGGGCGACAATGAAAATTTCGTAAAAATCATTGTATTCCTTTTTCATTCTAAATTAATTTTTAAATATTTGTTTTTACTTAAAAATACTTTTTTCAAAAGAAAATTTATTTTAGAAAAAAAAATAGATTTATATTTGCCTAGACCGTAAAACGTGATGTCTTTTTTGTATTTGCATTTCATTAGAACTTATTTTTTGAATATTTGAATGATTATTTTTATATCATCTAAATAAAAAAATGCACTTTTTTGTGATATTTGATTTTTCTTCTTTACTTTTTATTGAAACTCATTTATTTTCATATGCCCAGATAATTATACTTTTTAAAAAATTTGGAGATATTTTTTTCTCAAAGCTTTATGCTTAAACTACAAATCCTCGAGTCATTATAAAAAGTTACAATTTTTTAAATCAAACAACTCATTTACCCAATTCTTGGTTAATTTTCGGAACCTAAATTTTATTTTTTTCCAAAATGAAGTACAAATGTTCGTTCTAGAGACTTGAAAGTATGTTTATAAATTTTCAAAGAACTTTTAAATCTCTTCAAATAGATGAAAAAGTGATCGTACTCAAATATCCAATAATTGTATAAGAGATAATAATAAAAATCTTTTGCGTTACATACATGCTTCTCAACGCTAGTAATATTGATCTAATTTTCTAACTCACATCGTAGCACTCGCTTCAAAAGCATTAATTTCCTCACGCCATAATCTCTCGCCAAATATCACGCCCACTCTTACATCTCGATTTCTCGCTCCGCTTTTCTTTCGAAAACTATTCCGTTTTCCACATATGATCATCAATTCTCGAAAATTGCGCCTCTATATTATTTGGATTTAAAATCCATACAATTTCTGCTGTATCAGCTACTTCTGTGTGCTTTTTGTATGTGCTTCACTTGTCTTATACATTTATATCAAAGATGCTACACGATTATACGAAAGAACCCGCATTTTCACAAAGTATAAATACTCTTCATAAATTACATTACCTGTCATTGTCATTTTACATATCGTCATCGTGTAAGCGCGAAGAAATATAGTTACATCATTCTCCCGCGATGTACATGTAAAATGTACGAATTTGCTCGAGTAATTTGTGGCATGCGATACAAGCGCAGTCATTATATGAATATAACGCATTCGTTGTTAACACCGAGAGTTATTGCATGGTTGTATACCGGAGTAGCAATCACTGTCATAACCCGAACACGATTAAATCGTTAAATAGACCGCGGATCATATACTAGACATGAAATTTGCTGAAATCTACACGAATGATATACGCGATGCACAATAACAGGTATTGATCACCTATTAAACACAATAGAGTCATGGACATTGAAACGAATAAGTACCTAGCAACGCAGGTTCCAATCTCAAGGATGTACGAAACTGCGATCCTTTAAAATATCGGTTTATATAACATTACGCGTCATAACAAGACTCGTTAAGCAAAGATTGGTACAATAAAAAGACTTTGTTACGTAACGAAAAAGAATGTTTGAAGTCGCAAAGAACAAGCATAAAGAGGAGCAAGTTTGCCGTCGCCGAGCGATTCTCCCATTCCCTCGAAAGCGGAACCGCAAAACCGCCGCGGAACAATTTCGCTACAAAATAATCCTTTATAACGAAACATCGCGGTATTGTGTCTGGCAAACAGCAACCCCGCTGGTTTGTCGCGCGGAAAATTCTTGTTTGAGAAAGCTACCCTCCATTTAGAACTTTTTGGTATTTCGCGCGACAAGGCATACTTTTTTTTATTCTAACAAATCAAATATCATATACAAAAGTTCCATTCGATATACAACGACGAATGAATCTCAATAATATCGGATTAATCTCCCCTTTCGGAAAATCTCATAATATCGATGTATGTAACGCGTGTCGCTGCCGTGAGAATTTTACTTTTGCTCTCGACAGGACCATAACCAAACTAATAATCGTCGAGAGATCGTAGTTAGTGAATACTCTGATAGTTGCGACGAGGAACACAGCGTTACCACTCAAGCTTTAATAAAAGTCCGATGAAGAACAAATCGTCGATATTTTGGCCTCTTAAACGAGGATGACTTTAATTCCCGATCAAAATTGCAAAGCGGAATTAACGGGATTTAGTCTGACACCACTTATCACTTCAGGAATCCCGATAAAACTTCCCTCACTTCCTATTGGTCATTCCTTCGTTATCTACTTTTAAATAAAGATGAAACATATTAAGTGCCGACACAAAATAGGACAGAAAAAAAAAGTAATAACGTCCTTGTTTAAGAAAAACTCTCGTTTAGAAAATATATTGTATTTAAATCGCGCGTATAACTTTTTTCAATCCAATTATTTTCTAATATATAAATTATATATAAATTATTCTAGTAATATAAATAATATAAATAATATTCTATACATTATTCTAATATAAATAATATAAATTATTTCTAACATTCTCTCTTTCTCTTATTTCAAAAAATATTAATTTCTGCTAAATTGCATAAATTAAATGTGAAATACGAAGAGAATACTAATTAAGTTTTCAATTAATAGAATTACTGTTGCAACGGATAACTGCTCGTCTTCTTTTTCTCGGACGCAAAGATATTGTTTTACAAGGCATGCAACAAGGATCGGAGAGTATATCTTTCCGTTACACTGGCAAGGCGAGGAAGACTTTAATCCAACGTTGAAATTGCAAATCAAGTTTAACGGGCCGCGAGACTGAGATGAATACTTAAAACAGCGTAATAAATATACGAACAAGTGGATGAAGATCCTTGTATTCCTCTTTGCAACGCGTAACGTTTAATTCGCAGAATTGCAAGATCTAAATCTTTAACAAAATTACATTTTGAAATTTAATTACCCTATTCGACATTCGATCTAGCACTCTCTCAAAAATCGTAGAAGAAAATGTATAAATGTAGAAAAACGAAGCTCCGCTTCGAGTCACCTTCACCAATTAGGTCAACAATTAAAACAAGATGATCACATATTCTCCCGTCAGAAATAAATGAGTAACTTCATATACATTCAGAATAATTTAGTGATCTAAAAAACATGTATTCCGCCAAGAAATCCAAGTAAACCTTGACTAATAATCGTAGTTTGTTACATAATCAAAATCAAAATGAACAGTCGAACTTGAACAAAACAAGAAGTCATTAACCCATTAGCTGAGAACGCGAAAAGAAGCATTGGTAAAAGTTGAAGTAAAAACATCGAGAAGCGACACAATTTGTAAATAAAGAATGCCGTTGCAGTTGAGACAATGAATCTAAAAGATAGTCCTGACTCCACAAGACAACCAACTCATTCAAAACGGTAACTGAAGTCAGGAGGCAACCAACAATCAACTCTCCCTACACAATGTTCAAATAGTGAAAAAAATTGTTGACAAACACATAACTCTAATATATAACAATCTTTTTTAAAAGATAATCATGTTACCTTTAAACATTATTAAGTCCAGCAAATATACGGACAATAATCTGTTTCTTCCCTCTTTAAACATTTATTACCAGCAAAGTCCAAATCGTAAAACACGACTGCCGTTCATTCTCCGAGTGAAGCAAAAGAGTGTTTTGCGAGGCAGTTGGAAGGAACGAAATTCTATCCAGTAACAGATCCAATAACAAGGGCTCGAGTGGATGAGTAAACTGCCGACGACCCTTCCTGGTTCTATCGGTATCTCTCGGCGAGAAACTAACTGTCTCTCTCTCTCTCTCTCTCACTCTCCCGTCTCGTCGACAGGATCTTTCGCAGACGCCGTAGGCAACAGACTGATTCCGAGATTACGACTCTAATTAACGGATTAAGCGACCAGGCCGCTCTGTTTGCTAGAAATTAACTCGCACCCCCAACACTTCAACTATCCGAATCGCGGTTAACTTATTGAATCGCTGGTAAAAACCTGCCGATAAAAATATAAAATGTAAGGTAAAATCCGCCGGTAAAATGTAAGATAAAAAGATCTTTCTAGGCAGTGTTTCAACTTTTCGAAAATATAATTTTCTCCTGAGAAAGGAATTGGTCTTGAAATAAAATGGTAAAATGGAATTTTCGATTATTTTGCGCAACTCTAACTTGCTCCTCGTAAATTAGCCGGAGATTTAGACAAAAAGTCTTTTTTATAACAAGTAATTTTATCAAATCCTCGGTTTTTCATCTCGATTTCAATGCTGTAACGCGTTCAATGTATCAATCGATTTTATCAATCGATAAAAAATATCGGTAGAGACAGAACTGTGTAGAACAGTCAGAAGAGAACGAAAGTATATGTATTCCTTAAGGCTTTGCCAGACGTCTGTTTTTCTTTTCCTTAACATTCATACTCGTATTACACAAACATTTTTTATAATTCTACCGTCGCAAATACCGACGTGAAAGACGAGTCATGCTGAACTTTTCTATTACGTTCCATGTAATTGCAGACTACCCTGAGGGGTTCAACAGCAATATTCGAGCTGTTATGCTGATTCGAATAGCGACGTAAAAGTGAAAATAACATTTTCGAGATACAAGCATCTCCCTACATAATTGAAATATCCAATGTTTTTCTTTGTAAAGAAAGCAAAATTATTTCTGCATCAAAACATTGTCAAAAACTATGTTTGTCTCGCAAAATGCAGAGATAATTTACACCGTTGCTCCTACAGCCCATTTATGATTATTACTCAAGATTAATTACGACATTGCTATTTATTCCACGTTCGAAATATTAGGGGAACCTGGGGCATAGTGACGGTGGTAACAGAACGGTGGGGTATAATGTGATCTATAACTTTTACAGAAGTGCTGTTATGTATTGAAATACAATATTTTGCAATTATTCCTATTAGATGTTCCTTATCGCATGCTGTTATCAGTTGTCATATTATTTTTTAGCTGAAAGATAATTTTTTTAATGTGTTCGCTGCACTCTCTGCGACCCGCTTACAATTTCGTTGATACATTAGCATAAGGTAACAATGATGAAATTCTATTTTTTATTACCATAAGTAATTTTACGCTATTAAACAATCTTTTCTAGTTACTTTAGTAAAGTATTTCTGCACAGATATTGATTATCTGTGATATTTTATATTTATCTAGAGTAAAGATACATTCGGGGCATAACGAGGCATTAGGCCGTGGAGCAGGTTAAGTTTTATATATTAAGTTTTAAACATTAATGTATGAGAAAGTAAATTTTAATAAGTTTTAAACATTAATGTATAAGAAATATATAAGTTTGTGAGGAATCCCATTATGCCCCGCAAAAAGATAATCAGGTTAAGTCTCAATAAAATAAAAAATGTCGTCCCTTTAAACTATTCTTTCACAGTAAAACTATTCTTTTTTCTTATAATAGACATTCCAAAGAATATTTTCATGCAAAAATAATTCATTTATCTATTTTTAATTTGTTTAAAATTTATTTTAACGTTAGCGTTCCCCAGGTTTCCCTACATGGAACACATTATGCCGGATACACAAGTAGGACCTTACGTGTCTTTCATTATCTGTGCATACCGGGTGTATGCCCGCTCGTGTCATCGATCAGCATTGATCTTTGAACGGTCTGTTACTTCATGTATCCACACTCGGTGTATGATAACGTGGAGCTGATACATTCTAGACGATTGATCATCCGCCTGACTAGTTGGGCGCGCTTGATTTCTCCGACGTGCACCCTGGTGGCCGTAGAAGCTTCACGGAGAAACTATCGATTACGGGTCACTTGATAAATAAGAATTTCCACGTATTGCACGTCGATCGAGAATCAGTTTTGCAATTATTTCCTTCCGTTATCGCATAGTTCGTTAAGCTTTATGTTCATTCGTCGATTCAGCAAGACGTAGAAATCTAGATGAATGGTTAGATTATTATTATTATTACGTAGAAAAGTTATTGACTACATTATTCGCGTGGATTTTTTACTACAATTACTCTCGTAAGACGTATTTTATACTCTAACGTTATATCTTAATTTTCATTATTTTTTTTGATAATTTATAATTAAAGTTGATAGTATTTTATATAATGTATCTGATAGATAACAATGTGTGCGTGCGTGTGTGTGTGTGTGCAAAAGTTCTTTTTTAATTGTAAAATAATTTATACAGCGTTCAATCGATAAAAATATTTTACTGAATAAATTTAATAGATTTATAAAACTAAAGTGCATTTTACATCTTACATAAAGATAAAAACGATATTCTTCGAAATTTCAACGCTTTAAAGCGAATAAAAAATGAGAATTGAATAAAAATGTTTTCAATTTATACAAAAATTTGAATATGTATAGCTTTTAATAAGAGAGTATTATTGATATTAATATATTATTAATATCAATACGAATGCGTTAATAACGTCGCTTTTCATTACAGAATATTTATTTCTCCAATAGTTTTGCAAAAGTTACAATTAACGCTTCATTGGATTTAAATCTACCAATAATTAACACGGGCGAAAGATTCAATAATTAAATTTGCCACGAGAGATTTGTGAATAATGCAAAAAGGATTAATTAATCTATCGACATTTGATTTTAATGTGCGACCCTTTCTCTTTTCACTAAGCGAAAACAATTTTCCGAGAAAAATCGAGGAAAATCAGTTCTAGTAACCGAACGAAGATGTTTCGAGCAATGAAGTCGATTTCGGCAAAAAATAGAGTAATTTCATGTTGTCTACTCGGATCGTTACCCTATCATGAAGGATTCCTCTTGTGTATCGCATGCAAGGAAGTTGACTATCATTAATTAATCTCCTCAATTTTCACAATAAATACCATCTCTAATCATAATTTCAAATTGCCGTCATCGGACACGAATCAACGTAGACTTTTGATGCAATGTTATAATAAAAAAATATCCTGTGGTTATAAAAAGGAGAATTTTCCAGAGATACATATTATATTGATGTAATTTGAAACTTTTACTCAATAAAGGAAGAGATTGGCTTTGACAAACTTATTAACTGTATAAGATATTCAGAAATATGCGGCCAAACTTTAAAAATATACATTAATTTTTAATTAAAATTAATAATGTTAACGGACGCTGCACTCTTCATCCTAATAGCATCCTTATTTACAGAAAGACAATTCATCTACTGGATTCATTTGGCCGAAGTCGTGAATAATATTCGTTAAGTTTCGACTTCCAGCATATGTAAGCTCGACAAACTTCCGTCGAAATCATCTTCGAGCGTCTAGAATCCGCGTGACGCGATGCGACGGCGAATTGATCGACGATCTCGCGCATTCGCCTCCTAGTACATTTCGCAATTTCCGGCTGTTAACCTAATTTCTAATTAGTGCCGTGGGTTCCGTCCCGTTTGACACGGCCGATCATGCAATGACTGCGCCGCTTCCGCTGTGCGTTTACGTTCAATTTCGATGCTCGCAGTCGATCGATCAGTTTTCGGCATATGTCAGAATGATGGTTATCACGCCAGTTTATATCGCACGGAAATACATTATCACCTATCTATTCGATTGTCTGTCGCAATGGTCTACAATTTACTCTCAACTTATTGAAGAACTTACGATATAATAAAATATTATTTCTCAACGTTGACTTAAGATTTTTTACTTGAACATCATATATTTCGTTAGCTCACCAGCAAGTGTCTTAAATAAAGCATTTAATTTTCGTGATATTAAGTATTTGTATTCGACGTAAATATAGAAAGTGATTGATGTGAAATTCTTTCTTATCAATCAAAATATAACATCAGAAAAATGGACCTATATGTGAAATGGTTTTATGTGAATAACAATCTTGATAACAATGACAAATTATGATAAATGTTGAAAAAAATATTTGATTAGTCAAACTGCAATTAACTGAAAGCGAAAAAACATTCCAGCAGTTGTACAGCAGTGTACTATCGTAATTAATTATACTAGTAAATGACACGTGACACAAGCAAGGAAAAATGAATGAATTAAAATGAATTAGAAACACAAACATCAAAATATTTATTCTCGGGAATTATTTTTATTCTTTGCATCCCTTATCACTTACTAGATATCAATAGTAATGAGTAATAAGATTAAGTATCTTACAAGTAGATTCGAATCTGTTGGCGCAATTTCGAACTTTCTATTACTTCGAAAAATTACTCTCTGATTACTTAGAAAAAGAAAAACAGTACTTCCAAGTAAAGTCGGACGAAATGGGTTCGAATTCTCTGTGAGTATATTGAAAAACAAGAGTATTACTTCCAAATGGACTCGAATCTAAATCAAATATTTTTTAATCAAAACGTATTGTAAAAAGCAACAATTATTTTAGTATATTATTTGTTATAATTACAAATAATTTATAATTACATATTTGTACTTATAAAGTAAACTATTAATTGTTGGAACTAAAAACTCGTAAAAGATTCGATTCTTTATTATAGGAACTGCTTATAAGTATACATTTCGAAATTCAAAACTAACAATAAGTAGTCGAAATCGATTACTTCATAAGTATTGTACTGTATAATGTACAATTTATTGTATCGTACAACATACAAAATATTATTTCTTATGAATATTACTCAAATCTTAGAAGATGAACTTGAGAAAAATTGATTATTGAATTTGACTCAAATTCTTAAATTGAACTTGATCCTATTCCTAATCATGATGTTCATACTGCCTCGTGAATCATCCCGTTTATTTTCATTATTCATCGCTAATGATCAGCGCGCGAGGCGCGAAAAAAGATCGGAAATTCTGTCACTCACGTGATCAGAACCACGGAAAGATGACACGATAATAGACCGGTTTGACGGCGAAAAACTATACCAATTTTAATACACATGATAGAGAAACATCACAGTATCGGTACAGCATTGTCGACCATCTGAAAAAGATGGTGTGCCGCGGGTGCGTAAAGCGTGAAATTGCAGGTAGAATCCGCGTAATGCTTCGTCGGTCGTTACGATCAGCTGTTAACGATCCGTCATTAAGATACCGATCGACCACTATTACATCACGTTATATTGCGTAATATCGCACAGCACGTCTCCCTATTATCGAAGTCTCTTCATGCGTCTAACAATGAGTATCGAAAGGGGAACTCCAACTTTCGGATGCAACCGCATTTGCGGAATGATTTAATCAACAAGATTTAATCAACAAGATTTAATCAACGAATGATTTAAACATCAAAACGAATTTGTTTATAATAGGACTTCACCTTAAAGACTCCTTATTATGGGAAAGTTTCTATTTTTCATAATGAATGATTAAGACTATCCTATTCGTCACGAGAGTATAATTAGTCGAGAAGATTTCGGTCGCGTGTAAACGCAGAAGAACAATTACGACTGGTACAAATAATTGTAATTATTCGTCCTACTTTCGGGATTCCAGGCCTCCTCATTTGACTTGTAACGTATCTTTAATAGCGAACATAAATACGAACGTGGAAAAATGTGAGAAAACATTCACGTTATTCTTCCTTCAACAATTGCCAGAAATCGTTTCTTCGTATTCGAGAGATCGTGTGAGTCTTATTTACACGTCATTGTAACGAAGTGGAGCGAAAGTGCAATTACGATTGTTATACTTAAGCCAATCATACAAGTTTCGATGATTTCACGCTTTATACAAAGATGGTAAAATCAAATTAGAATATGGAATTAGTTAAAAAAATACGTCAATCAGTACTCCAATTTTCGACGTATTTCCTTAACAATTTGAAATGTTATCCATTTTAAGGTGGATTCACTTAGCCCTCATGAAGGATTCACTTTGATAAGGGATAGACGATAGAAATGAATGCTTAAAACTTCAGGGTAGGTCATCGATCTAAATAAAGAGTAATCAATCTCGATGAAAATTAACATTTAACACGGGATTATATAAGGGTCATGTTCATAACGGTGGTCATTAGTGAATATTATTGATTATAAACAACAGATATCATCGGAAAAGAATTATGATATAGAATTCGATCTGCTGAATATTATTTCGTCAAGAAAATCGTATGTTATCGACCTTACAAAAAAGATATTCAGTTGCAAATAGTAAATGTGACTGTATTACATAACACAAAATGCAATTTGGCAACGTTGCACTTTTTTACGATTTCCATTATCCCGCCAGATTTAAAATCTATATCCGGATAAATAAAAATTAAAGAAATAAATAATAAAATAATAATTAAAAAATTTTTTTGTAGCGTTGTTTGCTATAATCGGATATTGGGTCTTATTATATAAATAACATGAATGCAATAATTTTCCGACTAAAATTCTCTTTCCATAATCAAAAAACTGAGAACTCTGTGGCGAGCCCCCGCTAGGATGTTCTGGCGCTAACAGAACTAATATTAATAACAGAAATTGATGATGACCTGAAAATTTAATACATTCTTTATATTTATTATCTAAACTCTTATGCAAAATCTGAAACAAATTCTCTAATCACGAGTTATTCAACTTTTAATTTTGCATCAGTTCTTATGGAACAGCCGCATATTCTCACTTACATATATGAACGAAATTGTGAAGAACCATTACCCAAGTATAGAACAGAAAGTCAAAATAAAGTTAATTGACGTTATATTGATCAATTTACATTATGATTTGGTCAATATGACGTCAAATTGATATTATTTTTTACTTTCTGTTCTACTTGGGCAATATTCTGAAACTTTATTTGTGAGTCTATTAAATATTAAGCAATGTTTCTTTAAAAAAAGGTTGATATCGATTCACCAATTTATTTTCGAGTTATTAACAAAAAATGATGCAAAATTTTGAAAATGTGCTATACTCTTGAATATTATGTTAATCATATTTTTTTACATATTTTGTGTATTTTAAGTAAAATTCGGTATCTGGTATGCATTAAATATTATTAATATACAAAAGATTTTTTCGTTTCTTGCAGTTGGTATCAGGCTTAAAAGTTTTTTGCTGACAATCACAAAATTCGCAAAATACGCACATCTGTATATACGCACATCTGTATATTCACTTGCAATGCCAGATGTTATATTAACTTAACTATTATTTAAGTGCTTTACACGATAAGAATACATGTGGTGCATATCTTAAACCAAGAAAGTATAGAATTCCATCAATTTCAAATTGAAGTAATTTTTGTTTGGGACTGTACAGCCAGAACATCCTAAGACCGACAAAGAATCGACGCGCGGTCTACCGAGTTGATAAAAAAGTATACAATATTCACATAAGTATTATTTCTACCAAGATTCTAATGCGGAAACATGACATATTCCTGTTGTTAGTTGTTTCACAGTTTTGGTCCTATTTTATTTATCATTGTTTATCCATTTAGCATATATCATATAAAAGTCAGTGATAATCATCACAGTTTGGTCATCGCTAAATAATTATCACGTTTGTCATAAAATTTATTATAATTGAAATATTAATTATCTGTGCGATGCAACACTATAAAAAACACATAACATTGCCTTATGTATGCAATAAACATCGAGAACATCCTTTCGTTAGAAAGTTAACAGTCAGCTCACATCTCTTAAAAATACGAATAAAATAATTATAAGAACAATAGAAATCTTGGAAAGAAATGTGAGTGAAAAACGTCAGATTTTCGTGTGGTCGACGCAAAGCGCGTCTCTCGTAATGCCTCGTAATCCCGCACCGGAGTCAATCTTTCAGAGAGTACATTCGAAGCCGTCCAGCACATTGCGGGAGAGCATTTTATCGGTGAACGGCATCGCGGAGTGAACTGGAGAGGAAAACTGAAGAGAAGTAAAGATTCGTGGCGAACTAATGATATACCAGCAGGGAGAAACAGCCAGAAAATCTCTGAATATTCAGTCCAAATGTGCATTTCCGATTGATTGTCAAGTCGTTCAAAAAGCTGGGTAATTAATTGATCTAAACACGATACGCCTGTGCCATGCTACGCGAAAACAATGACGGATAATTAATCTGGATCGTATTGTTGTTTGCAATAACTATAAATTTTATAAAATATTAAAATATTAAAAAATTCCAATACGATTTTACCTGTAAATATTTTATTTACTTCCTTCGTGTCACAGAAGAAAGGAAGAAAATCTATCTGTCTCTGGCCATTCTTTCTTTCGCTCGTTAAAATGGTCGACTAACGAGACATCGAAATAGCTTATTCTCTCTAATCGGAACGATACAAGGAGATCGAGTAGAAAAACATGAACGGAACAAGATCGTCGGTCTTGAAATGCGATGTCGATGATATCGAACGTCAATATGTTAGTTCGTTTCGATGTTTTTAAATGCGAGAGGCACAAATACAAGTGAATAATAATTCGCGGAAAACCTTTTATTCATGATTGTTTCTAATTAAAAAATTCAAGCGATGCTCTTGACATTTTAATTAAGAAACAATCGACTCGATACTACATCAAAGATCGTCAAGATTACAGTCGATGATTCTGAAACGTCCATACATATGCTAATAGAGAAAGAAATTAAGTTGTTTGCAATAACTAAATTCTGTCTATAAAGTTTAAACTGTATTAAAATACAGTTTTACCTTTCTCAGACTTTTATTTACTTTTTTTATTTACTTTCGTTGATTTGAACGTCGCAAGGGTGCATAACGAGTCTAACAAAAGAAACTTTTTCACGCGCGACACGAACGGCACAAAAAAATAGCGCGTGTTCGAAATCAACCCTTTCACCAGCGCTCGTCTCTAACCCTTTTAAGTCTCGAGCAATTTACATTCCGAGCCAAAGGCAAAACTGCAAAGGGTAAGAGGCGATATGATTTTTATTCCAGTGCGTTTTTGCCATTCAATTTCGGAGTAGAAAGGAAAAGTGACAGAAGTATGATTTTAAAATTTACATGAGAAGAGAAAGAGATTGAATTTTCGTAGGCGACGAGTATCCGGTTTTATCCAAAAAGATTTCAAACTTAAAAAAATTATCAATGACTTGATGAACACATATGAGTTTATGAGGTCATTCAATATTGCGACTGAAAAAAATTTAACGCTCAATACTCCTTGGTGATTTTGAAGAATAGCGCTGGTACGGCAAAATTTCTCGGAGCTCGCTTCTCAATTATTCATCATCGGAATCACGCCGGAGCATCCAATCGAGGAGCGTCTTTGATCAAAGATACCAGGGTTCCACAGTTTCGATCTGCCCTCTCGAGCCTGAAGACTGGCATTTGAAGCAGCGGACGGCAAGCAGCATCGCGAGTATACGTCCGGATCCTTCGGCACGAACCGAGGCAATCTTCTGATCCTTCGAGGAAACCGGTCACAAAGAGCTTCGCTTACACGTACAAACTGAATCCCTCGATCGCGGAATACCCCCACGACCCCGTCATTTCGCGTAACAAGCAAAGCGAAATTATTCTTCTGTCTACGTTCTTCGCTTTAACGAGACGTAAAAGGAGAATCGCCGCGTACACGTTTATCCACGCGGATTTTGCCCATTAAAGTTTAACTCGCAGTTGATTACGTTACGCGATGCGGTATCACATGTGTGCACCCAATCGGACTGGATAATCCTCAATCTGCACATTTAACGTTCAGCTGGAATTAACTTTCAATTTGTTAACTGATGCCATGTGGCTCTCATGACGAAAGAAATTAAAGCGAAGCTTTAAGAGAATGTCATTCCACTCTGGGAAAAATTTTAACCGTTTGGTTCACAGTTAACCAACTTAATTTCAGTTAGTATCTTTTAAATGAAAATTATCGTTGCGTAACCGAATATCAACAGAACTAATTGAAGCATTGACTTATATAACTTAAAAATTTTTTAAATAAATGAAATAGCTAACTGCGATTTTGAATTATGCGGGGTGAATTAGAGGTTAACAATCCAATAATAATTATTACTAATCGTGGGCAAAGGGGTGGGTTATGAACTGTATTATTTTTCCCAGAGCACGCGATAGAATTAAATTCTTGGCAAAACATGGAGACTGACATCTCCTTAGAATTATCGGGTTTTCCTGTTTGATTAATAAATCTTCGATTTAAAAGTCGAAAAGTTACATTCCTATTACTATGTTCATCGGGTCCATCTATGGATCTCGTGATGGTTTTCATCTAGGGAAAAAAAGGTCGAGAAAAGACGAAAGAAGGGGACATTAGTTTCAAGGGCCAGACTTCAGAAAACTTCGAGTCGGTGTACCTCCCCTCGACTTTATTCAAATCCATTGGTGAACCCGGTGAAAAATTCTACCATCGCTCTGCCATTCCTGTCGAACTCTCTCTCGATGAGAAGTGGCGCCTGCCGAAGTTTCCGAATAGCGTCGCGCAAACGTCAACGCGCGTCGCTCGCGAAGTATCGTTTGTTTGTCAGCAGTTTCAAAATACGACGACACGTTTTTGACGACGAGACGTTACGACGCAAAACCTCGATACAAAGGATCCACCAAGCAAAGACTCGAAATGAGAATAGAACGACCAAATGACGTGCAAATGTAATATTTCGAAATGAATGATACTTTTTGCGCGTAACATGTATTTTCATTTTCTTCTTTTCTTTTTCCGCCCTTAACTCTTTTATTTTCTAACGCTTTTTGCCCACGCGTTCGTCTCAAAACTCCAGTTTGAGAACCATTGCGTGCGCTGTCAGTCGTGCATAATATAACGCATCACATGCTTATTCCCACTATGAATCAAGAGTCTACTTACTCTGAAGCAGGATTTCTCCAGCGTTGCGTTCCAGCCCGCGCCATCAGGCATCAAATGCCCGACCTGAAAGTAAAAGGTGCAATGTTATTTGTTGCGCAACAATTTTAATACGGAGACAATTAAATACATAAGAAACTGAATCTTTCGTTTCGGCAGAGTATTGCCGTCGTAGATTTTCTACGTAATTTGTGCCTGCGTAACAATAATTGATTTTTTTCATTTGTACAGGGGGAATATTTTACATAATAATTTAATTTCATATTTAATATATTCATATTCATAGTATTTTTATTCATAAATATATTGTACTTTTAATTTCACAAAAACCCACTTAGGAAACATTATACGATATTTTGAGACTCTGGCAATAAGCTGTTGATTTAGCATGCCTTAAAGCACGAATCGCTTTCATTAATGCTGCAATTCCGGATAGCCATGCACGAGCGTAGCGGTAATAAACGCAATACATAATGGTATCTCCATAATTTGTACCTAACGGCACAGCATAAATTTGTAATGGTAATAATTGTAATTTACAGTTAGAAAATTACAAATCATATACATCATGTTGTGCAATTCTCGGTTATGTATCTCTTTTCGTTAGATATACGATACAGAAAATCTCAAGAATATTGAATAAAACAATTAAACAAATTAAGGTTTTGATTATCTTCTCTCTCTGACTTCGCGCAATAAAAATTATCTTAGAACTATACAACGTATTATTTTTATATGCCGATCAAACGCCTGTTCTCTGTTATTTTAATAAAAGATATAATTCTATGTATAATATAAGTAATATCGGTAACAGCTTTCTGAATCAATTATATTCCTCGATTGTCTACACACAATTCCAGCGGCCAATATTATTCCATTGCATTATAAATTTATACAGTCAAAAGCACAGGTTCAAAGATGCATTAACGGTCCATTAACGTGAAATATAACGGCATTATTACAATCGATCCTGTCGCGATAACAATCGCGTCGCACATCATATCGTAATTGAGACATTAATGTTCAACATTAATCGAGCAATCCTCACGTCTCACATCGCGCTCGCAACGCAATGTTAAATTTGCCGCAAATTGCGCGATAGGAAGACGGATAAGAAGCGTAACGCCGCGATAGAGGAAGGAAGCACTCCGACAGAACATATAAGTTGGGCGGTGGCGTGTTTACGGTGTGTGTACATATAACTTAACGAACCGTCGAAAATCCTCGGTGTACCGTCGGAAAAAGGCCAAAAGTTGTCCATCATTCGGGCAACTTACCCCCTCGAGAACTTGTTACCGCTGCTGCCGCCGTCGACGACCGGTCGTAACTGCGCGGGACTGTCGGCAGTTTAGTTCGCGTATATATACAAGACGTGCATTTTATTACCGTCATGAATGTCCTTTAATCGGTGAGTTTTGTCAATTTTGTGCATGTTCTGGACGCGAACAAAGGATCATCGATACGAAACGTGACGAAGAGAAAATAACATAATTTAACATAAAACAGAGATTCAAAAGTAGGAAGAATAATCTTTTTTCTCCATTTTTCTCACTGATTAGTGTTTTTTTTTCTTAATCTTACATAACCACTACTTTAAAAGGTTTAATAAGAAGAAAAAGAAAAACAGAAGTTTTCAAAATAATTCTAATGAGTCAAAAATAAAAGTGATAGAGTTGAATGATAGAAATAAAGAAGACGGATATCACTAGTGCCAGAGTTGAAGAGTCTGAACAATTCAAGATCCTTAAACTGATGTATTTACTGTGAACTTCGTGTTTTAATATTCTTACCAACGAACGTGAATATCTGATCCGAATGAATCTCCACTTCTGTATTAAAAAAAAAAAATTACGATGATAATCGACTGCCGTTTTAAACACAACGCGACAATCGCCACATTACGATATTCGCGATAAATATCGCATGTGAAGAATCAAATCCATCTTCGTCGAGCCTTCCCATCCGACGACACCTACGACGGTTTGTCTGGATGCCTCAGCCGAGAATGACCCCTCGGGAGTTTATATTATGTAAGCAGCGTAGTTGTAGCGTAACTTGAGCCAGCTCATGCATATCTCAGCGAGAAGTGGATGCCACTTCAGCCCAGCCTACGCTTTTCCCCGGTTGAATCCCTTTCGGCCATGCTTCGCGAATCCCCCAGAACTACCTCTGCCTTTTAAGGGATGCTGCTTTCCAACGCTAAACACGTCACGCAAATAGTTTTTAGGCTTGTAGTGAAAATTGTACCGATGTACGTACAATGCAAAAAAATTCAAGAAACATGATGGAACGCAAAACATGTAATATGCAATTTTAGCTTTGACAATTTTACGATTGCGCGCGTAATTAACACGCTCTTTCATATTTCATAAAATTCACAAAATCTTGGCAATGTGGTCGCCACTTGGGAAAAAAAATCAGAGAGGTATGGATGTAATGATGTACAGAACTATAAATATTCACTGATGAATTTTAAAGTGACTCGAGTGAACAAACATGAAAAAATAATACAAGTACTAATAATAAATTTGATTATACTGATCTTAGGGCTAGTGGATCTTTATTAAGGTAGCGGTATTTCGCGAATACAATCACTCAATGAATTTTAATCCGAGTGATTGAAGGAACCGAAGGGATTCTATAAAGCATCTCACACGCTCAGGAATCTGGGTCAGATATTTACAATTTAAATGGTTTCTTTCAAATTCAAAGCGGGGATTATCGAGTTGATCGACCCTTTGAACTCTCACCAATAAATTTTTCGCCACGCTACGCTTCCTAGATAATGTAGTACTTTCATAAGTAATATACATACACGCAACACATTTCGAATGCAAACATTATTCGTATGTAGTACGTTAGTACTAAATTGTTAAACAATTTTTATAATAGCGTTTTTTTAGTCGATATAACGATTTTAACTCCATTTTAATGATTTCAAGGATAAACTAGATTTTTAGAAAGTTACAGCATAAAACCAATCGCTCTCTCTCTCTCTCTCTCTCTCTCTCTCTCTCTGCGCGCACGCATGTGTATATGTGCTTTCGATAAAATTATTTATGTATTTATCATGTGGTCAATAGAAAAGCAATATTAACAGTTATTTTTCTCCACTTCTTTAACGTTCAATGACTGAAACGAAACTTTCCTACATGTTTCTGCCTTTTATCGGAATCGATATATCGCAACTTTTAAACCAGTAAAATACCCGCGTATGTCAAGAAACTTCGACCAAAACATATATTGCGTATACAAGCGAGGATACTTTCAATACACATACACATGCATACGCAGACAATTTACGAGTGTAGCCGTCGACACAATGCGACAGCGAGATTGGCTAGTTATGAACATTTTTTGCTAACGCAAGCACAGCGAATCCGGCTATGGACTCGCAACTTCAGCAGTCTTGCACTTCGAAACGTATATAGGGATGCGTCCTCTCATCCCTTTTTCTTCCTTCGCTTCCAACAACGTCATCATCCTGCCCCCAACCAGCTATGCACCGTCACCCCTTCTTTTTACTTTTTTTTTAACCTCGTCCGCACTCTTTTCCATTCAAGAGACATGATTGCAGCCTGCATATTTTAAGATCAGCCTCTGACCGTTATACCCATCCATCCAACCATTCAGCTATCCATCCATCCATCTATGATGATCTGTCCGTCGCCGGTTATAATTTAACATTTACACTTTGTACGATAAAGACTTATTCTTGACCACCTTCTTGTCGCCACTTTCTACCTGCGTCAGCTCTTAATACCTTTATTCGTTTCCTTGCGATAATATCACATTTGTTTATATAATTGCACCGTGAACGTACGCAAGTGTCGTTACAAGTGACGAACTCGCCAGTAAAACAAAAGACTTAAAACATCGAAAAATTAACAATATGCTTCTTTGTTAAAGTAATTTCTAAGAATGTCATTAAATTTGTTTCAACAATAACTATTAATACGTAAATAAAAAGTCCTATTTGATAAAACAAAAGATAATTTAAGTTTATTTATATGTAAGATATCAAAATATTTTTTTATTTTCTTCAATAGAATACCTTTTTATATATATTTCAATAGCCGATTCGAGACTAATACGATAACCCACGTGACACAAGTTCGTTACAATTCAACATTTTTAAAATGTAAATAAATTGTTAATTTTTATTTATTTTTCTATTTTTTAAATTACATTTTTTTCGGCAAAAAGTTTCGGTTTCTTATTTCTTCTTACTCAAGGCTATTTTAAAATGCTGGATTATCTATTCGCAGTTGTGTGTATGATTCTGTATCTCATTAAATTTATTCACAATCTATTGTTAAAAAAAATAATATGTTAAAATACAATAAAAGTATGCACCCTAACATTATTTATAATATTCATGCACGTAGGTATGTATAATAGATGCTTTTCTGTCGTAGCAATATCAAGATCGTGTCTTCGACGACGTCGTGCCTGTTTCTTGGTTGTTAGTCACGTTTATATGGCAGGGAAGAACTGACCGAATTGGAAGATCAAAGGTTGGGAGAGAGTCGCAAAGTCGAGACACGTACGGAAGTTCTGATGAAGCTGCAAGAGTGCTTTTGCCACCATCCACGCAGGAAAAATTGCTCTGTTCTGCGTGTGCATTGCGTATATTTCACGAAAATCTCATGTGCCCCCTCACATTTCACTTCAGTAAAGGACATTTATCAATATTCATTCAATAACGAAATTTTGAGAGATGCAATTATTATACAATACATATACTACACATTTTAAATTCATATATAATTGCATTGGACGAGTATTACTTAATAGCCAAGAGAGTAATTTATTATTGTTTTATATTAAATTACAACATTTTCATAAATTTGCCAAATATAAATAATATTTATTAAATTATGTTAATTATAATATAAATATAGATTAATAATTATACAATAATATAATATAAATTATACAATAGTATAAATTATTTATAATATATAATAATAAATAATATAATATTAATTAAATTATATTATCCTTGGTGGTTAAATTGGTTAAAACATTCGCTTCCTGATTAGGTTCAAATCCTAGCTGAGGTGATATTTTTCGCAACATATCCTTTGTAATAGGAGAAAGGGGATTCTAAAGATACATTATTAAATTGATAATTAATTTTTTATTGTATGTTCGTACATTTCTAACTTTGGCCTGAGATTTCGTTTGACCAAAAGCATAATTGATTTGTTAAAATGTGAAATATATGTATAAATTCATATAAATAATATTATTTGACACAAAGATCCAGTCTGAATAAAATTAGAAAATGATTTACTAATTAATTGTTATCAGAAATGGTTGCGACTCTTTAATATTTAATAATATTTTATTTCTTTTTTTCTTTTAATCAAATCTAAAAGAAAAATTACAATATTTTATGAAAACGGAGTTTCGATCTTTCATTGATTGATCAGCGCTTAAGCTCTTAAGAATCATTCGCGAAATTCCGACTTACTGCATCATACGTTCGAAAAACTGATTTGCATTTGTGTATACGTTCAAACTGTTTCGCCGAGGGAAATCACAAGTGGAGAGAACAGCACGTTTATAGAACCTGATCGATGCGGATTGGCAACGTTCTCTCGCTCGTTCAGCTTCTGTTTCGATAATATTGCAGATGAACAATCGGTCGAGTACCGCGCGTATCAACGTATACCGTGTAAGTGAGAACTGAAATCCAATCGAACGTGCTCATTGGAACTGGCCCGCCCGTCTAGTGCTATCGATCTCGCAGATTGTTCGTTCATCATTTTACTTACACCGTCGTCTAATATTGCATCTGTCTCGCGCAATATGAGCAGCGCGACTGCATTCCACCACACCAGATGCACTTACATCGCATGATATACTACGTACAATGAAACTCGTATTAACTTCGCATAATAGGTTTTAATCATACACGATTGAATGAGAGACGATTTTTCCAGAACGCTTACATTTAGCGTTTTTCTATGTTTTAGTTAAAAACTTAATTTAATTTTTCGTTTTAAAAATATTGAAGCCACTTTCAATACAAAAATTAGCTTTGTTTTTTTTTTTGGTGTTAAAACAAAGCTGCTAATACTAGGACATTTATTTTTAATTTGGATATGTTGTTTTATAGCTTATATTAATTACTTTTCGTGTTGTTTTAACCACATAAGAGTCGTGACTTTTTTTCTGCACAAACTACGCGCTCTGTCGAGAATTTGCCCAGCGCTCACCCTTTTCCAGAATTTTTCCGCGTTTCCTTCCTTTCTCCGGCATTCGCCATAATTTCCGACTAACCGAATTCGCGTATTTATTTATGCTGTCTGCAGCTTAACGGCCCGTAAGTACTGGCGCCTAACTTCTACGGATAAAGGGGAAATATAAAGAAGAGAAACGGAGAATAATGATAGATCGATAAGTTGAAAAGGAAAAGAGAAAATAAATTATAGAAAATTGTGGAAGAGCTTCTATAATTAAAAGCAAAAAGGATAAAGTCAATGTAACGTAAAGAAGAACAAATATAATATATTAAATCAGAAAAATGTACAAGGAAAAGAAATATAAAAAAAAGAAATATACTTTAGTTCGAACTCTTGTAATTAAATTGATGTAAAACTGAAGTTAAAATATTAAAAGAAAATTAATTTGGAACTTTATAGTCAACTAGTAATTGATTAAGCTTTTTCGAAGTAGAATTTTTATCATTATCAGTTCTTTAAGTTTTACTCGAGAAATATGATTAAATACAATATGTATACATCGATAAAAAAAAACATATAAACATTACTCTACGGAAGAACATTCTGATTGACGATTGATGATCACATGATCTCAAACTCAAAGAATAACATAGCAAAGATAACATAAAATTTATTACAGATAGAATAGCACATGTTAAAATATTAGATATCAATAATCTATCATGAAATACATCTGCATTATGACATGCGTACACTCAAAATGCATGCAATCAAGTTAATAAAAATTCTGCAATTTGTCAGTGTAAATCATCTGGAAAACTTCGCGACTGTCCGACGACAAAATGCAGAAGATATGCAGTCCAATTCAATTCCACCAGCGTGCATCTTGATCGGGGAGAGACGCGGCGAGGATGCCAAGAAAATTGATGAAAAACCTCTGGAAGACAAACATCGTCTTAAAAGAACACGCCTTCCATTTCGCGCAGAAATTGGATTAGGACTAGCTAGATGATAAAATGTACGAAATCCAGACACAACTTCCTCCACAAACACAAAACGAGTGAGAATTGTACGCTTCATCATATCCCATGTGAGTTACATATGTCATATGTCGCAAGCGTACACGAAAGAAATAGCCCTGACTAGATCTTGGATGTGTACGATTGTCACTTGTTCCCGATGTTACATGCGACGTTACATTTCGCCATGTCACCCTCCCAAGCAGCGTTCCACCCCCATTCTCGATATTGCTGCAAAAATGCATGGTAACGAGAGAACGGTGAGAGTCGCACCAGGAAACCGTGATCACGGTTTTGCTTGGAAGAAATGATTGATCAATTCTAAGGCGATAGTGGATTCGATACGCATATCGTTACAGACATTCGGTTTGCTGCCAATGAAGTTTCCCTGCCAATGAAGTCCTCAGGTAGGTTTTGACACACGTGCGTGCGTCTAAGTTGTCCATAACTTGGGAGGTGTAACTTCGGACATCCCCCTCTTCCCATCGCCGCCATTAATGTAGTCCGAACAACTTCCATTCAAGTTGCTCCACGACTTGAAAGGTCCAACTTGCTTCGCGAAAGGATGTTGTGCTCTCAAAGTCCATTAAAAGCCTGAATAATATACGATCACGTTCAACAGGCATGATGCTTCGCAAAGTACTATACGAAACGTGGCGAGCAATTGGTATTTCGTCGCGACCACAGTAACTATTAATAGTAATGATTATGTATGTACACCTATGTCCCCAAAGATTGTTCCACTAACTTTGGGGTTTCGAAAGCAGCATGCTTGCTTCTTGTATTTATCATATTGTGTCCTAAACTGAATTTTTAGATATCTTTTTTTCATAGTCAACTATGTATAATAGTATATACAATGACAGTATATATACAATATGTATTAAATTCGTACACAATTTGCCAGTAATATTCTGAAGCAAGAAACTGGTACAAAAGATAAGCATTTTAATAGACGAATAGGCAATATTCTAAATATATAAGATCATTGTGCGGTTCATCACAAATTCAAATAAAGATTCTTATGCAAACATCTTAGCAAACACCGAGATCATCGCGCGGGTTATCGCAAGTTCAAAAAGAAATTCTTATGTACATAAAATGCCGAGGTGAGGAACACATCAGACAATAAAGGCGTGTGTAGAGGGAACGAAGAAAAGTAGAAGTTGTTATAGACAGATCAGTGCGACTTTTGGAGAAAATAAAGCCTAAAAGATTAAAGAGACGACGCGAAACTGAAGAAAGTCGAAACAACGATAACAAAGAGACAAAAGATGGCAAAATACAAAAACGAGAAGAAATGGAGAAGGAAAGATCGGTGCAAATTAGAAGCTGAAAGAGAAAGAGAGCATTCAGTGAAATAAAAGAAGAAAGAGGAAGGAAGTTCGTACGCGAGGAAGTGATGATGATGATGAAAGAGGACCGCAAAAACGGGATAAACATAACGGAGCGCGGTAGATAAAACACGGCGAAGATGTATCGGAGGTCTTAGGATAGACACAGGTCGGTGTGGTAGCAGAACAGCGAAGGGAACTGGACGGGAAAGAAGATGGGAGGAGAAGCAAGCTTCTACACGCAGACGCGAAATTAAGGGAGCGCTTCGTCTCCCGTGGGAGTAATGAACGGGGACATGAATGAGCGGAAAGTATGGCACCGAGACACATGGTGTACTGGAACACGTTAATGGCAACCGTTGCTGCCTGTGTTACCTGCTGTACCTTCGTCTAGTTCATCTACACACTGATATGAGACTGATATTATTCGATTACACAGCTATTGTGTTGAACGAATTATCTAGCGAGTATGAAATTCTCGAATTCTCTAAATCGAGTTTTGAAAATTCCTCTCTCTGTAATTTAAACTTTCTGTCACTTAAGTAAATTATAGAATCACGATTATAAAAAAAAAAACTAACATTTTTCTTGCTTAAATGAAATGTCAAAAACACAATATCAACACAACAATTAATAACACAACATCGTATATTTTGTTTAATTCAGTTTAATTCAGTTTTTAGTTGTATACAAATATAAAAATTCATTAATTAATGGTTATATGGATTTTTTTTGTTTTCAGAAAACTTTGCATCAGATTATATTAGCGTGTCGCAACCTATTTTTCGTTTATGGTAAAATGTACAAGAGTTTGCGAGCAATGTTCGTTACGCGATATATTCTGCATAGCATACGTCGATGTATGCATGATAAGATGCAGCAAGATGTCCGTACACGGCGCGATTTCGCGTCGCGTGAGCGTATGTAACGTACCGCTCGGTCGAATGCGTATGTTACGTAATTGCGATGTGTATCATGCTCTTACGGTATACCGACTCGTTTGCTTTTTGTTTAACTCGAGTAAAATTGCCTTCGTCGTGTTGGTCCGGTTAATTAATTTATCATATAAGTATAAATGCGTTCTCTTCGATATTATTTGTATGCTATTTTTTAGCTATAATCTTTCAACGGTTGATTCTTATCTTGAAGTAATAAGGTAATAAAGTAATCTAAATTGCGTCAGTTTCTCTACAAAAAAGCAAGAAAAAGTTATTTTTTTAAATTTTACATTAATTTATAATAAGAAATGAAATACATATCTAATAATTTAACTAGAAAAATATGCGATTTATGATTCGAAGCTTGACCTAATAATAATACTTTTGTATAAATTTTATACTTTTACCAACTCAATAGACTGCGCACCAATTATTTGTCAGTTTTTAAACACAGTCTTCCATTAGAACAGTAAATTCACATATTTAATCGATTAATCGATTTAACTTTTGATACTTATACTTAGAATGCTCATGCTTATTTAAATCATTATAAAGAATTATACAAAATTCACACAGAAATATTATTATTTGGCTACCAAGATGCAACTCAGTCGTAAATATTTTTCCAGTTAAATTGTTAGATACGTTCTGTTTCCCTTATTATTATTTATTAAATCGCATAAAACAGACTTTTTATTATTATATAGCGGTTATTGTATATGTGATTGTATATGTAGTAAAATCACCACATGTCTCATTGTCGTGATCTAATTAGCTAAGATATCTGCCTCAACTAGTCGGGAGATCCCAGGTTCGAGCCTTGGCTGTGATAGTGATATTTTTGCAATAAATTCTTAATTTATAAGAGCATCCAAAGTTAAGTCAATTAATCAGTTTAACCATGAAAGATTTACTTCTCGAAATTTTGTGTTTTCAGACCGACGAATCGACGCGCAGTCTAGCGAGTTGATAAAAATACAAATTCACACAGAAATATTATTAGACTACCAAGATAGATTCGGACCGTAACTGGCATATCTCTAGTTAAATTGTTATATAATTAACTTGTTAAATCTGCGTGATACAATTGTCAGTAAAAAAAATTGGCCGCAAATTCATCAAAAAGCTTCGTCCATGATCAAATCTACACCATGATAAAATCTACATTAACAAAGTAAACACAAAGCATCCCGTGTATGTACTCACGATTTTTAATTACACGAAGCATGATTATATGTAAAATTCATCAAAGAGCCCAGCCGCTCGCCGGCCGTCAGGGAACGCAAAAACGCAGCGTGTTTTATTTACGACGCGCCAAGTCGCGAGCGTGCAACGCGAGATACGCTCGTTAAAGCGCACACACGATCGGTATTACATATAGGCGCGCGAAAAAGTGAGCCAACGCCGCGTAATCGTCTCGTCGCATGGTCACGAGAGACACGAAAAAGGCAACTGGAAGGACATGATGTGTTTCCATTACAGCCGTTCAGACGCGTCGGCGGAAATGCAAATGATCGCAGTCGGACATGCAAATGCAAATACAAACAGATAGTAGCAGCTCGGAGGACAGAGGAGCGAGAGAGAAAGAGAGAGAGAGAGAGACACGAAAGAGGGAAGGATCGAGGACGATCGCCGCCGCCCCTATGTGACCAGGATAACGCCCGGCGATAGCTAGGGTGGATGTGACCCAGTGACCGCAGTGTGGCCGATAGGAGTCCGGAGAACGTGCGAAAAAGGCAATAACGACATTTCTCTTTTTTCGAAGAACTCTGGCGCGCACGTACAGTTTCGTTTGCGCGCTTTAATCCTTTTAATAGTTAAAAAACTGTCAGCTGGAAGCCGCGGTGCTATTCTACGCGATCAGCGTTTCGCTCTGTTTGCCAGGGATTTTATTTCTAAAGAAAACGACGCTTACACTGTATCGAAATACCTTGCGCACCAGCAAGTGGATCTAAATTACAAGTTGAACATTATTTTATGGCAAGGCTATTATTACGGATTAATAAAACGCCGTAGAAGAATTGGATGATTAGTCATGAAAACTTTTCTTCTGTGATATAAAAGAGATATCTTTTTCCTTTTAAAATATGAAATGAATAATGCTTTTCACATTCATTTCAATAAGGTTTTTACAAAGAATTTTTCTTTAAAATTCAGCTTAATTAAAAAAGTTAGATTTCGCATAAATTATACGATTCATAAAAGTTTATATCGAAATATAGAGAGCTCAATGAGAACGCAGAAAAAGTAAAATAATTCATTGCACGAAATCATCTGTTAAAGGAGAGTGGTGAGGCTGAGAGGGATAATCAGCTATGGATGTATTGTGTACGATTCATGCAAAAATTATTGCGATTCGTTAATTTCATGGTAATTTATTCATACGAATTGCGCGCGCGCGTGTGTTTGTGTGTGTTGTGTGTGTGCATATCAATTGATAAAGTCGAAGCACTAATTGCGTGGAGGAACACATTTATTTATCAACTCTTCTGAATTCAGTTTTAATTTACGAACTAAACAGATTTCTCAACAATGTTGATAATTAAATATTAAATAAGCAATCTCTCTCTTCTCGCTGGTCTTTACAAGGCCGTACAATGTTTATATTTCCTCGAGATATTATCCTATGACAGACAGTGAAGATTCGTGTGTGAAAGATTTAAAGTTTCCAGTTTTGATTACTTTCGGTGAAAATAAGGTAACACCGAATTCCGCGAATTTCAAATTTATCTGCGGCTCAATCCGCCGTAAATAAACCAGGAGTGGTTTCGAGAATTTAATAACCGACGAGGAAAGTCCCTTCCCTGCTCTCTTCGTCAATTTCGGATACAATATTAAATCGTTTCCCGCAAGTTGCCTCGTAATTGTATACGCATGAGATGTGGCGCGTATTATAAATACGTGCAAGATTAATCGAGAAAATTGATTTAGCTTTTCTGGAATTTCCTTCGTCAAGCCCGCTAAATTAAAAAACGAAGTAACATTTCTGCAACGTTCTTTCCCAAAAAATAATACATAATAATGGCACAAAAAATATAATAAAACTAATCTATCCTATGTAAATACGTATAATTGTTTAAGCATATAAATGACGACTGTGAAAACAATCAACAGATTAATTGTTGCTGCGACAAATCTTCAGTACGCCAATTGTAAGATTCACATCCGAGGGAACTTTTATTTTCAAAAATTCGAGGTTTATCAAAGAGTTTGATCATATATTGAGAAAAACTCGTTACTCAAATAGTATACAATACATGCTCGCTGAGTTGCATCAGCAATCTATTATAATCCTTTGCGTTTGTCCAATCAAACATAGGTAAAACATTGCAAAGATGCAAGAGAAACTTGAGATAACTTCCAGAAAAGGATTTTGTTTGAGAATCTTGAAAAAAATCGGCGTCACCATCTACATTATTACGATTACAGCTGTTATCGACAGAATGAACACTAACACTCGACGTAAGTATCAAGCACACTCCAAGCGCTACTTCGATGAATAAGCGAGAGAATAGATTTCATCTTATATTTCATACGTGCGCGTGTGCGTGCGTGTGTGTGAGGAGAGGAAGCGCGCGTATTTTCGTTATATTCTTTAGTTTCTCAGATAATAAAATGGATGAACAACCAGCGTGAGAAAGAAGAAAGCAAAACGAAAGAAGCAACGCGTCAAGTTTATAAGAAATCCGATATAAATCTGCTGTAGCGGAATAAGAAATACACAACCACCAGTAGTGTAAATTTTTTTATCATTAACACCTCGAACTTTCTTGAATCTCTGGAACTAACCGCTTTGATTCTATACAATAGAATATCGCTTTTCCAAATAAATTACATATCTAACATTACAATAGAATACCGCTTTTTCAAATAAATCACGTATCTACACATCGCAAAATTTTTCCTTTTATATTTTTAGACATTTATAAAAATTTAGAATATTATTATTATTAATATTAATATTATTAATAATACAAAAGAGAAAGAGAAAGGATTATATTTCAAACGCACCACAGAGATCGGCAATAACACAGTTGACTACTATATGGGATTTTCGATTCAATAATAAAACCGACTGTGTTTTCTTAGAGATAACTAGTACCTTTGATATAATATACATAGATATATCTGATATAGCAATATCTGATGGAAATAAAAATTTCCCTTTGAACCGCGAGAGACCGACGTAACTTGATGATCCTTATTATATCGGCGATTTCAACCGCGTGCGAAGTCGGACTCGCGTTTGATAATTCCGAGTTTTATCATGCACCCGTGCAAAAAGTCCGTCGACGAAACAAAGGGTTGAGAGCTTTTCTCATCAGCGAGTTCGTTGAACCGTAATAACTATTCACATCGCTTCGCCTCGTGTCGGAGAATTGCCAGGGTGCATAAGGAGTCAAGGGAAGCGAATGACCGAGAAAATTGAAAGTCTGCGAGAAGGAATGAAGATATTCTGAGCAAATCCAAGGATCGTTGTTATTAATGAACGAATGCTCCAACAACCGTTAGAATATTGAGACAGTCGAGAAATGAAGCAGCGCAGAAGCGACCGACTATCACCGGCTGATTGGTCCGTCGGTGTAAAACGAAGAAAAAAAAGGGAAAAAAGAGAAGTAACCATCGTAAATTACCGCCGGCGATTCCTTGATTCGATTGGAAACGTGGAATATCCCGAAGTCTGCCTCGAACGTGACCAGAAGGCTGCTTCCGGTGCTCGGAAAGCGACGCGCTCTCTTTCTTTCGTGGAAACTAATGATCGCGACTTGGCCGATCCGTTTATCGAATTAGTCGCAAGGAACTGGAAAGTGCCGTTGATCTTCAGCTTTCTCGAAAAAAATATATTGCCTTCAACCCAACTGGTGGCTTCTGCAGTTTAACTTTTTAGCTTGCTGTCTACAATGCTAAAAAGCTTCGAAAAATAGAAACACGTTAATGCTACTTTATTGCAGAATAATTGTGTAAATAGAAATATATAATATGATTATATATTATAAAAATGTTATACATTGCGTCTTAAAAGTGCTCGAAAATTTAGCGCAAACTTTGTAAATTTTGCAAGGTTCAGACATTTCATAAATACACTCGAAGAAAATCCTTAAACAAATTTTGCAAAAGACAGACAAAAATAAACTTGTGTGTTTTATATCCCCACTATACATAACGTTATAAATAAAATTAAAGAAATTGCTGTGTCTAAGAAGATCTTTCTATCGAATACGAAGTTAATATTCTTCTTTATAGAAGAGCCATCTTCCTTCTTTTCAAGCGAGCCATCAAAGTTTCATGAGCAAAGCATAAGACAACATAAAGCGCTAGCTTGTTTAATAAAATACGAGACTATCGATTGTCGGCTCAGCTTTTGCCTTTCACGAACTTTTGGTATCGATTTAATCCGACGATTCCATCAATGTAAAATACGGAATAAGAGCTCTTAATTAATCATACTTCAAAGTAGTCTACGTCAATTATAAAACAATAATTAACTACATTTTTTCCATCTTAGAGTTAAAATTTATAATTAAATCATAATTTAAAAAATAATAGTCTATTTCAAGTAAAAGATAAGAACTATTGTACAAATCAGACATATATATTGTACAAAATTGTAAGTTGGTCTAAATAATCTTTCTCTATTGTCCTTTGCGATCCGGCACAATTATTTGTTTGATCATTACAGAACAATCAATCACGATCAAAAGTAAATTCATTAACAAGCTTTTCAAATAACATATTGTAATTAAGTACATATATAATTAAATAGTATCAGTGGATACAAGTGCAATACGAGGAGCTTTTCTAGATCTAGCTTACAATTACTCTTAAGCAGATTTCCAATGAGAAATAAATTCTCTTGCGAACTTCCCATTGATCTTATGAAATCTCATAATTCCATATTCTAGACCGAGAAATTCTAGCGAATTTCGTTTGTAATAATCCGTGTTATCGATTTTAGTTGATAGAAAAAAAATTTCATTATGTAAAAATAATGAAAGGTATGGCACATCATAACGTGTATAAGCATAAAGTCAGTCTCTCTCTCTCTCTCTCTCTCTCCCCCTCCATCTCTTCTGGCTAAGCATATCAATTATAATTATACTGCGAATAATTAAATCATTTAAGCCACACTAGGTTTGTGCAGGTGAATATATTAATTAAAATTATATGACGCGTATTATTAATTATTAGAATCATGTTCCACCATCCGAGAAATGGATCGATTTACATCAAGCGAAGCGAGCGAACAAAACAATTTTGTTATAATATTTTCAGGACCTCTATTTTGCGAGCTTTACGTTCTGAAAACAGAACATAATAGCTTCGCACGTCTAGGGAATGCAGATTTCTTCTCGAGCTATCAAGGTTTTATTCGCGTGCAGGGTGCAAATCTCGAGAAGGATGGTGAAATAAGATAAAAATCCCCGCGGGTTAAAATCCCCGGATTTTTTTAAAGCTATCTATTTGCAGTGCCAGTGCTATACGACGCCCGCGTGGAATAACATTTCCGCGTTGCGGCGCGAGCAAATGCAGGTTAACAACTTCTAATAAACCGTAAGCCGTCTATAGTTTCCTTGCGGGAACGTCGTCTTTCCTTACGTCGAAAAATGTTTTCCCGCATGGCAATGCCTGTCTGAATGCAATGCGGACAGAATAAACAAATAGATATTCGCGGAGAAATTTAAAACGTCTCACGATTCAAGTGCGGTAGCGATTTCCTTCGCTTTCTCCTTCTCCCTGTCCATCCACGTCGCAAACTTCGATTTGCCCCCAGAAGCACGAATCGCCGTTTACGCGTCGTTACTTTTATGCTTGATTAATACGAGAGAGTTCTGACAGTACCGTAACGGAATAATAATTATCGCAAAGTTTCCGCTTCTATGAACTCATAAACTCGGCCTGGCAGCTGTCGTAGACAGTTCCGTAATCTGAGCGACGTCATTATTGTTTTAGTCGTAACATCGATATGTACGCGAGCGTTATTTCTAGATACACGACACGATTCTTTAGTACTTCCGCGTTTCCTCTCTCGATATTTTTCTCGCCTGCTACAATCTAAAACAAATACTCTGTTTTCCTATTACATTTACGGAAGGAAATGTCGGACTGCAACATCATTTCCTTTTCAGGTGCACCTTAAACTAAAAATGAGATTTTATTTTTACCATTACAACCGAAATCTAACTTTTCTTTTTCTATGGAATTAAAAGTTCATCAACTTATACGTTAAATTATTTGAGTATTAGATATTTATTTTTAATTTTTTTCTTATTGTGTCATTGTTGTGTTAATGAGATCAATATATGTATATAAAAATGTATATCGATGTGAGATCTATTATAAGTATCACGAATGTATCGATAATAAAACACTCGCCTCAGAGTCAATCGAAGGAATCTCGGTCACATTAATCGCTTGGTTAAATTTTATTGATTATAGTCACCGATAAAATAATCGGTCACGATAAACCGAAGAAAGCCTTGACCAGCTTCTTTAATGATATGAAAAAATATTATATTAATAATATTAATATCTTACCGTATTACTATATTAAAATATCCATAAAAGATGAGCAAAAAAATCCCAAGAGAAATTTAACAAAAAATGTCATTTTTAAATTATTCATCATAGAATACACAGAACAGTAGCTCTCGTTGCAAATTTTATTTTTTTCAATAAGGCATCGATCAAAATTCTGACACTAGACGTATTATTTCAGGATATTGCGCGGATACTTCAGTATAATCTCAATGACTCGCTAATTGGGCACTTTTGTGATCTATCGCGATTAACGTCATGTTCGCCGAACGCGTGGGTACGCCGTCATTTAATTAGCAATTTATATCCTCATTAATGTTGAATGATGCTGTACGAGGCAAAGCTATACACAATGTGGACAGTTAAAGAGCAATGATGTGTTTGCGCACGCGAATTCGAGGCCGTGCGTATGAAAGCTGACGGGCAGTATAATTTGGAGAGGTCGTCGCTTTAAATTGCGAGAGAAACCGACAACGTGTGTTAGTCCGTTAGGCGAGACCACGAGAGTGAATATAAACCTGAAACTTGTCTTGTGTCTAGTAACCTTAGTGTAGCATCAAGTCTCTTACAGCCTTGTTATTGCGTTTACACCGGTAAGCGACGTCCATTACGCTCAGAGCTAAGACGGCTACGTGAAAAATGAAGCTTTAATGGTTTCTATTCCGCGTGCAATTATTCCACCGTCTTATGGGAGAGAACGATTTATGTGAATGTGTCTAATTAAACGAGCTGAACATTCATATAATGGGATAATGTTCGCCAATAAACGAATGTAAAAACATTTAATCACAAAAACATTATACTTCAGTTACAGCAATATTGTTCAATTAATTCAATTGTTGATTAATTCAATTTTCTTTGTTATTTTGTTATCAGGATATACAAAAATTATTCACAAAGCCAATTAAAAACGTAATAAATTACACACGGACAAATATTATTAATTTATTACTATATATTTTTTCTTCTATCTTTATTTGATTTTCATTCATTAATTTTATTTTTTTTTATGTAAACGTTCCTCTATGTCAATCAATTATAATTGTGCTGTTAAATTTTTACTTCACTCTATTCGGCTCCATTAAATCGCACATATCTTTAATCTCGTAATTTCGATATCATCGGAAAATGCTGAAGTTTCTAGCGCGTTTGACAAAGAACGTGTCGACTGGCTGGCTAATAAAGTTACCCCTAAATCGCGTCCATTAACGCGCGAGATCAAAGCGCTTCGAAGCGTTTCGTCCGCAAGGTCAAAAGATCTCTCTCGCACGGTATTCGTCAAGCGCAACGTTGTCGCTCCGGTAAATGATTTGTCCGTATCGTCGTCTAAAACAATATCGTCAGAGGAAGGCTGGAATCACGAACAAGACGGCGAGGCGGAGAGAGAGGAATGACAAAGACGACGAAGAAGGGGAGTCTTGATTCTGGGGCGTCACTATGGCGACTTCTCGCACAAACTTCCCCGCGCGGCATCTCGTGTCCCCTCGCTAACAGTCCACCCTTGGTACCTAACCTTCGATGCTACACAGTGTATATTATATATCCAGCTACCATCTCCCAATTCCGACCATTCTACCGAGATCCGCGGTGGCGCCGGTTTCTCAACCCAGATTCTACCGGTAACAACATCGCGCGTCCGGCCACTGCTGTCACCCAGTTTAATCTCCTGGGTCCCGAATAGAACGTGCTCCATTTCTGCTCGCGCTCGTTACGTTCCCTCCTGCCTGCCCTTTCCTTACTCCTTTTTTCGAGCTTGGCGCAATTGCGCTTTCATCGTGGCCAATATCGGATTTTCTCGAGACCGTCTACCGGGATAACTTCATTTTTTTATCCCGGCTTTTTCTTTCATCTTCCATACTTTCTCCTTTTCTATTTCTTCTCTGGACAACTCTCTCAATATTCGATATTTCCTCGATATTTCTACCATGAAACAACACGAACACGACGTGACGTACATAAAAATTTGGGATCTTATTTAAATAAATTCTAAAGATAAATATAATCTACTCTACGATCTACTCTAGCAAAGATTATTATCGTTAAGAGTTAAGATAGCGAACTGAAAGATTTAACTGTAAATGCGGAAACTGCATTGTTGTAACGGTATCAAAAGGATCGTTGCTACTGCGTTGTTTTCATTACGATACGCGCGTATCGTAGAATAATCTGGCCGCGACTACTCACTACTTCGGGACAATGCATTACCTATGTCGCTTATGTGACCGACAGAGAATACGTCCCGTACGCGCGATTCGCCTTGTCACCCAATTTAATCTCCATTCACTCCTAAAGCTCGGCCGAGCTTTGTTCGTCGTGCTCTCGATATGGTCTCTACTTCATCGCGTGCTTCATTCCTTTGTTCCAGTCTCCTTTTTGCCATGAAAGAACTATTCTCCCGATCACTCACGTCACAAACTATCACCGACAGATCTTCTCGCCACTGGCTATCGATGTCAAGTCGTGACCCAGCAAGCTTTGTCGCACTTGGCGCGAATTAATACTCATTAACAATCGCTTGCGCAAAATATCTCAACAAGGAGGCGTGAAAAAAGAAGTTGTTTGCTCTGTACTCGTTAATATAATAGTAATCGATAGCCTAGTTCGAAAAAGCGCGACAATCAATATTTAATCGTACTCAACTTATTTCGTTTTTTCTTTCCTAACTCTCATTACGAGACAGAGAAAGATATTTATAAAGAGAATATCTATTTAAATATTGAAAAGCATTCTTTGAGGATTTTCTAATTTTTCAGACTTTTTTGTCTAAATTTCTAGACAAAATTAAAGCTTTCTAATACAATTTCAAAATAAATTTAGTTACAATATTATTTTATAAGTTTTTTTAATATTATTCTCTTTCTTAATCATACAATTATTTTAAAAAGTTAAAATTTGTTTCAAATTTAATAAAATAAAGAAAAAGAATAAATAGAAAAAGATGAAAAGATAGAGAGTAACAATAATCCTTTCATAAAGTAGACATTTTACATTTAAAAAATTTACATTTTTTTATTTTTATAAAACTTTATAATATAGATCTTTATAACAAGCAAAGTAGAATCCATCATAAAACACAAAAAAGAAGGTATAAAAGTAAAATATGAAAAAAAAAATATTTAAAATAAATAAAATAAAATAAAAATGGTGTGTATCGCTATATAAAAGATACTGGGAAGATCGATATAATTAAGGTAATAACAACATAAGAATCACTTATACATATTAAATATATATATATATATATATATTGTATATATATATAATATATATTAAATTAAATTTATTATATAACTGTATTCTTCATTCTCTGTATTTTTGATTACAATATTTTATAGATATTTTAAGGCGATACAAGTTTTAATGAATGTATATATATATCCCTGCGATATAATATATATGCATTCATTTTATATAAATATAACGTTATATAAAAAGGGATACCACAATGAGTACCGGGTAATAATATACACTTATATAATATATATAATATAGCATTTTAATAATCTCGCAAAATAGAAACAAAATCTTGAAAGAGTTGATTTCGATAGAAATTCGCTGAATCTCAATACAAATTTACAATTTCATTATTTATTTCAGACAGGAAAAAATTCCTTAAAAGATCCCAAATTCTCCATTGGTAGGTGGTAGACATTAATTAACCGAGCGACAAGATTGTAAATGAACGAAACAGACTCGACGGGAATCTCCTGATCCACAAACCTGGGCAACACAATAGAGGTATTATGCGTCGAGAGAGAGAGAGAGAGAGAGAGAAAGAGAGAGAAAATTTATGCGAACGATCGAATCAGCTTACTCTGTCCTACATCAATTCAAGCTGTGCTTTATAAAGTTACTGCGGCCAGACGTGTAGAAGTATTTAGATTTGCACCTTGTGGATTCTAACAATAAGAAGCGGCGACTAGTTTCCAAAAATACTTTTGCGTTGAGTGCTGTCCGCTAGTAATCTGTCATTACCTTTCGACAGTTGCGTTGGAGCAAATGCTACCTGTGTTCACGAACATATAGAAATTTTGCTGAAGGACATTGACATGGCGGAAGGAATGCAGCTATACAGTCGTCGGATCCTGATGCTGCCTGATGGTTACGAGCGAGGGGAAGGGTATACCCTCCTATCGACCCTTCTTGGCCCTTATCGTTACCGACACGGTTTAATCTACGACCGTCCATCCTGATCCTGCTCGTTCCGTGTTTCTGCTTCTCGCTACGAGTCCACCGCACCCTATTCTTTATCCTTACTTCCTGAAACGACTGAAAGGAACATTTCCGCGTACTACCCTTCGCTTCGGGCAGGAACATAACTGTTCATCTGTAAGTCGGTTACTCGACCGTGACTACGATTAGACCCGTGGCGGCCACCACCAATCTGATGAATTTGCGACTGATAGATGGCGAGGAAAATACGATAGCATCAGAAATAATAAGATAAATTACGAATTACGAGTGACTTTGAGGATATTATAACGGCATATTGAAATAGGCTTAAAATTAGCCAAATCGCAATACTTATTTTTTATCAATCTTTGTAGCTTTTTCTGGGAAATTTACGAGTAAACTGATAACTAAACTGATAACATTTTAATTTATATATAAAATTATTTATTAATTTTGCCAATTTAGGTTGGATCTTTTATACCTAATAGTTAAGTACTTAAGAACTATGTGCCTTACTCTCAAACTTGAAACGCAGACTAAAACAAAACCTCAGACTAAAACAGAAATGAACATATTAAATTGGTTATCAATTTAATAATAATACCGAAAGTAACGGCACGTAGTCCGCTAAGTGGGAAGGGTACATAAGTTCACACGAATAATATTATTAGGCACGAAAGATCTAGTCTGATCAAAGATTTTCTTCTTATTGATTGTTTATCAGAAAACGATCGTAACTTTCGAAATTTTATTACATTTTTTATAAAATTTAATAAACAAGGACAGTCTATATATAAACTATCATTACACGTAATCTAGGTAGACGAGTATTATAAAGCAGCCATTACTTTTCATTATTTACTAACTAGACTTGTATCAAATGATAAATTATACACATTCTGTTAATTTTATTTAAAAATATATATTAATGTAAAAAATATATATTAATGTAAATATATACAATAATATAAATATATATAATGTATTTATTTTATAATTTTTTTAAATGTAATAAAGCACTTTGTAATTCACAACCTTTTCTGCTAGGTTTCCTTTTAAAAGAAACACCAAACGGCGTTACGTGGTAAAATTGGAGCTTCTGTTACACGAACACGTTCTCGTAAAGTCGAGCATATCTCCGATAATTCTGATTAATGTTACCTCGAGCTTATTATCATTTGAGTAGCGAAGTCGCGGAAAACGCGGCGAATTGCACGCCCGCAACTCGCGGGCCTCGCGACTATTTGCCGACATGCGAGGCGAATAAACTATCTTCATCGTTGTCCTATATCTGTCAGTGTGCAGTCCAGCCGGGCTCTGTCACGCGAGGCGTTTCGCATGCAAAATCGACGGACCGGATAACCGAGAAAGAGAGAGGGGGTGGGAAGGGAGAGGAGACGGTTCGAACTTTGACCTCGCTCTCTATGGTAGACTCGTTATATACCCACTGAACGAGGCCCCGTTTTCGCGAAAACGATTGAATAGTTCATATATATACGTATATACGTATGGGATATATATATCTATATATCTATGTGTATATATCGTCCCGAGAATTGGTTTTATCGATGCAGCGCAGAAGTGGAACGACACTTCCTAGTTCCAACCAACCGTGGGAGATAGAACTCGAAAGATACCGTACGCAGCCCGATTACGCAAATCTTCGGGGGAAACGAACAGCACGAATGAAAAATGAACTACTCCCGGCACTCTGATACCAATGTTAAATTGCTTGGATAAATAAAATACGAGCGATGTGCGGCTCGCGTATATTGGTATAAACAAATTCAACGAGAATCCCATTAAGCTAGGAATGAGAAACTCGACTTTACCAGAAAATTTATTGGCTAATTACGTATATAATCGGTGCAAAATTAAGGTCTTCAGAGAAACATTTTGCCAGAAAAACTGAATGAAGAATAGACAGTTTTTCGCGAAAAGAGTATATTTTATGTATTAAGAAAAAATATGTTATAATTTTTTATCCCGAAGCGCGGAAAGAATAAAGTCGATCGTTAGTCAATCTTACTTTAATAGTAAAATATAAAAGTTTAAACAAATTATTAAGTGATTTATCTTCTAGAATTGATAAAAAGATAACAGCATTTGTCTAAGATAAATAATAATTGCTCGAAGGAGTCCAGTTACCGTCGGTAATGAAAAATGGAGAAGAACGAACCTAGCTGTCTGACTAACAATATCCGACGTTGGCTAAACCAGGCATAAGAAGATAAAAGATTATCGGCTTCTGTAGAGAAGAAAGTCAAGTTTTAATAGCGGCGGCAGATCTTTTTTACTTTCCGCGACAGATCCCTGATAATTAGCTTCACCCTTTTCCCGATTCCAAATACGTAACCTTTGATTTTAAGCATCAGAGCTCGTAAAAAACGTGCTTGAATTTTTAATTGAAGCTCATTTCGATCGTCGATAGAGCACGCAAACACTTTGAAACTTTCTGAAAGTTCTTTATATCACAACTATGTTTCTCCTTTAAAGCTTAATCTTTTGAGCTACAATTAATCCGCCAGAAGAAACTCTCGCACATACACATTAAATTTACTTGAAATTAATCAAAGTAATCTTATTATTTCAAAACCTTTCACTATCACTCGCTTATTCCACTCGCGGGAAAAATTTATTTCAAGTTGTCCGAAATATTTGTATAAATAAAAAGAGGCATAATATCTGAGATATCTCGTATCCAACAACGATTGCGAAACGTGATGGAAATATGCAGCAGCCTCGTCGAGACAGAGAAAGAGAAAACGACTCTCTCGTACCGCTTGCCACTTCGCCGTTTTTTATTCGCAGATACTGTAGAGAAATTTCTTAGACTCAATAAGCCGCGAGGAAGCTGTCGACGTGACGTGTCGATCATGCGATCATCGCAAATCTACGAAAAAAAAACGATGGAAAAAGCAAAAGAGAGCCATGCTCAAAGTTACTGTGTGCTACTAAAAATACAGCAATGTTGGAATATGTATCGTTTGGCGACGTCGACCGGATATTTCGCCTTGTCGTGGAAATCGAACATCTCTCTATGCGTCTTGGGAACACAGCGTGCACGAATACCATGCCGCTGTTTTATTGTCCGACAAGAGACAACGAGACTGATATATAGCGAAGACAATTCTGCCCCGAGGAAACGTTATTTCTGAGACCACGGAGGTTTCTTCTCATCCTTTTCTCGAAGAAACGCGCTCGTTTATTCTTGACCAGTAGGGAAAAGTGCGATAAAAAGAGCGGATCGATGCGAAGGGGACGATATAATGTCATTCATTAAATTCTGAGGGAAAGCCGCCATAAGGGAATCACTTCCCGTAATCGAATATATCCACCACTAGACGTGAGAAGGCAGGAAAAGGCCCACGATTTTTCGTAAAAGATGAATGGGAAGATCGATGGTTTTAAGGTAAGGTCGTCTTTGAGAATCACTTGTTTCGATAATAAATATATATTATCGTAACAGCTCATATATATATATAGAATCAAAAGGGAATTTTTTAAGACTATTTGCACGAAAACGCAAGAGTTCGCTTGAGTTTCTCCAAGAAATAAATCCGGGTACTTGGAATATATTCGCCAGAAATTTCAAATTTCAATTTCGTTGACAAATGAATTTATCCATCGGACGAGTCATCGGAATGAAAGAATTTTAAAACAGAAGGAGACCATCTCGTAAATAAAGTAGAAAATCTCAGGAAAAGAATTACATTTTACAGAAGAAAAAGAAAAAAGAGAATCCTAGTTACTTACTCAAATCCCTGTTGGGATTCTTGGATAAATGTAAGAAACGTACAGATATACCAATGGCCTTTTAAAGGTTATTCGCTAATTGTAAATTGTAAGATCTTTTGCAATTATTAACAATATACTTTCATGCACGTATGCTACATTCCGTTCGCGTGAGTTTTCTGGAATGTGCATGCAGGTACGTTACCGGAGAACTGTAAAAACGCAAGGCGCCTGTAATTATAGAATCGCGTGGCAGTTCGCCCGATAACGATTTTATAGGTGTGTATAACGAGATTTTAGAATAATAAAAGTGAACGCTGTTGAACATACATATTTCCAAACGTGAGAATTTATAGATGTCCGTGGTTCGTAAAGATATCCATATTTAAAGATCTTTAATCAAGCAAATCCTTATAATAAGCCATAAATTTAAAAACTTCTAAATTTACATGTTTATTCTGTTTATCTATGAAGACATACAAATTCAAGAATTACTTTTAAAAATATATTATTAGTAATAAATATATTTTGAAAAAACTAAGACAGAAAAATGTCAAAACAAAAGAACTTGAAATGCATTTTGTGCAATAATCGTACATATCAAGTATACTTGCGCAGACTAATAATAAGAACATTAAATAAAAATAAATTATCGCTTGTAAAACGGAAGAGATTTAGTTACGACGGAGGAAGAAAATATCTTTAGAGAAAATAAGGTACAATATAGGGATAAAACGCAATAAGTAAAATTATTACGTACAAGATAAAAATAAATATTGATGATTAGACACTTGAAAGTAATAATAAACAATTCTATTATCATTTAGTAAACCGCAATTATTAGAAAGATAAGAAATATGTGAAAATAATAATTGTTTTTTATAATTATTATAATAATTATTATATGTAAAAATTATGTATAAAAAGAGAAAGGGGATATTCGTGAGAAAATTACGCATAAATATAACGGAACAATCTTTAATTGAAAGAAAAACACTTTGCCGAGAACAAAGATATTTATTCAAGAAATATTAATAATTATTATAATTATTACTATAATAATTAAAGATTGTTCCGTTATATTTATGCGTAATTTTCTCACGAATATTCTCCCTCTTTTACTCTGGCAATGAGTTGACTTTCTCTTTCTTAATTTGATACGTATGCGCTTGCACAACGTATCTCTCTATAGTCTGTCTGTCGCGCATTTGCATGTGTATCGTTTGTACCACGCGTTCGTAACGATACACATACAATAGAGGCGGCACGCCTACGCTGAATTGACGTAAGCGAAATGAAAGGTGGCAGGAGGGAGGGGAAATAAAGCGAGAAAAATGGTAAGTTAACGACGTGGCGCGACGTTCCTCATTGCTCCGCCTTGCGGAACAAATCACTCGACTGTCATTAATATCTACAACTGGAATTACACTTATCTGTCGTAAGCTCGGAAAAGCATAATACGTAATTAGATTAACGAGACATACTTTCATAAATCTCGCTTCCTCAGCGACGACGGTGATCGAAGATCGTATAAATAAATGTTCTGCTTTCTTTTCTTTTCGTTAAAAATTTAAAAAAATTTTTTGCTTTGTTTTATTTTCAACTAATGCAACGTTCGGGTATATTGTTATGATAACCAACTTGATATGATAAATTCTCAAACTATTTGGTGATCTGTTCGGCTATTTCATTCACATCACATGTATTACGCAGTGCGAACAAAGTTATTGAAATCGCATACATTATACATACAGATTTACTTCAGCCGTGCTCACTAAATAATTTACATTATTTAATTGAAATTGCTTTATATCTACAATTAATTCACCGATGTCATTAACACTAATCATCCCTATTTCACATATTTTGTGCTCTTATGTACAAAATAAATTCAGTTCATCAAAAGCATCAATAGAAAATATTTAAATACTTAATTACTGTTTAAATATTTTCCTTAGTTATATGAATATGTGTTCTCTCAAAATTTTCAAATTCTCTATCCGAACCTTGGCTTACTCTAGTTAACGAAAATACAGAGTGACCCAAATTTTAGCCCATTTTCTGGACCTCGAATTTCGAGTCAAATTGTGATCTAATTTAAAGTTTATGATGACATATATACTCCTAGAAAAATTTCAAGTTGAATCCGCTTCTTAATCTTAAAGAATGAGAAGTTAAAGTAGGGTACAAAATGATTGAAAAATAGGTGTCAGCGGCGGTGTCGACCTTTTTTGTAATGTAACGCATACAATTCTGGATTGCGGATATATATATCGCAGACATGCTGTCCTAAAGATTTATTGTGGTGATGTGTTTGTTTATAGAGTACCCTTCCCATGAATATACACATAGAAGAATATACACATACATATCCTTTCTTCATGGATATATTATACACGTGTACATATGAATAGAGTTTGGAAAGTATGATAAATCTCTACCTTCGACACAAAATGGATACACCTTTTAATTAAGTCCGCTGACACCCATTTTTCAATCATTTTGTATCCTACTTTGACTACCTTTGACTTCTCCTTAAGAAGCGAGCTCAATTTGAAATTTTTCTAGAAGTAATATGTCATCATAAACTTTAAATTAGAACACAATTTAACTCGAAATTAGAAGTCCAGAAAATGGGCTAATTTTGGGGTCACTCTTTCTAAATTTATTTTTTTTAAGCGTACGATTAATCATCAAATACACGTAATGATTAATCACTGATGAATACGCCGATCTGAAAACGCTTCCATTACTCAAACGTAGATAGTCCGCAGTAAAATATGATACGGACCACGATTCGCAAGTCCGTCCGTGCCTACGCGAAGCGTTCAGCGCGGCGACCTCGGTGATCCAGTTCAAGGCTAAATCCTTTCGAGAAACACTAAATATATGCGGCGCACTTGAACCGAAGGCCGACAGCGATCCTACATACGAGTACGTTAAGGCTCGTCTTAACGTGTACCGGCTTCGTTCGTTAAAGAAATTTATAGGCGCACCGTAAACTCCTCGGGAACGGGCATCCGAGCTTCCGAGAATTGATGAAGAGGAGGACGCGAAGCGATGCAAGACCCAACGTTTATCCCCGAGGAGCGTCGTACGTTACGCGAGCGCAGAATAGAGGACACACACGTTCCCACATCTTCTTTCGGCTATTATTCGAAGCTGGCTTGCACGTGGTGCGGGCTTCGTTGCAACGGGTGGTGCAACATCCGCGTCGCGCCGTTTTGCTCGTTGCAACGTTACGCGTTATGCTGTTACGGTTCTTTTACGACCCGGCGTTATTCTGGCGATTCCGTGGAGGTGGTATTATACGTCGGGCGTACTTTTATGTCGATTCCATGCACGCTCGATAAGTCGATAACGCCTGGGTGCATCTATGAAAAGATGAAACTCCTGCCATCCGAGAACAATGAGATTTTCTAATTGTAAGCTCCATTCCTCGCACGAGTAATGGGTAAACAATAAATAATAACGTTACGTTTATATCTCGCCAAACGAGCTGAGAATTTTAATAAACATTGCAGGAAGTTCAATTTCGCAATGTACCGCGTTTTGTTGACTTGACTAATTGCATGCGCGATATTAATTTAAACAAATATATAAAATATCTATATTTCTATAGCACGGAGAGCGTACATTTGAATAAAGTAGAAAATAAATTAATAATATTATACATTAAGTAAATTAAATATTTAAAATAATGAAATATATAATAATATATAATAAAATATACAAATGTATAAAGTTAAATTAATTATTTACTCAACAAAGTGTAATTTGACAACAGTGTTTCTACTATAATTGTTTAATTTAATATTAATTTATAACGCGCGTACACATCAAAATCTATTTAATAAATAAAAATTTAACTAAAGAATCTTCGGTCTTGATAACCTAATAATAATATTTTAAAATATTATATACTTTTAACAAATTCTTCGCCAGTGAATATTAATAAACATTGAAATTTCTTTATTAATGCTTATTAATATTCACTGCCGAAGAAGAATTTGAATTTGTTAAATTTCCACCTTGGACCAAAATAATAGTGTATTAGAACGTTTTTCAGGCATATACTGTACGTTGCCAAAATAAAAACGTTCACAGGATACAAGTTATTGCGATAAATATTATCACATGCCTCGGTGATCGAATTGGTATGACGCCCGCACGGAATGAAGGAATTCCAGGTTCGAATTCTAGCTGAGGTAATATTTTTCGCAATAAAATCTTCATCTAATTTAGGGCCAAAAATTAAAATCGATATCAATTTTAAAGTTGGCGATTTCTGCATTTCTATATCCGACAAATCTAGTTGGCGGCACGTAGATAATTTGCCAAATAGCGATGAGCAATTAAAATTTGTTTAATGTTTATTATATACTTTTATCAATTCAGTATTGCGCGTCAAGTATAATATATGTATAAGTTTGTCCGATCTTAAAACACATATCGGTCCTATTTCACTTGTTATTATCTATTTAAAAAATCTACCAGGAATATTCAGGATGATATATCATGATATGTCAAATTTATTATTATACATCTTAGCAAAATTGTTTTTAAAGACAATCGTGTAGTTATTCACAGTTCGAAGTAAATTTAAAAATACACAACGAAGTCGTACACAGTTAAAAAATTTGTGTTAATTTTGACAGATCATATACCTCAAACATACAAATTTTTGTTAATTTTACAGAATAATATACATATGTTAAATAGACACTATGTTACACTATGTTAAATAGTACTATGTTAATATTTTAACACAAAATAAATTATGTTAAATTATTTTAGCACAAGCCTCAGAGCCTAATTTTGAAATAAATTTTGTATAAAATCAACATATTTTTAATGATAAAATTAACAAAAAAGTTATTATTCTCACTTATATTATAGAATACAATCAAAATTTTTCTGTAAATTTTAAAAGATAAATCCTTAAAATTAAAAGTAGATACATATTGTGTTATTTTAACACTTTTATTAGTTATTTTAATAATTAACATGACAGTAATGTGTTCATTATACATGAATGTGTCAAATATTAACAAAAATTTAACAGAAAAAATTTTTAATTGGCATATTTTTTAACAAGAAAATACAAATTTCACAACTGTGTAGTTATTGAACTACAAGGAGAAGTTGTAATCCGCAATCTTTCGTTTCACAGCAGATGTATTCTATTAACCGTCACTGTATACGATTCGCAAATAAAAACCTGTACATTTCCACTTACTAAGTTTTCACGAATGCAAATGCAGTGCTTTTCACAGAGCACACACGGCACGTGCGCGTATTCAATGTGATCGCGCGCAGCATTCTCATTCATTAAGAACATTTCATTTCTTTTGCACAACTATCTATTATTTCCCTCGTCTGCACATCAGGCTTTGCTGGCTGAGCCCCCCGGGATGCAGCAATGTGCGCCGCATAGAAAACATTCCGGCACGAAGGCTCGCCACCCTTTGCACTATCCAAACACGAGTACTTTCATCTCGGTGGTTTAAATATTTCAGATTCGCCATCGAGCAACAGCATTATCAAGAGTTTGTAATCTTCTTTAGTGTCGCAAAATATAAAGTAGTTTTCATTTTCCACGTTTCAAAGTGTGTATACTTGATAAACTTGGTAAGTAATAAAAAAAATCATATTTCCATTTTTACAGCAAATTTTCTTCCTTTCCTGAGATTCCACGGTTTCGTACATTTACGACCGTTTGTGGTAAAACAGTCGACGAGATGTTCGATAACGGAATAGCGGGATTTTGGAGACATTCCAAATACCTTCTCCATTTTGATATTGCCGACGTCGCAACGCAGAAAACTATAATAACTTATTTTGATTGTGGATAGTTTTTGATAATATGCTATCGAAGCTGCGTATAACTACTATTTTCCCTTAAAAATGGCTAAGCATCGAAATATAAATACATTTTGATCTCATTAATTTAACTGATAAGTTATGTCTATTGTATTGTTATTTGGAAACGTTATAGTTATATATCTCTGTACAAAATTTGAGATGACAGAAACAAATTGCATAATATCATTAATAATTCCTCACTTTATACGAGATCAGTTTCAAATCTTTAACACTATAGATTTACTATGTCATTATTTCAAATATAATATTACACCTTATAGCTTTTTCGACAGTAGTATTGCTCGTGACTTATAAAAATGACATTTAAAAATTAATATGTGTTTAATATCATTAATTTTCCATATGTGAAAAATACATTTCGACTAGTTTGTCTATATGTAAAATTATAAACATAAATTTTTTATTATATAAAAATAGTAAGAATATTTTACACGTATTTGTATCTTTTATTAAATAACATAATACAGTGGTATCTCGATAATCATTTGCGATACATCAAATTACGTACAGAACTTTCTTTGTATTATAAATGCATGCACGCCGTAAACATGTGTTTTGGACTCTTCTCTATAGAATATAAATGTTTTACAAAATAGAAATATTTACAGGAGATTATAATTTCAATGCACTTGAAAAGTAAATCTGCACACAAGACATATATGGGAGAATGTTTCGTTCAAAATAATAGAAAGTCTATAGAAGGTAAATTACGGTATGTATGCGTGATATTGCATACGTAAAGTGAAATCAGAATAGAAAGATGCTTGATTTTTTCTTCTATCAACTACTTAATGAGCGTAAAAACATTTTTTGCAAAGACCTCTCCAAAGTTAATAATCTTGAACATCAGGGACGCGAAACTACTCTATTGTCACAAAATATTTGCGAGAGAGAGAACCAGACGCCACTTTCGCGAGAAAAATTATTATGTATGGCATAAGCTTTTCTCGAGAAAACGCATGAATATTACTTACTCAAAACTTTTCTCTTTTCGCAACTAACAATAAGTACATTAAGTCTTTCACCTGAGAGTCGCGATGTAATGGTGACTTGCGGAAGAAATACAATCGAGACTGTAATTTCTGATGCAAAATTCGGTCCAGATTCATTCTCCGAATTTTATCTCAAACAAGATTTCTAATTAGTTATTTATGTCCGCGATAGATTCACAAAAATTTGCAAATATTGTTTACGAAACGGTCCAGTCTCGTACAAAATTATACTTTTCACATTGGTTCAGGAGAATGAGAGACGTAATAAATTTCATCGAACTGGCAGCGGCGCTTCCGAGAAACGATGGTCGCTCAGTATTACAGACGCGCGCGATTGCATCTGCGCCAGTCGCAATCGATATATTTTTCTCACAATATGTCGAAAGTACCAAGAAGGAAAGGAGAGAAAGAGCGCGAAAGAAAAAAGCAATTACTACGCGCGCAAATGCTAGGCTCTCTGTGAATCGCAGACAGTATCGGCATCGTTCGTCTTATCTGGTATGAGATATTGTTTTCTCACGATAGCGCATCGAAGATGATCGCAAACTTCTTTCAAAGGTTTTTCGCTTACGCGTTATTACAATTCGCGTTTTTATTCAGTTCAATTCACCTTTATTGCACGCCAGTACGCTGTTGGCATCTAATCGTTGGAAGTGATCGAGAAAAGATCGTGATCCCCGATCCCCTAAGCTTCGTAATCTACACTGATATTACCTACCAAGAGACAGCGTTTGTTTATTTCGCTAATCTCAAAAACTACTGCACCGACTTTCATGAAATTTTTAATAGCAGTTTCCTTGCTACTTCTAGAGTGTCATAGGCTATATTAATTAAAATTTTTTTATCAAAAATTCGAAAAAAAAGAAATGTATCTATTTCTTGACAGCGTAAGCCTATTTAAATGCGTTCTACGACCGAGAATTCAGTTTCACACATCCATACCGTGAGCGAAGCAGCGATAGGGGATGCTAGTATATATTTTTGAAAATATTTGTTTTCTCTGCGCTTATACTCGTGATTCTCTGCGCTTGAAATGACTTTACATTCTCAAAAACCTATGCTAATATTTATTTTTCCAATTTATCGCCATGTGATTAGCATACAGAGAACAGCTACATTATAATCATAAATTGGAAAAAAATATTGACGTAAATCTTGAGAGGTAAAATCACATTTTAAACATGTGCATTCACATATATAACTTTCTATTAATATATATAATATATATAACTTTCTATTGATCAATATATGCATTGATACATATACATGCGTCAAATAAGTTAACAAAGCAAGGAAAAAAATAGAGTCTTCTATATACCTGAGTTCGATCATATTTTCTGTATGTTTTTTCTCATAATGTTATATTAAATTTTTTTTCTTAACCTAGCCAAGTTCAGAACTAATAATAACTGACGCTCGAGCATCGCTGCTCACTGGTTTTATAACTAGAGCATTGGGAAATCGTTTCTCGATGCGCAATACAGTGCACAGATGGATACGCGCGAAACGGCCATTAGTTTGACCCAGTGACCCGTAATTAACACATACGCACGAATTGTAATGCGCGTAGGTGTCACTTACCTGACTCGACCTCTTGTTGACATTCAAGCGAATAAAGTGGCAACTTTATATAATTATCTTACCGCGTAAAAAAGATCGCGAAAGTTAGAGAAATTGCGGCCGTGCTTGATTATAGAATACAAATTAATTAATTATACTAATCAGTGCATAACACTCTTATAAGATATAAAGCTCTCTTACCTTAACTGTACCGCGCAATCGTTGTGACAGGTTCCATGTCTGATCCGCAAATAGATCGTTCTGCAAAGAGGAATAAAGAGGTAAATAAAAATATCTGTTACAAAATTAAATTATTATAAATAAACGTTATTTATGCATTTAACATTAGAAATTGAGTGGCATAACATTCGTAAGAAATATTCTTCTGGATCTGGATAATGTGTCTAAGCCGGAGCTAATTTAATCATTTCCATTCACTATAATATAGTGAATGGATATACATTTATATTTGGCTGAATGATAAGTATACAAAAACGGCAATGATAAGAGAAATAATAATCCACTGAAAAAAGAGAAAGAAAGAGAGAGAGAGAGAAAGAAAGGAGAAATGCCGTCTTAAAGGCGCGCCAAAAATGCTACCAAAAATAAATGAGCACGTGTTTGGTTAAACAGGCATTGGTGTATACACACGAAAGCATCTGCCCGCAGTCAGTCACCTATTTCTGTGGAAGCAGCGACAGCGGTTTATGCGAGGGTGTCGGATGTCATGGGGGTTTGCGTAACCGCTCGCTCGCCACATTTTTAATCCGGCACCGTGTGTAAATCATGCTTTTAGTACCAAGAAAATCGTCACCTCCTAGGTAAGTGCTCGTGCCGTTAAAAGTGCTCTCGTCGGCCATCGACCGACTCGACAATAATGTAATGGGGAAGTTTAATGGTCGTCACTGTGGGCAACGTGCACCGTCGTACGTGCAATAACAATTAACGACAGAGGGTAACAGATGTTAGCCAAGGGCAACCACGGGGTTGAACGAGAGAGAGAGAGTGTGTGAGTGAGAGGGAACTTTTTGTTCTCTCACAGCGATGGGACATTTTGTAAAGGGCTCCATTTGTTGCTGTCGGCTCGTTAAACGAAAACGCGTTATACACGCGACGAATTACATTTAGAGCTCGGTATAATGCAATACGCGAACAATGCGCGAGAGAAATGATAAATGTATCGGCAACGAACGAGTCGATAAATACAATACGCTCGACCTACACCTATTTTCTGTGTGTCTGTTTATATGCGGAGCAATGTAATTATAAATGTGTTCCTACGAATACGTATTACTGTACAAGGCTGTATGTATCGGTATTGATCTTTTATATTGGTTTGTTGGCAATGTTGAGGATTAGAACAAAATAAAAAATTGTATATAAAAAATGCCTAAATATATATATATATTTTATTATATTATATATATATATATGTATATATTATATTTTATATATTATATATTATATATATAATTGAGAAATTTTTTGTAATTAATAAAAAAGACACTGTATTAATGTATTAGTAACTGTATTTGACAGACAGTAAAGATGTGACAACTGCTTTATGCATGTTAATTATGTATTAATTAACGATATTACAAAATATTTTGTGTGTGATAATGTATCTACTTTTATACTCGATATGATATATTTAATAAGTATTATTTACTTATACTCAAAGTATCAAATAGCCTGAGTGAAAGGTTCGGCGTGTACCATCGATGGAATGAAACGTGTTAAAATAAAATTTAATATAACGACTATTTTTAGCCCGAGAAATGTTTCCGAGATACTGATTATATGCGGCAGACAGGCAAATATTGGTCAAACATATACTGCGCCTAGTAAACAATTAAGTTCCAAACTGGGTGTGGTAAGACACGTCGCACACGTTGCGTACAATAGATGGAGATTCAATGGCACATAATAATAGCAACGAGAAAAATCAATGATGCGTAATTTACCTTGTCGCATCACATCATATACCAGAAATCTTGCATACATATTATTCTCGAACTGATGACAATCGAAAAAGGAATGATTTCTCATAATAAAATAAATTAAGAGAATATAAGGTGATAATATAAAATGTATAACTTTCTTAAATTTGATTGATTACAAGAAAAAAAAATTTTTAATGGGAAAATTAATAACTATTCCTGTTTTTTAAGCTTGATCTATGTATAAAAAATACATTATTCCATTTCATAAAACAATTAAAAATAATTTAAGAAATTGAGTATTGAAGAAATACATAAAATCACATACCACACACACACACACACACACACAAAATCATTTTTCAATGACGCATAAGTATATAATGTTGTATCTTTTTATAGATACTTGAAAATCGAGACAAACTTGCTGATACGTGACACTAACAATAAAATGAAATTATTCAAGTATAAGAAAGCAATTTTCAAAAGAATTTTTCTCAAAAAAAAAAAGCAAAATACATAACAAATATTTTATTCTATGTTTTATATGCTTATCACTTTATAAGGAATTACTTACTTTTCGATTGTACTAATAGCTCAGAGGCTCTGTATGTAAATAAGAGAAGAATTGTAGAGATTTTACATTTAATTATAAAGATCGAGGAGAATCTTCAAGACGCATCGTTATCACCGAGCGCACTTGAGACAAGTTCGTTCGTACTATTTATCGTGAAGGAAATAAATCGAGGTTTCTAGCGGCCGAAGAAATTCCGAAACCCTTAATTAAACGAGTAGACGGCTTTAAATTGTTGATTCGGAAATTTGCATTGTGTACACCGCGCGGTGCCGGGCGAAACGCTCCCGTTATTCCTCCGGGGTAAACACCCGCTCGAAGAACACACAACGGGAAACGGCGGCGGTGTGCGTGCAGAAGCCGGAGCGGAGAAAGGTGTCGTGATCGGCGTCGGCGGAGGATATCGATCACGAAACATTTGCATGGAAATTTCTTGCCGCAGTGAACGCTGCCGATTATATTTCTCCCCGCAACCGAAAACGTTGATTCGGTTCAGTCGTCTGAGATATCGCTCGGCGAGGATTTGATCTCATCAAAAAAATAACCGATAAAAAGAATAAACTCTTTTATCTTATTCTAGAGATAACAACTATTTTAGTCAAAGTTAAAGTCGAGCGAGAGAGTATTTGCGATATCTCTCTGAACAAGAATACATGGAGAAAGATGATAGTAAGTATTCGTGGTATGTCGACTCATTTTATGTTGAACATCTTTACACATTATGATCACAATGTAAAATAAATTGTGTATTGATTGGAAGTGAAACACACTTTGCCCACACTCAAAAAGAAACTTAAAAGCACTCAAAATTTCTGTACTTAGGTATATGCGTACCTAACATAAATTTGTCAAGAAGTGAATTACGCAAAATAAAAGAACAGAAATTGTCGATGACCTGCTAAATATTTTAAAATTCAATATAACCAGAAAAGATAAAACAATGTTATCTTCATCTTTGCATAAATCGTAAATTTATTAAGCAATAAAAAGGCATAATAGTTATTAATATTATACAGTACAAAATATATTTTGGAAGAATCAAGATGACCCCATGTAATAAATCAGGATTTATTTATCATTATCATTTCTAGTAGCACAGAGATAACTCGAATAGATTGAAGATTACTCCTTGAAGGTTTTGGTAAAAAAAGATCGATTTTATAGAGTCGAGTCGCAATAAGCGGAAAATTAATTAAGCTCCACTGAAAAGCGAGATGAGATAAAGAGAACTTCTAATATAAGAAACGTTCCTTTAATAGATTCTTTTTTCCTTCACGCACGCATGAATTTAGGACAGCTAATTAAGGTAAAACTCCTGACGCAGCGTCTCGTAGCAAGTTGGATTCACAGATTCACAAAACTTACAATCTAAGATAAAGCAAAATTACCCCTTAATTTTTCTCATTAATACAAGAGAAAGATAAAGAGGAAGGAGAGACAAAAAAGGGAGAGAATAGAAGGAAGGAGCTTTAGTACAACGGACAAAAGTCAATTTCCAGCATTTCCAGTTAATTAGTTTTTCTCTAGAAATTAATAAATTAATTAAATCAAATTAATATAAATTAAATCAAATATGTAACTTGTCATTAAATCTTGATGAAGATTCAGGTAATTCTTTCATTGCTGAATAACGCGGGTCAATAACAGTTAAGCGCCGAGATCCAATTATCTTTCACAGTCCAAAGACGATAAAACGGAGTTAGATACGGCGTAGGCAGGCGTATCGTTTAGACGATGGCCAACGACGAATTAACTCTTTCAAATCTCTCTTACGAGCTTACGTCACTCTCAATCTGCCACTTGGTCAGAGGCACGCACGCCCGAATATCCGTTTGACACGCTGCGTCAGAAGATTTTTACTAGCGACTGAGCTGCTATGAATAACTCGAGTGAATCGGGTCACGTTCAATGTTTTTACGTTTCTTTCGCAAGAGGAATGTTACGGGGGAACGACGATTTGCGCAACACTCGAGAAATACGAAAATATCGAAACCGTTCCTCTTTCCTTCAAGCTAATTCTATATATTGTATTTTCGTTTTATCATTTAGCTAAAATATTGTACATATGTAAAATGTTTTAAATAATTCCGATATGATTTAACACATGTCGTACAAAAAGTGCACATGTTCCAAACACATCATCAATCTTTGTCTCGTATGCATTTTCGATATACTACCGAACAACACGAAATACAATATGTTGCGCAAAACGTTCATTAATTATAATTACCCTTCGTTACAGATCCCTACCTCGCATTCCTACAAAACTATTTCGAGTTCAGCTGCTGCGGATTTATGAATTGGAGGGTTAGGTAATATGGGGCAGGAACATAATATGGGTTTCTTCTCCCCATAGCTTCCAGACTGCGAATTGCCTGTGACTGTGATTTTTGTGGAACTTTCATAGAACTTAAAAGAAAGTTAGCAACTTTATTGTCCCTATTATATAGTGATGTTAAAGAATTATCTCCTGCCCTTTAAAATGTTGCTATTATTTCCTACTTCAATTTCTTACTAAGCTTCTAAAAATAATTATTAAAACTCATTCTCAAAATTAACAGTAATATAAATAAAGCAAATGTCAACATATGATTCTTTAATAAACTTAATTGTGTCTTAAACGGTTAAAGTTAACTAACTTTAGCCAGTTTTAAACTTGTTTAGCTAGTATTTTCCCGACTTTCTCAACATTCGTAAGATTCTTATTAAATTACAAAGATGTATTATTACACATATTTATCTATTTTTTATACAAAGTGATCCTTAAGTATGTTTCAAAAATTAAAGAAGTAATTTCTTCGTTTCTGAGTTTATATAGTAATAAAAATTTATATACACTTTTGTTATAAACGTTTTAATTCCGAAAGGTATTCAAGAAAAAAATTATATTTTTTTCCTTGAAATCTTAAAGATAATTCCAATTATTCTCTTGAAATTTACTGTGATAGTTTACAAAAATCCGATAATAAACCTCGATAACCGCCTGTATGTTATTAATGATATTAGAATTCTTCAATCTAAAAATTAATCTATTAGTCACTACTAACGCACAATAAACTTCAAGGAAATAACTAAAACCATCTTCGAGATTTCAAAAAAATATAATTTTTTTCTTGAACATTTTGTATCTTCGAAATTTTTCTTTACAAAAAAAAATCATCTAAGGAATTACTTCTTTACATAGGTACTTTTACTAACTCAATCTATAATTCAAACAACATTCATTCTTCTGCATTAAGTATAATAACACAATTTGTCGAAGATTCATGAGAAACTCTTCAGATAAGATCAAGCGTGTAAAATACATGCAAAATCAAGAGAGCACATCTCAAAATTCCTCTAACAATAAAATTTTATCTTTATGAACAGTAAGTAAGACACTGCGAGATAATGGTCGATTTGCGCGAAAATAACGCAATAAATTTAAGGCAGGTTTCATGTTTTACGTAGCGTCCCACCCTGCGCACCGCGATATTTCGCCTCTTTCGCATCGACGAGACGATCTCACCGAGGTACAAGCGGAACGTGTGAACGCCGAAACCTTTTATGACGGCTTGATTACGGGATTACGAGATTACGTCGCGGGTTGGTCGTATTTAAAATCCCGAGTGCAAACCCTGAGCGAAACATCTGCGACTTCGCGACCCTTCCGCGCCCTTTCGTCACGCATGAAACGAACGCGCGCCGCGTACGTACGTGTCGTACTTCCTCTTTCTCTCCCTCCCTTCCGTCTCGCTTTCAGGCTCGTTGGCTTTCCTTTGTTCCCGCGGTGAAACGGAGTAAAAAGAAAGAACGGGAGAAGAACATGAATACGAGCCGTCGCAAATGAATCGGGCGTGCGCTTGTACACCGAGTCTAATTTTAAGCCATGACCGTAACCCGTTTCGCTTACGATCTTCTTTATTTCTTGCCCGTTGGGCAAGCCTCAAGGAAGCCTCAGGGAAAAAAAATATATTAGTGTTGAATACTGCGCGCAAACCAGCGCGAAAAAGTCGCGGCGAAAAAAAACCGTTCTCTCGTTTGCACGTCGGCTGCATTGCACTTATTGTTAGACCAGAGTCTTTCTTTATTTCTCTTTCTCTCTCCCTCCCTCTCTCTCTCCCTCTCTTTCCTTTGACGGATCCATCAAGTCAGAAATTGAAGGTTCGTAAGAAAACCTTCGCGCGACGGATAAGATCGAGCATACAGAGAGTACGATTTTATCATTGAAAATTAAGTTAAGGCCACATCTCCCGCTTCCATGTGCGACAATAAAATCTTATCTCTGCGAGCGGTCGGACATTTGAGACACAATTATCGATTCATCGTACTCGATACACATCGTACTCGATACAATAACGTGTGATGGATCGATGGTTGCGGTGATCGCGAACCACGATAGGCTGAATTTGTCGTCCGCGCGACGTTCAACGTAGACAAGGGACGAATGACGCACAGCAGGGAAGCATCGATGGTTGCGGTGATCGCGAACCACGATAGGCTGAATTTGTCGTCCGCGCGACGTTCAACGTAGACAAGGGACGAATGACGCACAGCAGGGAAGCATGGTAACGTCCAAGAGCATGCCTTCGCGAGTGATATCATTCGCTCTTCTGCGCCTCAAGCGTCGTCAACATCCGCCGGTACGTGCGTCGCGTGCGATCCGCGTCTGAGCGAGAGGTATGATTCACGTCGTCATTACGAATCACCGAGGTAATTGCGTTATGTAAGCCGAGACTGCGCACGTGATTATAAACGCTCTCCCTCTCTTTCTCTCTTTCCCCCTCCCTCCTTCCCCCTCCCTCTCTCTCGTATCGAAATCAATTTCAGTCACCGTCGCTGCGGAAGAGAACGTTTACTTTTCACTCTCTTAGCTCGTAATCGTCAAAAATAGCAGCACTGAACCTCGACGCGTTGTCTGGAACTATGTGTTCTCGATACACCAAGCTACTGAGGTTAGACTTGTCTGAAATCACGTCTGAGATTTGACGAGATTTCGACGCGCGAAAACGAGCCCGAGTTTGTAAAATCTAGAATAATATACAGGGTGGCCTCGAAATGTCCGCCTCCAGTGACCGATCTGGTCATTTTACAGATTTCCTCCTAATTTAATAATTAAATAAAATAAAAAACACATACTTCCTTTGATATTTGCAAAAATGTATGAAATAACCGTGATTTCAGAAGTTTTTGGATTAACTTTTTAAGAAAGCATTTTTCGGCCCATGTTTATAGGGAACTTTTTATTCAGAATTAAATTTCCTATAAAATCTCTGAGTCTGGTCGGAACGTTCGGAGCACCCTGTATATGTATGTCAACGAATTATCTAAATTTTATAAATAAATTACAAAAATGTTTCATTTATACCTACGTAGTAATTACACTTGCAAAAAATAAAAGCGCTGAATTCGCCTGTCACGTATTCAAGAAAGATATTGAAGTTTGTCGAATATTTATTGCGATGTAATCCATAAATTTTTAACGATTAATCGGATAGAGAGAGAGTTTAATGTAAAATCGTGATTGGATGTCACCACATTGTATTCTCTTGAAAAATAGAGGTTAATTAGAGGAACACATTTATTTAGAGATTCCGTATCGAAACGAGTATCGCGTATCGTCTTCGCCAAGACACGGGTAATAAATGATAAGCGAGCGTGACGTATGTGATGTCCAAAAACATGTCGCGAACAAACGTTGTTCAGCGTTTGCAAGGGGAAATTAGTTCCCCGAACTGAGTTCGATAATCAGGGATGCGGACATTTCGGCATTCTGATATTTTCACCGTTAATATCCTAACTAGAATCTCGCGTTGTGTTTCGCAAAAATGTCATGCTACTTTCAATACCCCAGTTACCTTCGTCTCGCAACGTTATCTTCCAAACTGAAGCGCGAGGTGAAGCATTCGACCGAATTTAAAAGCCTAATCTTTGCATTTCTCGTTCTAGAAAAGAAACGTTTTAAAAAAAAGAGAGACAGCACTTACGGGAAACAACACGAGATGACTCCAATTTTAGAAATAATGCAAATATTCGGGATATTAACGTTCACGTCTTGGATTACTTCCAAGACGAGTAATTTGAAGAACGTCGCACTCGACGTTAAAACTCGACTATTTACATGCGAAATATCTTATCTGTTCATTTACATGACGTAACGTCTTGCAGCGTTTTTAAAAGCAAATTTTATGATTATTATTCAACGCTTAGTCACTCACTTGTCGCATAAATAACACACTTATTTTTTTACAGAAAGAATGGTTTCGTTAAAATTTAACTGGAGAGATCTGAAAATAATTATGTTGGACACTCAAATTGACTGCTGGAATGTTAAAAATTTTAAAGCATTTTTGTATATCACGAGCATCTTATATAATTATTCATATTTATTTCGATAATCCAACATAATTCTTTATTTTCCCATATTTTCAAAAGGTGATAAACACTATTTAATTGGAAATATTTAACTCTTGAGTGAGGTGATTACTCGGAAAATATTATGAAGCGTGTTATTCAATCATTCTTATAAAAAAATAAGTCAAATTGTAAGAAAAAAATTTTGAGATAAAAAATGTTAGTAGCTCACCAACTTCTAAGACGGAATAAATCCAAATAAGTTGGTTTCTAGGATTTTTTAGGTCGATCAAAAGAATCTGGTATCAGATTTATAAAATTCAAAATGGTGGATTCAATATGGTCGAAAATAAATTTCGGAAAATTTCCGAAAACTAATATTTTCCTTGTGAAACTATACATTTATATGTTTTATGGAGTCACTGATTATAAATCAGATTTGTGAAATTTAAAATTCTAATATGGTAGAAACTTAGGAAAAAAAGAAATAAAGTCTTTAGAGGTTAGGCTTTTTCCGTGAAACTAAATTCTCGTATTTCTAAGATGACTAATTGAGAATCCAATGTTAAATTTGTAAAATTTAAAATACATACACACGCGCGCGCGAACACATATTAGATATTATTATACATTGACATATTGTCAATTTCTGAACAAATTGTTAAACAATTACTTTTCAGCAATATTTTTTAGTACAAAAATCCTCTATCGTGAAAACCTCAAAAAGATCCTGTAGTCCTTTTTCTTTTATGGTTCCTGGATTTCTCGGGCGCGTCGAAAGATTAAGAAAAACAAGGACAGAAAAACTTTTGAAAAAATTATCGCAAGGTGTGACGAAGAACTTGGTAGCAAGTTTTAGCGAAGATAGAAGAAACATTTTTGTAGGATATGTCAGAGAAAAGCTGAGACTTCAAAAGTGACTTTACTGTTGTATTGCAGAGATAAGGAAGAACATGAGAATGTAGGGGGCGCAACTACTGGGGTGGAGAGAGAAGAAATCAGTTGGATGAAGAGAATCATTGAAATGAGGAAAGCGTCACAAAGAGAGAGTTAAAGGATCTCTCTAGGATGAAAATAACAACAATAGAGTTACGGAAAAAGGCAAATCTAGTAATAAAGAATGTAACAAATTACAATATACATTATACTAGCTAAAAATTTATATTTTTTTAAATGATAAAATAATATTTATTCTTCCACTAAATTTATTTAATTGATATGTAAACAATCAATAAATAACGTTATTATATCGTTGAAATTGTGAATCCTTTCAAGGTATGAAAAATATATCCATCCGTATACAAAAAAATATCTCCATCTATCATAATTATTTTCAGAGATCTGTATCTAACATAATTTTTATATACTTCAGCGAAATCCTCTTTCGTATGTAACTGTGTTACAATTTTATTACAGCTCACTTTGTCTTGCTTTTCGCGTGTTTGATTCCTTTCTTCAAGCGTTCACAGGACCATTTCGGAACGCGTGATAAATTAATCTATCTGACATGTGAAAATCGGGGAGAAGGGGGAAGGGTAATAAGAGCAGCTGGCGCGAGCTGCGGTTGTACTCGACGCGGAACGAATTCGGGGCGCCGCGGACATGAGCGGAGCGAGCTACCGCGGCGAGACGCGTCGCGCCATTGCGCGCGTCATCGAAAAGTTTTGCCGCTCTGCTCAGCTCCGCTCCGCTCGGCTCCGCTCGGCTCCGTTCTACTGCGCTCCCGTTTCGTTCCGAAAAAGAGCGCGCAACCAATCGAGTGTCCGATTTAAACGAGCGACATCGAACGCGCCGGACGGGAAACGCGCTGAAAAACGCGCGGCGAGAACGACGACGACGCTCGTTATTGAGCGGGCCCGAAAACGCCGCACTTTCATTCGTGCGCGTGTATGTACGGACGACGCCTCGGCGCGGCGTCGCGCCGGCGTCGCGCGCGCGCGCGTGCTCCTCACTCCTCCTCACCTTTTTTTCAGCGCGAAACTCACGTCTCGCGGCAGAGACGATGACGATGATGATGATGACGGCGACGACGACGACGGCAACAGCGGCAGCGATGCGGTAATCCAATATGGCAGCCTACACACATGTCAAAACAAACGCACCGATGCGGGAGCGGAGCATGTCGACGTGTGCTCCGAAATTCGAATACGTCTCTGCCGATCTTCTCGGCAGTCGCCGATCCTCCGACGCCGGCACGTGCCGACGCGGCGCGTCGCGTCAAGCACGTAGAATCACTGTCGTCGCGATACGAATGCGCGAGTAACGTACGCCAAGCGAGAGAGAGAGAGAAAGAGAGAGAAAGACGAAAGAAAAGGGATAGAAGAACGCTGGCTCGAAGCGGTACGCGACATGCACGCTGCGAGCGTCCGCCACCGACTGGCACTGGTAGCGCAGCGAGACGCGCCAGGCAGCGCGGACGCAGGGCGTAGGACGGCAAGTGGGAGAAGTTAGCGAGACCTCAGTGGCGCTCAACCGAGACGGGCGTCCCTGGCGCCCGACGCACCCTTTGCCCTTATTTACAAGTACTTTCTGTATTGATACATTGTATTGTTTCGTTCAAATCACTTTTTTCTCTTTTGTTTCCTTAATGTTTGCGATCATCATTAAACGGACTTACCGCGCGAAGAATTACAAGGAATTGATCATTTCTTCACATCGCACACTCATTTTTATGACCTCCGGGCGCAACATATCTTATTTGTTGCAACCATGATGTAATTCAAAACAAAGTTTTCCAGAAAATGAATTTGAATATTTTGAATCATTAAAATATTAGTATTATTTTTAATATTATTTTTAAATGCGATTTGAGTGTCTAATTGCAAAGAAGTAACAGTATTTAATTATACTTATATTTAATATATATTTATACTTTAAGTATATTTTATAATTGTGTGTGTGTGTGTGTGTGTGTGTGTGTGTGTGTGTGTGTGTGTGTGTTATTGTTGTGTGGTGTATTATTGTGTGTGTGTGTGTGTGTGTGTGTGTGTGTGTGTGTGTGTGGTGTGGTGTGTGTGTGTTTTGTGTAATGTGTGTGTTTTTGTGTGTGTGTTGTGCGTATTGTGTTATTATTGGTGTGTGTTTGTGTGTGTGTGTTTGTGTTGTGTGTGTGTGTGTGTGGTTGCATTGTGTGTGTGTGTTGTTGTGTGTGTGTGTGTGTGTGTGTGTGTGTGTGTGTGTGTGTGTTTTGTGTGTGTGTGTGTGTTGTGTGTGTGTGTGTGTGTGTGTCCATCCAATGTATTGCATTCTCAACATTCTTTTACAAACATTGTTTTACAAACAACTTAAAAATTTGAGTTATTGTAAGAAATGAACGATGTATTAATCTTTAATCACTTTTTGCCCTACATAAGTAATGTTTAACGTTGGCAGACAGACAGCTAATAAAGATCGGCGTTTCGAAAAGTTTTTTATTATTTCTTCAATTACACTCTGTTTAACAAAAAAATGACTTTTTCGAATACAAGGATGAGAATAATCGTTTCCTATAGTATTTTAGGATATAATTCTATTTAATCTATTTTATCACGCCACAATTTTAAGAAATTTGCGATTAAAGTCGTAAAAAGGGGTTATTTAAGGGAGATTTTTATTTATTGTAATTACGATGTAGGTGACATGCTGGAGAGAGAAGTTTCATGATAATAAAAATTAAGTATTAAAATTTAGTTAAGATTTTCAGTTCTTAAAGAAATTTGTTGTGTGATTATTAAAAGATTTTTTTGCAATCAAAATCAAAGTTGTGATTTATATAGGCCATTAAAGACTAAACATTGTATCAAATGTTTTTTAATTGTATTATTCAAGCTTAAATACTAATCTAATGTCAAAGTTAATAGATTCAAACTGGAATCAATCAACATGATAGTCAAATAATAGATAGAGCAATTAAGGATCGTATTCCTAAAAAACTATAGGAAACTACAGGAAATTTCTAAAAAACTATAGGAATCTTATGCATTTTTTTTTTAATTAATGTTATTTTAGAATAACACATGATCGCGCTATTTTCAAAATTATTGAGTCAAATGTATTCATTGTTCTTTTTTTATATGTTTTTTGCTTATCAATTTTTTTCTATTTGTTACATAAGAATAATACTTTTATCACCGTAATTTTGATCAATATCAATGTCTTAAGTAGACAGCATAATTTATTACGTAGCAGAAATCAGTTTCGCGAACGGGGTAGCACGAGGATTAAAGCGTTAACTAGCATAATTTATTACGTAGCAGAAATCAGTTCGCGAACGGGGTAGCACGAGGATTAAAGCGTTAACTACAACGTGCGGCTGTGTTGCGTTTAAACTTGCCGAAACTCAATAAAATAATTACGCCTATAATATAATACGCAAGAGAAGATGCAAGAAACTACGGATGGTAGTAAGGGAGTGTGCAGAAGTTATCGGGCAAAACCAGCAGCACTAACCGAAAGGCAACGAGAATTATCAGTAAAAAGTCTTGCAGTTACAAATCTTGATGATGTACAATAGATGTGATGACCAATCAAGAAAAAGAAAATTTATGCACCCTTTAATTTTTAATAACAATCTCAAACATTTTTATACTTTCTTCATGTCTTAAATACATAAATTAATTCTAAAATACATAAAAATTAATTCTATTAAATTAATGTTTTTCCAAGCGTGTCCAATAAGCGTTATATACGCAATGATTCTACATTTAAAAAATTATACATTCTTACTCAGATTATTACATTTGCCATAAAGAAACTTACTGACGATTCAATTTGCAAAAAAATCTGTTACTAATTTTTTAGTGGAAATAATTAATAAAAATAAAAATAAAAGTAAATAGAGAAGAAGTAACAGATTTGCTGATTAAATTTTAATCTATAAAGCTTTTAATAACCATTCATAAAGAAGAAATATCTATAGATATTTACAATATTTCGGCTAATTAATAACAAATTTTCTCGCATTTAACTCACCAACACTTTTTTATTTTATTGCGCAAATTTTCTTCGAATTTAATGTAAAATCTGAAACTCGGGCTATAAAACGTTAAATCTTGAAAAAAATATTCGCGATATGATTAGAAGAATGTACATTTTTCTTTTCTCTAATATAAAATAAATAATGTCAATAAGACATTAATATAAAAGCTCTCAGTTCTCGTCACTTGTTGAATGCACATTGTCGTGGCGTTAATTTCCGCGCAAAAGAGGAAAGAGCAATTAACCGCGATCAAGGGTCGTTACAATCCGGCGACACTCATCTTTGCACAATGTGCACCGCATTGGTTCGTCCTCCAACAGGATTTCAGGATACGTGCACACATACGTACTTGTCTACTTCCTCCTCCTCCTCCTCTATTCCCCAGTCTTTCTCTTTCTCGCGGTCGTATCATTTAATGTCCTACTCTACATTTCCGCCCATTCGTTCGGTTCGGAACGGATCCGCTGTTCATTTCCCGCTTATAATTAGTCGAGTGGAAGAAATTCAGAGTGGAAGAAAATCAATGCGGCGTCCTCGGAGAGTACGCAAAATTCGTCGCGGATTTGTAGCCGAGCAGTCTTTTGCGAAACACCAAACCCAGATACGCTCGCGATTTTGTTTTGCGAAACGTCAATAACGTGCACAACTACGACAGCTGTTCTCACATTCTCGCGGCATTAGGCACAAATATCGGTGAAATTATCACTATATATGAATTATTCGCGATATTCTCCGAGGTGCTTTTGATATAATCTCAAATTTATTTTTTGTTTAGTTTAAATTTGTCCGGGACTCAGAGAACGGTGAAATATGTTATCACTCAGTCCCATTCGTGCTGTCATAAACAACGGACGCACTTTCTCTGCTTGCATAGATTTAATAAAATATTTTTTATATAAGGACTCTATTCGACACACAGCCTTGTAAATCATAAATTAAGATAAAACTATAGCGCGACATAATAATAATGTAACACTTTTCCTTTTAGTACGTAAACGCTGTTTAAAAACATATTGTTAGATACACTTGAAAAGGACCAGAACCAATGGTCGAAACGTTGTGGATATAAATAAAGAAATGATATAGCCAGTTTGCTGTCAAATAATACCCTTCTTCTTTTTGGATCGTTAATCACTGACGAAGAGATTTTTTATTAGAACCTTGAATAAGTTCTCGCTGTTTTCCAACAGATGATGTTACCAGAACTGCGTGCGTGTAGTTCAAGATGGTAACGCATCTATAGGGAAGTACTATAAGCAAGCTTGAAATTCAGTGTATGTCATTGCGCCGAAGTGTAAACAACTTTTTTTTTCATAAACATGTTAAACATGTCGAGTTTTGTGCCAAAAAAAGAGATTTGCGGGGAATTTTACTGCACTACTTTATTCAAAAAAAATCTGCAGCTGAAGCACACAGAATTCTTGTTGAGACTTACGGCGACCATGCTCTGTTGGAAACAACATGCAGAGATTGGTTTAAACGCTTCAAAAATAATGATTTTGATGTTGAAGATAAAGAACGCTCTGGCGCACCGAAAAAGTTTGAAGACGAAGAATTGGAGGCATTACTTCATGAAGACTCATGTCAGACGCTAACTGAACTTGCAGAATCATTAGGAGTGTTTTTTCCTGTTTTTTTTTTTTTTAATAAAGCATTAATTTTCACGAAAAAACAGCGAGAACTTATTCAAGGTACTAATAAATATAATCTCGAATCTCTGAGATGTGTTTCTCGAATCTTTATTCCTGTTTTATTTGTCTGAGATAGTTCCTAGTCTGGAACGAATATTCCGAGCACGCAACATTGCATCGAGTTTTCTGTGCGTGAGGTGTTCTCGGTTGTACGACGCAACATTTCGCCGCGTGCCGAGCGAAATTTCGTTTTCCCGTCGATCCTGTATCGCATCGTGTGTTTTGCGAAACGCGGGGAAACATTATACTTTCGCACGTATGAAGAACAGTACTTACCCTAAGAGGCGTACGCGTTTAATTAGCGATTGTGGACATGCGTTATGTCGGCGTATCTAGCACCGTGCTCTATTTCGTACGCGAATCCTTGGAGCGTTAATAATGAGCTGGTAATATTAATAGATTCACCATGTCATTACGTTCACCGTGTCGATCTCTGCAGTTTATTTAGACAGATAACACACGTCCTACATGATTTTTGACAAACGGCATTGTTAATCTGAAAAACGTCGACAGATGCTAGTATAATCGGCGATTCTTTCCTTAACGAGCTAATCAAATACAAAAAAATGTGAACTGTGTAAAGCGGAAAGATAAACAGAAAATAAATTGGCAACAAAGCGGAAGCAATTAAAGAATGGAGAATGTTGAGAGGATTCGTGTCCTTTCTCTCTCCTGTTGCTGATACAGAAGTCAAGAGAGATCAATGTAGTCAAGAGATAATAAATTACTACCGTCTCGTTATTCCGCGAGTGGAATTCATAGACTGTAGACAGGTCGGATTAATCGAGGCTCGTTTTCTTCTCTTTTCCCCCCTTTGTACATGTAGAAACGTTTTTCGAAGGAAACTGTCTTATGTGCGAGCTCAGTAATTCGCCATTCGGCAATCGTTATTTCCCAATGGAGTTGTGCATCAGAAGGGAAATCTATGTCTATTTTTATGATAACGCGACTGCATTTTCGAAAATGGAAACGTGCGGTTATTGATTAAAGCAATCGAAATATTTGCCCGTGATTTTGTCCATTCTTTCATTCTCCTTTTAGACAGAATACTTCACGCGTTAATTTATCAACATCTCGAAAATTTTAATCGATACGCTTCTCACATTGCGAAGAAGTTAAATTCTCTAATAACACCCTGCAATCGAGACCTCGATATCGCGAATGGAAAGGTTCGATTACCGTAATAATGGACGAGAGCGATCGAGCGTGGAGGGGCTCATTAGCGTATAATTACTCGTTTACTCTTCTAAGATACACAACTGTTGAAATACCTACGCGAGTAGCGCATACATCGAAATACATAGTTGCAGTCTCAGCTCGATACGGGTCGGCAGGCTCGACCTAAGAGAGCCGGCGATCGATCGCTGGATTAATCGCTTCGTCGAAAAGACGACGCGACCGAAGTCTCGCTTGCCCGACGGTGCGCACGAATGCCGCCGCACTTTTCGCGCTGCATAGCGCGTTCGAAAAAAGGAGATGGATGCATGCGCAAAGTGCAATCGCGTCGAAGTGGATTACGTCGTGTAAAGCACGATTTATCGTTTCGGAGGGATCCGCGATCGACAACGCCGAGCTGAGTTACTACCCGGATGACTACCTATAAAAACGTTCAATTTTTATGCGGGACGTTCTAAAACTGTTGACGTCAGTGTTTATTCAGTGCCAAGGAACTGACAGCATTGAATTTCTAAGAAGTGAGAAATTTATTTGATTTCTGATACGACAACTTATTAGCCTTCATTTAATTTCAAAGGGAATTCTAGTTTTATCTCAAAAGTTAATTACGTTACTCGTTTTTTTTAATCCAATTACTCGCGAGATATATTTCACACCCCAACTTTGTATCAATTTTCATTTTTCTCTTTAATGATTTACAATTAAATAAAGGTTGATAATATTTTCCTAGATAAGTATACTACAAGTTTGTTTTTAAGGTGGATTCACTGCGGTCGGCCGTACCTAAGGGGGGCCCGCCACAGAGTTCTCAGTTTTTTGATTATAGAAAGAGAATTTTAGGAAAACTATTGCATTTATGTTATTTAGATAATAAAAGACCCAATATACGATTATAGCAAAAAACGCTACAAAAAATTTTTTCTGGAGAAATATCTGCTCAGCATCTTGTGTAATACGGTCACATTTATTATTTGACTGAATATTTTTTTTGTAAGGTCGAACATGCGATTTTCTCGATGAAATAAAGTTCAGCAGATCAAATTCTGTATCATAACTCTTTTCCGATGATATCTGTCGCTTATAACCAATAATATTCACTAATGACCACCGTCATGACTCCTATGTAATCCCGCGATAAATGTTGGTTTTCGTCGATTAATTACTCTTTATTTAGGTCGATGACCTACCCTGAAGTTTTGAGCATTCATTTCTATCGCTCATCCCTGTATTCTATCAAAGTTTCAAGTGAATCCTTCATGAGGACAAAGTAGGTGAATCCACCTTAGTTATGAGACAATTTGTGCAGTGCTCAATCGATAAAAAAATTTCATTTTGCGAATGTAGTAGATTTCTAAGTCCAGAAGGAATGTATTTTACATTCCACACGAGCAACGTAGAGTTAACGCTATTGGTAGTATACTATCGAACGTTGCAAATACACTCAAGTTCGTTCTTAATGATCAAATCTTATTTGTTAAAATCGATAGTCCAGTCTCACGTCTCACGAATAAGAGAATTTCATCGGCGGAGAAACTCGTTGATGAAAATTGTCGACGTGCTGCCATTGGACGATGGTGCAAAAGAGCATGGAGCATTAAACGAACGAAAAGGTGCAAAAAAATAAAGGCATTGTGTTGCACACAAGTCAGGGTTAATGCAATGCAAATTCATTGACGTCAATCTTTTTTTCGACGCCCAGTAATCAGACTGCAAGCGACGCGCGATACCATGCTAGGAATTCCGGAGTGCTCGAAAAGCGTAGGAATAATTTGGTACGCTTTATCGAACAATGCATATCGAACGTATTTATAAGTCATTTATATCTGTAGTGTGCTGGGCGACAACGATATACTCGGCGCACTATGAAGGCAAACGTTGAAGTCGAATTTTGCAACGCTCGGATGATTACGCGAGACGCTATAACGTGTACCTAATATTATAATAAGAAGGAGTTTTCTTGCGCACGTTCGTGCGTAAAACAAAGTTAAATTTGCGAACGTTTCAGCGAGAGTAAGAGTTTCCTAGACGATGTCTTATTTACCTTACGCCGGATATATCTGCATATAAAGCATTAATTCAATGTAGAAGCGCCGCCCGGAGTTTGCCTTGCTTTCAAGTTCAGCTGCATTATCGGCACTTAAAATGCACCCTGAGTTCCGACTGAAACCAAGCGTCAAGTTCGCGTGGAAATCGCGCTCGATTCGCGCGAACGTAATTTCTTTTGAAATATGACATATTTTATGGTCTTCAACTTTTTCGTACGATAAACTGCAAAAATTCGATTCCACCGCATTCGTGTAAAGTAGAGGCAAGTTTTTCGGAGAGAAATTTCTCCTCCAATTAGAGTAAAATTTAACGAGAAGGCGAAAGATGAAATAAAATATTATTACGATGCAAGCTTTACATTAATGATTCGGTTTATGTGTACAGGGTGGCCCACATAACTCTTAACAGCTGAATATTTCGGAAACCAAACCCGTGAGTATATATATATATGACAAAAGTTGTATGGTTTTAAGGGAAACACAAGATGGTGTCATTAATTTGACCTTGAATAGTTGAAGGTCATACCTCTTCTAAGGTCACCTCGAATTGTTTAAATGGAACTCCCTATTTTTTATTGCATATTCTTGTAACTTATCTCGAGAGCTTTCCAAAACACTATAATAAAGTGTTTTTTTATTAAGTATTTTCCGAGTTATAAGGCTTGAAATAATTTCTTAATTTTACATAAACTATAAAATATCTCGTAAAATATTCACCTTTCGAAGACCTTACCTCAATACTTTTATGCACAGAATAATGAGAGGAATCAATTGGTGTAAAGAAAACACATAGTTGTTTTTAACAAAAAAAATGCAATTTGTAACTAACAATTACATACAATAATTGCAATAAAAAATAGGGAGTTCCACAAATTGAAGGATTGACCTTCACGTAACCTTCAAGTAACTATTCAAGGTCAAATTAATGACACCATCTTGTGTCTCCCTTAAAACCATACAACTTTTGTCTACAACATTTTTTGATAAAATCGCATCCCTAGCTTTTAAATGGAGTATACGGGTGGTCAAAAACACCCTGGAATCAATTGGTGTAAAGAAAACACATAGTTGTTTTTAACAAAAAAAATGCAATTTGTAACTAACAATTACATACAATAATTGCAATAAAAAATAGGGAGTTCCACAAATTGAAGGATTGACCTTCACGTAACCTTCAAGTAACTATTCAAGGTCAAATTAATGACACCATCTTGTGTCTCCCTTAAAACCATACAACTTTTGTCTACAACATTTTTTGATAAAATCGCATCCCTAGCTTTTAAATGGAGTATACGGGTGGTCTGGAACACCCTGTATGTGTGTGTGTGTGTGTGTGTGTGTGTATATAGGGTGTATAAAAAATCTTTTTAATATCTTGAAATTCAGTAATTCAAACTCGTGGACTCGTAAATTTTTTTATACAAATGAGAGTATAACATGAGGAGCATGATCACCTCAAAACTAGAATTGCTTTCGTAAATTCTTTTATAATTTTTTTACTTCTAAAGTACATAAATTCGAAACCACTAAGTTTTACGAGCCACAAATCATCTAATCTAGCAGTTATTTTGCATCTTTTCCGTAATAGACGAATTGAGAGTCTCCATTTTTTTCGACAGAAATTCAAAAAATAATTACTCCATTACTTATCATTTTAAATGATTTAAAATAGGAATTTACGTTAGAATTTGATCAGGAAGAATTTGTGTGAGAACCTCCGATCTTCCTTTAAACACAAAAGAGGTATAAATTCGACCGAGCATCCCTTCACGTGGTCACATCTTGGGTAATGTTAATGCCGGCGGTACTGTAACTTTCTAACCTCATAACTCGGAAAGACTTAATGAAACATAACTTAATTATAGTGTTTTGGAAAGCTCTTGAGATAAGCTACAAGAATATGTAATGAAAAATAGGGGGTTCCATTTAAAAAATTCGAAATGATTTAGTTATGTAACCTTGACGGTGCTATTCAAGGTCATACTAATATTATTATATAGTGCGTAACTTAAAGCCCTACAACTTTTGTATGAACTATTTTTGTCAGAAATGCTTAATTTTCAAGATATTTAAGGGGTCCGGAACACACTCTGCATATATACCGATATACAGGGTGTCCCCTAATTCGTGCCCAGCATTTACACAGTGATATTCCTCATGAAAAACTGAATCGAAAAGTCCCAAGTCGTTTTTTCGAATTATGCTTCATAAAGTAATCATTATTAATTAAAGATTAGCCAATCAGCATCGCTTTTTAAACGGACACACGTTCGTGAGCCGCTGTACTCTGCTTCACGTCGCCGGCTCACTCACGCACTAGTAGATGTGAAAATTTTTTCAGTTTCTTGAAAAGATTGATCTCTCTCTCTCTCTCTCTCTCTCTCTCTCTTTCCCTCTCTCTTCTCCTCGTTCTCTGCTTACCTCTTGTCCTCTCTCTCTCTCTCCCTCTCGCTCCCCCCTCTCACCCTCTCCCTCTCCCTCCCCTCCCTCTTTCTCTCTCTCTCGACAGCTCGCAGTCTTCTTGCAATATTCTAAATGAGAAAAATAAATAGAAATAGTAAATTATGTTTCAATATAATTTTTTATTAATTTTTTAAAACAATTTGAAGACTATTTATTGTCATCTTAAAGTTAAATAAAAAAGTGTATGTTTCATATAATATAAATATGCAACATATATCTTCTTTTATTTTTCGAAAATAGTTGCGAGTGTAAATAACGGTGGCTCTTGCTGATAATACTCTAAAATAATCTTTTTATTTCGATGCAAAGATAACAAAAATTAGAATAACGAAAAAATATATTTTTCATACAGCATGTATAATATAACAGCAAAAATTTAACTCGTTCTTGTCAAGTTGCTTTAACGTCACTGCGTGATGTGACACGCAAAATGTGAAAAATTGTTGACATATACGTTTCAAATTTAAGTCACATTCTATATAGTCCGATTGTTACATTTTTTTCTATTTTCCCGCTCGTTCTCACATTCCGCGCACGTAACGTAAATGATCGCAACGACTAAATAAATTCACGTTAATCATCTCGGACTTTATCGTTGGCAGCTTATTGTTAGTATCTTTTGTAGTTCACCTTCTGAATAATTTTTTGCAAATATGTTAAAAAGATAAGTAATTTTTAATTAAATTGTTATGTTTGTTGAAAAGCTGATATCATACATAATAATACAAATAATGCAAAATCGAAACATTATTAACAAAATTTTCAAATGTTGTTTTATGAAAGTATGATTCATTTTTTTTTATTTAATCTATAATTATTTTAATTTGTAGAAATTTACTATTAGGTTTTATTAATTTACATAAACGAAGTTGAACATCTCTTCTCTAACAAATTAACATCGCCACATAAAAGGCAAACAGAAGGAACAAGATTTTAGCAATTTCTTAAAAGTATCTTTATGCGAATCACAAGTTTAGATCTTTTCTCGTTGGAATCATTTTAACACGTGTTTTATAACACACACTATTGGTTACTAGCATGCTATCTGTCGTTCAAAAGCTTTCCCGAAAAACCTACTCATGCATGAGAACTAGATATTATAATAAGTTATATTTATTTAATATTTTCTATCTTAATTTGGAAAATTTTCTATTTAATTTTAATTTTAATTAAATTTTATAATTTAAAAGTACTCTGCAGTATTGGTTTCTAATTAGTTTCTCAAATTAGTTTCTATATTTTATTTCAATGTTTTCACGTTAATGTGACATTTGCACAATTAACTAGACTATTCTATATTAAGAGGATGTTGGAGAGAAACGGTGGAAATCCAAAACGCAATGTCCTCATCTAAACGGAACTAAATATTTCGAATAACTTACCAAAATTTTTAATTTCGTTTCCTACATTGTCGTTCAATTCAGAACATTATTTAGGGTTGCTTTCACTATTCGAGGATCAGGTACAACACCAAATATAATCTTTTAATTCTTTTTGTCCTTGATCTTCAATTGACCATTTCGCACTTTATTTTACTTTAACTTTGTAAAAAGATTTTCAATTTTGTAAAGCCAATTCGAAGTTGAATAAATGTAAAATGTAAAACGTAAAACCTACCATTGAGTACGAACGCGAACTAGCTCGTCAACTAGGGTAAGGAAGTCCAAGAACTCTAAGTATGGTTACTAACAAAATAAAAATTTATTTAAGTTGACTGGATATACAAATAGTATTGCGGCTATAGCGCGTGTACAAGAATTGATATATTCAGGTTGATTCAGTGAGAATTGCGCATACGTTTATTATAATAAAAAATAAGTGGTTAAAGCTACAATTACAAAATTTTAATATGTTTATATGTATTCTCCCTCGGCTTCGACCACACGCTCCCATCTTTCTGATAAAGCTCGAAGGCCCACAACATGAACCTGGCGCTGTGTTTCGTTTAAAATATGCGGAACCCACTTCTTCATTCTCTTGGACATTTTCAAATCTTGCGTAAGAATGCGTTAAACTGCAGAGTGAAAGGGCGAGTTCACGCACTATCCAGCTTCTGTGCTCATCCAGTTTAGCCCGAACCATCTCGATTCTTTCCTCATGATTTTCAGCTTTTTGTGATGCCTCGCCGCGATGGTCTTTAAGGTCGGTCTAGCCTTCGTTGATCAATTTGACCCATCATTGAACAGATCGTAATGGGTAGGCTTGAGTTCCTAATGCTTTCACAAGTTCACAATGGATATCGGCTGCAGACTTTTTGAGTAACACATTAAAAGCTATAATTTTCCGTTAATCTATGTCATCAAAAATCACTTTTAATTTTTGTGGGTCCATTTTTTAAGATATTTATAAAAAACTTTGTGTATGTGGATGAAGCTTGCACGAATATGTAAACAAAAAAATCACGCTGCCTGGTGACTAGATTGAGAACCTACATGTGCTTAAGTACATGTACTTAAGGGAGCATATACCTTTCTCGGCCCGTAAAATAGCTCTTTTTCACTAATTTTTTTTCAAGAAACAAAAAGGCACATAAGGATCGGGGTTTTTTTATATTAAAGAACATACTTTAGACTTATCATTCAATTTTTATTGAAATAAAATAACCCCCTTTACCCCCCCTGCAGTCCCCCGAAGTTGACTATGCACGATGGGACTTAAATCGCGGTACCATGGATTGCTTCTTATCCAATCATATGAAATCAAAAAGCAATATTGCACCTTGAAGTTTATTAAATTTACTCGTATTTGACCCATTCTTTTTTTAAATTTCGAATTTAAAACAAAATGGCAGATGTTCAAACTTAAGGTATCATTTTTCACGTATAAATTTCATTTTTAAACGTGCCAAAAAAATATAAAAAATTAAGATATCAAAAAAATCATGGGTCAAATACTAGAGAATTTTATAAGCTTTCAGACAAAAAAAACGGATGGGAATCGGTTAAATAGTTATTGAGATATTTATGGTACCGACTTTGAAAACACGGTTTCGAGAAAAATGCGTTTAAAGTACCTACCTATCTGTGTGCTCTGCCGTAACGGCTTATGAGGTGCCGAGACGACGGTCAGTATAAAGTACTGTAACTTCGTCAATTTTTCGAATTTCTTCAAATGGCTTCGGATATACATTCTTGAAATGTTAATCTTTCAAAATATGTAATAAAAAAAAAATCGATTTTTTGAAGCCGAGAAAGGTATATAACCCCTTAAGCACGCGCCAGTTTCACTGAATCAACCTAATATAATAGTTCGTGCGAGCAAAGAGTACAGCTCATGTGCAGTCGTGCGTGTATATCACGAGAACTATAACACGTGGTAGCAAAACCCAAGGTCTGTAGATGGAGGATCGAACTGGGTAAGGTCCTCGCATTCACTTCACCCGATTTGGCACGAAAATGGCGATGATTGAGGCTCAGCAGGGGGTATTCGATTGTGTATCATGTTACTTGGGTGAAAATTATAAAAGTGAGCAAGTTATGTGATACACAATCGACCCCCTGATTAACCAAATAATGTCAATTTAAATACAAATTAATTGTTCTCGTTTCATGTATAGGTTATGTTAGGACGTGTTTTTACTCCCTCACACAACTAATAGCTATATACTACGTATGGTATGTATACACCAACACTAACTCGCTGTATCGAAAATGGCGGCCATGCGAGGACCGTACCCAATCCATTCCTCCATCTACAGACCTTGGCAAAACCTATAGCGCGCACACGGCAGCACTGTAGCGTGAGTATAGCACCCCGGAAAACGGGCATGGAAGCGTGTTTAAAGGCCCGGTGCGTACCAAGGTCTGTAGATGAACGACGAGAGGGGGAAAGGAAGGTCTTCCCACTCATATTTAGACATTTGGCTCCAAAATGGCGAGGCCACTATCTTCCAGATGTTTAACCTAAATTTTTTTGTCAGAGCTGTCAATGTATATACATACATACAATATATACATACATACATATACACATACTTCGTAGCCCCAAAATGGCGTTCATGCTTTTTTTCCCCCTCCCATCGTTCATCTACAGACCGGTGCGTACTAATGACTAATCCCACGACGCGTATTAATGGCGGGTCTTCGCACGGATTTGACTTCGCGACGGTGTGCGGCGCGGTGAGATCGCGGTGAATTGAACCACGAAAGTAATTATGGATATCGCAAAACTTCAGGTACCGCGACGGCCGCGTTGGGCGATCGGTGGAATCGACGACGAAAGATATCGAGCTGAGAATAGCAGAGAACACTCCACCCTTCGCGGTATCTCTTCGGTGTCTAAAATAAAGTACGGTCGACTACCGAAATCAGTGAGAACAAAAAATGCTTCATCCCTTTGTGTGTCGATCTGTTAGTTAACGAATGTTCGGCTGAAATTGACAGGAACGTCGATGCCGAGAATAGTTCAGCGGAGGCTGAAAACGCTCACTCCCTTTTCGCTCAACGTTCGGATCGGATCCGTTCCATAACGATGGCGTAGACAGAGCACACTCTATCAGTATCGGCATGAAACGGATGCGGGAAAGATCGGTGAAGTTGATTACCTAGAATGTTTGGCGGAGAGAACACTCAACCTCCTGGTTTTTATCAACTTCGAGAGTTTAGTTGCTTGCTCAGCGGATGTTTATAGCTGATTCGCTCAGGAATCGATGACTCAGATCGGAGTGAGTCTGTAAACACTCGGGAAAAAGTGTCTAATTTTATACAAATCGGCTCTTTTATACCTTCTCAGAGCGTCGGGTAGCGAACGACTCGATAGGAGGTTAAGCCGGGAGCACAAAAAAACTTAAGCAGTAGAACTTAAGTGAATCGACCAATCATGGTCAATATTGCTTGACCGTGATTAGTCAATTCGCTTAAGTTCTACTACTTACTACTTAAGTTTTTTTATGTGCTCCCGGTTTTACTCTCGCCGATGGATGCGAGCGCCAGGGATTACGAACGGATCGGTACGAAGTTACCCGACGTATCGCGATGTTCGGCCGTGTTCGGGACCGATCGACGCTCCAAGCATGCAAATCTCTCGCAAAATTGTCGGGGATTTCGGTTACAATGATGTGTTCAGAGGGTCTATCGTTACAAACGTAAACGTATCGATAATTGCCATTATTTCAGTATCCTTAAATATTTGTTGACGACTCCTTGATGTTGCACATTTTAATGTGTGAAAAGAAGATAAAATATATATATATTAGAACCAAATACAAAACAGACATTACATTTCGACAAATTGGCTGAAATTTTCGCATTTTGTTGGTCACATTACGAAGTTTCATTGAAAAGAATGATCATTTCACGATTTAGTCACAGTTATACTGAGAACTAGTTATAAAAGTATGGCCACATTCCAAAAAGTATCATATGCATTACTGTATTAATATATTCAGATCACTATTTAATGATCATTTATTTTCTAAATCATAGTATCTTAATTTTTTGTTTAGTTAATTGTTAATTGTTAATTGTTAATGAATCAAAAGATATAGATATTTAAAATAATAAGTATAAATAAAATTATTATTTTTGTAGACATTGTTTATTTATTGCATTTATTAGCATTTCTTTTAAATTAAGATACACATGATAATGCAAAAAAAAATATAATTAATGTATAACTCTTTTTATTTATTTTTTTTTTTTTAAACGGTTCTGAGCATAATTTATATAATATTTTTTAATGTATTTATTCCTTAAAATGTATTTGTATGTTGTAAAAGTTGCTTGTAATGAATGGTTATATCTTAATTTATTTGTGAAATTTACTTCTCTGAAAACATCTAGTTAAAAATAAATAAATTAATGATTGACCATAATATGATAAATACAAGTACAATGCTTATATTTATAGCCAATAAGTTGCAATTAGTTTTAGAACTGAATTTAGAATTGCCTAAAGTCCAAAACGATTATGGAATATTATAACTTTTTCATTAATTTAGTTAGGCAAACCTAGTTTCTAGCAAGTTCTTTTGCGAATTGGCAAGATTTCAGGCTGTAGCCGTATTAACAAATGTAATAAAATTCCCAGAAAACTGAATGGGTAATTATCATAATGTAGAGATTTCGTTTTCGATCCGTATTTTGAAATTGCATTTAGCAATTTATCTAGTTAGCCTATTTCTACAATTCTTGAAAAGTTGTGAAATGGTGTGCAAGACATCGCTTTCAATAACCGATTATCTCAGCAATGATGATGACTCGTGACCTCAGGTCGAATTATTAAAAAATACAGAAGCAATTGCGTTCGATATCTACAAGGAATAGCATATTATCAGCGTTTCCAAATAATCATAGCTACTTTCTTAGCACTTTCTCAATGTTATTTGACGCGTAGTATGTTCCGTTAAAATGATGAAATTATGAATTTATTCTAATGGTTAATTAATGGTTAAATAAAATTACCTCAGCAAATATTACAAAATTATCTCGGGATTACAATAATCCCAGAATTATAACGACTGAAGTTAATCATTGACATTGCGTAGAATTTACTCGGTCAATATCAGACTCATAATTAAGCGTATCTCTTCATTGATTATTTATCTGTTATTAATTTAAAATTTAGGATTAACCTAAATTTTAATTTTATTCTTATAGCTACAATATTATACTGTTTACATCCAAGATAACATCCAAATAAGTTGGAAAAAGAAAGATCAATCGAATTTATATTTATTTCTACGATTTCTGTTCTATAACTCAACTGATTTTAGTTTTTTCAACTTGTAAATGTATAGCTATTGCACTATGTTTATCTAAATTTTTAATTGTGACAAATGGACAATTAAAACAGAAAGATACTCACAACACGATTGTATTTGAACAGATTTCAAATAAATGTATAATTCAAATGTCCCTCTGCGTTTAAGCAAGTTTAGAAAGTGAAGAACTTGTAATACAAAAGAGCTAAAAGAAGTACAAGTTAACTTTCAGTACAGATGAATTATTATGTCATATGCCACATTAGGTTTACCTAATAAAAAATAGTTTTTAGTAAACGATGACTTTTGCCCCAATATTATCTCGTATATATATGCATATATTTGTAACGCTTACGATATTTACTGACAGTAAATAAAACAAATTAATAAAATATAATAATATTTTAAGTATAAATAAATAAAATAACAATAATTTTACTAATATTAATAACAAGTGCCCCATTTTAATTACCCCAGGTAACACCTTAAAAATATGAAAGATACGGAAAAACGTTTCAGAGGGGTTATCGCCTATTAAAATAGACGCCCTATATACATTATATTATACATTATTAAAAATATATGTGTATTGTTATTGATAACAATATCACACTTTTATTAATAATCAATATAATTTATTTAACAAAATTTCATAATTATAAATAAAAATATACGTGTATTATTAAATATATGTATTATTAAACATAAATACATTTTTAAGTAAATATTGTAGGTATGTAATAAATATATTTTATAAAATTTGAAATAAATGTATATGTATTATGTGTGTTTTAATCTCGAGATAAAAATCGAGTTCTCGTCGAAATAATATATTTGACGTTCTCACCCAGTACGTTGTAGTAACTACTTGCCGCTAAAGTTCTGCAAGAGCGTACTGAATTAACACAAAGATTTCGTAATTCTATACTCTGTTAGATTCAGTGTTATAACTGTTAATACATGTATTTTTCAGACTACACTCAACGATCAAATTAGAGTAATCATTTCAAATAAGGGCAACTGCCAGAAGTAAAACAAAAAGAGAATATATTACTCAGAATCGACTGTTAAGAGTCTCTTTAGAGACTTATAAGATACAAAACTCTTATAAGATACAAAATTAAAAGTGACAAAAACTGAAACAGAACAGACATGATTTTTTTTAAAACTTATTTTCAATTAATCATTTTAGGTCTGTAGTCTGTAAATGCATTAACATTCGCAGCAGCATTTCATTTTTTTATTCCTTGTAAAATAAACTTTAGTATTATAAAAAATTTTTTTTATATAATACATTTTATTATTTACTACCTTTACTTTACTTGCCTAAGCTACTGGGCTTAGACTATTGTAGCATATCTAATTGTTTGTGATGTACGTACGTTGTAATCGACTTACGAGGGACTGTGTTCGTTTTCCATATCATTTAGTCTGCGAAGGTCTACAGTTTCGTGCGACTCAAGTTTGGGTGAAACCACATGCCACAAGTGCATGACTTACTGACGGTCACCAGAGGTTAAACGGTTTTCGGCTTTTAAACGACGATATTAGTTAAGTTTTAAACCAAGTCAAGTACGACCAGACGGCTGCGAGCTGAGCAATTAGAAATTCGCCGAGAAGGAGAGAGAGAGAGAGAGAGAGAGAGAGAGAGAGAGTGTGTGTGTGTGTGTGTGTGTGTGTGTGTGTGTGTGTGTGCGCGCGCAGGCCTCTAGCACGTGTGTGTGTGTGTGTGTGTGTGTGTGTGTGTGTTTTAATGTACACCATCCATATTTGATCACAATTGTTGCAATATCTCACCCATCGTGTTTCCAGAATCTCCACCTTAAGCAGTACAAAATTCAAGAAATGTAAGGAAGAAACTAATGTTCGCGTTATATGCATAGCGTGATTCATCGATGCGTTTATGAACATTCATAAGCGCGATGACTAACCATATATGAGTAACAAAATATCACGATAAAATTCTCGATTATTGCACAATCATTTTTCCATTATTTTGTAATAGATTTATATCTTCACAGCCAAGATGACACTTGTACGTTGTTGTAAAATTTTGCGGTAACAAGCGAAATCTTCAAAGATGAAATTCTCTTTTCTGCTCAAGAAGAGAGAGAGAGAGAGAGAGAGAGAGAAAGAGAGAGAAGAAATAATTTCATTTACGGAGAATTGGTGGAATAGCATTCCTTGTCATTATGCAAAATGATTAAACTCCGATGCAGCGGAAGGATAGTGTCCGTTAGTTTCAGATAGAAATCGCGAGCAGTAAGAGAGAGAGAGAGAGAGAGAGGTGGGGGAGAGGGAAGAGAAAACATTTAACATGGAATTCAAACCATTACACAACGGAAGCTCTTGCGTTTGACAGTGACATGTAATTATGAGGCATCGTCTAAACAAACTCGAGCGCAACTTGTCACTAGACGAAATTGATTACGTCTCTCTCTCGCTCCTCCGGCAAAGTCCCCTCGACAATAAGACGTAAGCGTAGATTTACGCGCAGCAAAGTTACCGTTTCACGACAGACATCTGTTGCTAATCCGAACAGCACGATGCATCCCGTAATCGCGGATAAAGGTGAAGGAAGGTAAGTAAGGGAAACGAGAAAAAAAACACGATTACCACCGTGCGATCCGCAACCCAAGGCCGATCGATTTACCCCTATTTGATAAAAACACCCTCTCGAGCTCCAAGACTCCAGTTGAATTATCAGTACATGCAAGAGTAAAGCCGACGGGTCTCAGGATATACGAGACTTTCTAGAATTAAATGCACACACAGTCAATTCACCGGAATATACGCGCGAGAGAAAATAGATGGTACGTGCGAAAAGTGTACGAATTATCCAAAATTTCAGATGCAGTTTTTTTTTAATTTTTAATGCGGAAATAAAATCGACTTTCGTATGACACCCGCACGGAATGAGGGAGTTCCAGGTTCGAATCCTGGCTGAGGTAATATTTTTCGCAATAAATTCTTCATCTTATAAGTTTAGATCTATTTATCCCTAAATGGAAATCGAATTTAGATTTCAAAAAAAAATTGGTGAATCACTGCGGTGTAAGTCTGACAAACCAAGTCGGCTCGTAGCTCACCAATTATATATGCCAGTTTGACGTCAACTAGTCTCCTTTCAATTAAGTTTTAATTTCTACTGGCAAAGAAAATGATCGTACGATATAGTTAAAATCGACTTTGTTGTACTTCGAGTACAGCTTTTTGTGAAATAACGATATCTATTTAAACGATAGATAGTCTATTTTTATCGTATCACTTTAGATACGCGGGGAAAGTTGACCACAATACACGCGACAGCGATGAGCAGCGTTAAATTAAACGCGCTGACGAAATAATCTTCTCTTCGTGCAAATTCGTACAATTTATTGCTAAAAAGTATTACAAGTATTACAAGCTTCTTTCTCCACAGAGACGCACGGACATCTTTTTAAAAGGAAAGAAGGTGAAGGAAGTCGACAGTCGACGTTGAAGCGGAACATTAAGTTCATGGAAAAACGTGTTCTATAAAAACTGGTCAGGGAACTGCCATTTGAGGAAAAGAGGCCGGCCAAAGTGAACGCGGCCTCTACTTCAATGCTATGCCTCTGCTTCAATCTATGTAAATGTCAATACAATTATTGGCAATCCAGATGCCATTACATATCACGTACACCTAGTTGTACATCTATCTATTTATGAAAAACTTGAATTTGAACATTTGAAATTTTAATTGAAATTAATCATCAGATTCATCAGATTAACCAACTGTATATAATTTCGAAATTAATAGTAGAAAATAGTAGAAACTGTTAATGTAATTTGACTTGTCAGTCCTTGGGCACGTCAAATGAAGGTCGGACCTTGAAGAAGTGTAATATTTAATGGACAATCTACTTGGAAATATAGTTATTTCACAATAAACGTAAAATTAATGAACTTAATTGACCACAATTATAATTAACAATATAATTTATTTATTATTAGTGTAGACACACTTATATACATATAAGATTTATCAAGAAATAATTACAAAAATCTATTTTAAATCAAATCTCATTATTTTAGAAATACATTATTTACGTTTTTCTAGTACATAAATTTAAAAAATTTGCTATAATATTGCTATTATAATAATTTCTATTATAATATGGAGTAATAATTTTATTATAATATAATAATATGTTTGCTTTTTTATTTTTTCTTCTTTTGTTAAAAAGTATTATATAAAAATATTAAAATATTTTATAACACATTAGCAAGAAAATTTGTGAACAACTGTATTATTCTATTATTATATTTTATTATTACGATCTGGTCTGCTATCTCTCTCTCTCTCTCTATCTATCTGTCAGATATATGAAATTATATCATCTAGCCGTGATCGAGGTTTACTGAATAAGTTCATCATTGCGTAACTCCCTTTTAAGCATGTGTGTGACTCAGAAGCAGATGATTATAGCGTGACACGGAGCTATAAACACGTACGTGCCGAAGTGGAACAACACTCGACAGAGCACAACACCAACACAAAACCCACGTATTTTTGTTTCTACAGCAAAATTCGTTTCACCAACCTAGAGAAATATCTCAAGGCAATCTTTCCTTGATTGTTTAAGCTTATAACAGGACTGATATTGGTAATATTTGAGAACTTTATTTTTTGTGTGTTTTTATTTTAAATTATATTGTATATTACTTCTTAAATTTAAATAAGAACATTCGAAATTTATGGAGGAACTTAATTCTCGATCTATACATTTTAAGCATTTAGAGAACTCTAGTAAATATTAAATACTATTAAGGACGAAAAGAAATTTATTATATAATAATATATTATTGCAGTATAAGAAAAACACCAGAATTAAATTAGACTTAACTATAATAAATATTCTGTTATTTCTGGATGAACATTTTAAATTTGAATCACAACTTTGATCGGGAGGATGCAAAAATTATGAATACTGAGTCTAATTTTTACAAGAAACTCATCTCAGAGATGATCTAAAGAGCAAAAAAAAATGGGATCAATTTCAATAATGATACAATATTACTTGATACATATCATTTTTAACGAGCTTGTTAATATTATCTTTTGAATGTTTTGTTTCTTATTTTATGTATGCTACCAACATAAAAACAATTATGCATTCTCATTATTTTTAATACTTTAACTTTGACATAACAACTGATGTGTATAATCTCTTACAAGTCACTTGTTAGATCATAATATGGGCTTTACATTGTACCTCGAAAACCTTATCCATTAACATTTGAGTTTCGATTATATTTTTATAAAATTTATTTATACAATAATATAAATATTATTTATATTTATAAAATATTATTGGATAAATTCCGAAAAGTACACCTTTGATTTTTTTGAAACTCAGTGTTTTTACGTATTTTGATGTTGATTACAAATATTACAGTAACTATTTGATTTTTATGGTAAAAATCATGAAAAACCCATAAAAATTATGATTTTTCATGTTTATCTTGGGAAATATTGAGAATTTTGAAAAACATTTTAAATAAAAGTTGTAGATCTCATTGAAATACACATTTTATGTTCTATCCATTTCTTTTCTACGAGTGATAGTTTTTGAGAAAATTAGCGATTAAGAAAAACGGATGAAGGGTAAAACTGTATGACCGACAAGTACACTTAATCGAAATACACTTAATCAACATAGTAATTTCATCAACAAATTACTTCATTGACAGTATATTAACTTCGCTTGTCTTACAAAGTATATGCGTGGACACAATGAGTTTCGCCCCCCCTGTGGGGGGCTTCATTACGAGAAAACTAGATACGTAGGTTCGGGTTGAACATTGCTTCGCATGGAAAGTTGCAAACCCATGTATTCCGGTGAATGCGGTGACGTGTAGTGGGGAGAGCCTACAGTCAAGCGATGGAACGTGAAACATGTTACACTTCATCAATTATTTTCTCAGAAACTATGACTCGTAGAAGAAAAATGGATAGAACATAAAATGTGTATTTCAATGAGATCTACAACTTTTATTTAAAATATTTTTCAAAATTCCCAGTATTTCCCAAGATAAACATAAAAAATCATCATTTTTATGGGTTTTTCATGGTTTTTACTATGAAAATCAAATAGTCGCCAATTTTTACTATGATATTTGTAATCAGCGCATCAAAATACGTAAGAACACTGAGTTTCAAAAAAATCAAGGGTGTGTACTTTTCGGAATTACACTCATATTATTATTTTTTCAATTTTATTATTAATTTTTATATTTTTTATTAATTTTTTTTTACATGATACTATTGTGTAATATGTATATTACAGTATTTTAAGGCTACTTTACGTTACATGATATTTTACAACTTGATCGACAAGTACACACACCGATCTTAACCATACAACCTTAACTTCACATTTTTTCACACTACTCGATTTACTCTCGTTTCTGAACGATGAATTAATTATGGATATCCCATGACTACATCTTCTTCTTTTCCGTTTGGTTTTGATTCTATATATGGATATTGCGATTTTAACTATATAATTGATTTAATTTCTTACAATGCTTTTGAACTTGCATGTAGTCCCTTATCGTTCTATGAATTTGCACATTTTTGTCCACTATTTATATATATTTTCTTTTTATTATCTATTTTCCTTTTGTTTTTTATTATCTTCTACTGCGGGCTTTTCTCTAAATTTTATAATTGGTTTCTATTTGTATTTTATTCCTTTATTTAATAATCGTGGTATATTTTGCTTAATTTATTCATTAATTGTATTGTTAGCCATTAATTTAATACATGAGGTTGAGAACTCTGTGTGAGTCGAAATGTTCCACTTAATTTTATAAAGTACTTTTATAAAGTACTTTAAATTTTATTTTATAAACTGACTTCAAAATCACTTGTTTATTAGCTCTTAACTTTTATTTTTATTATTTAACACATACGAACTTGTACATACACACATTTTGTATAATTAAATTTTTTTCAATAAATTTCGAAAGTTTCCTTTCAAATTTAAAAGAAAATATATACTAATCTCGAATTCTCAAATAAGACCAAAAGCATCAAATAAGAACTGTTTCTCTTTGGTTTGCAATATCAACTCAAATATGTTTATCGTGCCTAGCAAGTAAATAGTAAAGAAAGTCCGACCTTGATATTGTATTTAAGTTCTGATGCTTTCTGTTTCCAAGGTGAGAAAGATTTCTGGGTTATGTACAAACAATTCCGAAACGCACTCTTTCACCTTTTGTTAATTATCAGAGAGAAAGAAAGAGAGAGAGGAAAAGGGAAAAATTACCTCTTAGTGAATGAAAAATACCGTATCTGTGTCTTTTGTTCCTTCCATCCTTATAATTAAATTCGCGTGATCCGGAAACATCAATGTCGCTCCAAGAGAAAGCGATGAAACAAACGCTTTTACAAAATACACAGTAGACATTTGTCAGAACTTTGTTCATTGACGTGATCTCTCGAGACGCGCCGCCGAGAAAATAAACTTTTCATGGTAAATTTATTACACGTTCCTTGGATACAACGATGTGCACATCTTTCCTACCATAAATCCTCTGCCCCGTCGATCTTTGCCTTCATAAGTTGCTCCACAGATAGGTAGAGAACAAATTTCTACCTCGGAAACATTATTTTTGTCTGTGTGTGTATTCTTTTTTTAAAACAGAATATATACATATAAAATACACATACATCCAAGTTTATATAGCAAAATATAAAAAAGATACATCGTGTAAAAATTTAAATTTACATCTCTCTGTCGATTCGGTCTTCACGAATCGCTTCGAAATGAAACGAAAAAAACGATAAAAACAGCGAGGCAATTAAGTCACGAGACATTAGTCAACGGACTATCATTCAGCTGGTCGCAGTCCAGTACATCCTGTAGCAACCTACGCTTGTACATTCATACTTCCGTGGAATCTTACTAAGTGTTGAAATCTACTGGATGTCAGTGGCCTCTAAATTGACACAGCTTGGAAAAAATTATAGCAACGAATCTCATAACATGCAAGTGCTAAGCATAATTTAATAATATTGCCAAATATTTTTTTTTTGCCACTTAATTTTACAGTTTATTGAATAGTAGAACATTACGGTGAAACATGAACTTCTCCATCAAAAAGTATTTTTCAATTTACCACTTACAGTTCTCCAACGTCGCTTTTAAAAGTATTTCTACGTATTCATATACTCACTTACTTCACGGTTGCACTTCATGGTTTAAAAACACACTCGACAACATGCAAATATTTATGATATCTAAAACCGGTGAGCGTCGTCAAATGTAACCGCACGCAACAATGTTGTAATTTACAGACGCAATTATCTGTAAGGTCAGCATAAGCGAGTCGAGACCGCAGTCTCATCATGAAATTCCGATGAAATTTCAAACGACGCTCCCCCCACATACATGCGCGCGCGGTTGAGCGGAAAAGGAATCGGCTACCATGCGTTCCGATTATATGCAAATCATCAGCGAGGCAGTGTTAAATAAAGTCAGAACGCACACGCCAGCCTACGTTGTCGATTCTAATAACGGAATTTCATTTTAATTGAAAGTGTCGACGACCCCGTGAAAGCAGAAGAATATTACTCCAATAATAGACTTCCGTAACGCGAACACCACGATTCTAGCGAATCCTTCGAGGGATTCGCTCCTCTACAATATTATAATTATAACTGGGAATGAATCTATTCTTGCGGTTCTGCGAAATTAAAAATTTCAGAGTCCTAAACGTCCCGGAAAATCGAAAAATCGCGAAATACCTGTCTGCCTATCGGAAAATGTCTGTCGCGCCGCACAGCTTATCGCGACCGTAATTTATCGCACCTCCGAGAAACGCGTGAGACCCTTTTTCAAAGCTCCAAGCACCATAAATTGTGAACACTAACGCGATTCGCTTCGTTACGGTATAAATGACCGGTTTATGTATATCGCGCCGAGTTGTTGCGCTAAGATTGATGCAACTCGCGCGTGAAATTCAATCTTACAGACAGAACATTTTAGAGGATATAACGGCGCGGCACTCATTATACATCTTGTTAGATGCATTATCATTAAGCGCTGTGAACCTTAACTTAACATTACATCAAAACTTTTGTTGCAAGTATCTCATTAAGCACTCATTAGGGCGCTGGGATTTGTCTCAAGTATGCGGTAAATCTACTGTCTTATTCTGCAGAACATACAGAAAAAAAAGAAGTTCATATTTCTATCGGAAACAACAGATGGAAAAAGAAAAAAATTCCGTCAAACAAAATACAAAGCGCGAATCAATATTCATAATGCGCATATTTTTATGTATTTATATATCATATCTCTTGTTATTATTATCATCCTTATGATCTCTAAACGAGATTATTTTTAAAAAAGCAGAATATTATACAGGATGTCCCAGTAACTTACAAGCCAATAACTCTAAAAATATTTGTCGAATCAAAAAGTTATAAGCATTTAAACCTTAAAGTGAAATGCATTGAGAAAAATTAATGATAAATTAAATGAAAGACTTTATGGTTTTGTTCTTTTACTTTCTTAAATTACTTTCTTAAATGTTCGAACAGGTGTTCACTTTCATAATTTGGTATCAACAACCATATTTTATTGAAGGCCTGGTATGGTGTAGAAACTTTTAGCGATTCTATTTATGATTAGACTGACCTTTGAACTATTTTTTTATGGAGGAAGGGTATATCAAAGAGATAGTCATGTCTCGATCATCTACGACAAAAGAAGACTTAAAACGAAGAATACGTGAAGCTTGCGCTAGCATAACCCTAGAAATTTTGTTTAGAGTTAGGCAAAATTTTGTAAAAGGAATTATTAAATGTTTAAATGTTAATGGACACCAGTTCGAAAATTTAATAAAGTAAAAGAATAAAACTGTAAAGTCTTTTATTTAATTTACCATTAATTTCAATGCATTTTACTTTAAGGTTTAAATGCTTATAACTTTTGATAGAAGTGTTTCAAAGAAATGTTTCAGATGAAATTTACTTGTTTTTTCCAGCAGAATCCAAATATGCAACATTTTATAGGGAGTTTCGTTTGAAATTATGAAGTTACTTCCCGCTCCCCTTAAAGGGGAAACGAAGGCGGCTTTATGTTAGTACCGTTAGAAAAGTTCTTTGAATACATGAAATATTCTCATGAACAACTTTTTGATTCGACAAATATTTTTAGAGTTATTGGCTTGTAACAGAGTTACTGGGACACCCTGTATAACCTTCATTATAAGGCAATGTTTAATAAATTACAAGTTAATGATAAAAATTATTAGAGATGCAATATAGAATTCCCATATTTATAACTAAAGAACATTTTAACTGAAATAAAGACAAAAAGATATTGTTTTACGCAGAATACATTCGGAAAAAAATATTATAAGCATAAATATAACGATATATACTAATAATTAATAATACTTTCAATCGACACATCTTGTCGTAACAAATATTTTCTGAGTCAGTCTGCATTCGCGACCTAGCTCACCGTTTTACTTCTTAAGCGAAATGAAAGCGAGAGACTAACCAAGTATTTCCTAAGCGGACTTTAGCCGGGATTTTTCTTGTTGTTTTTAAAGAGTCTCTAGCAGGAGAGACCTCGCGTAGCTAGCTTTCGTGGCGTAATGAAACGCTTAACGAGCTGTGGGAGTAACTCAAATTCCCTTGGTAAAAACTGAATAGAACTACCGTACGTAAGTCGCTGCGGCTCTCTGTACTTCTCGAATATATACGTCGCGATGGCGCGATGAGAACGAGCAAAATTTGTCCACGTTATAATTCATAGTGGAAGCAAAAAAATCGTAGCGGTTGAAATTAAACAAGTGAAAATATTCTTAAGAATGAACGTTTATCTTGCCAACACATACTTTAACTCCGAAAAATTTTTAACTATAAAAAAGATAACTCGTAGTCAAAAAGATAACGTTTTATGAAAAAAAGAATTTTCAAGTTTTTTAGACTGCAAATTGTAGTTCTGCGTGAAACGAAGCAGAAGTTTTCTTTACAATTTTTTTTTTTAAACTGTCGTAAGTGTGACGTTACGATAAACGCACGCCCCCCCCCCCACACACACACCTGTAAACGAAAATTTTTTTATTACTAATTGTAGGATGGCTTAATATTAGTCTGATAAATAAGAAAATAAAAAAGATAAAAATAAAATATTTTATTTATAATTTATAATATAACATTGTCTGTGCATCTTAAAGATTGTTTGTAATGCTGATATTGGACATTGTTCACGTTTTAACGCGTTATTGGTAAGTCACTTCAAGAAATATGAAAGCGTGCAGAAGGCATCAAATTAATACAGATTCATTTGCTCTAGATTCTTTGCGGGTAAGCGATGTAAAAAGTGAATCCTCCTTACCTCGCTTCGCTTATTGTGCTATAAACTGCCACGAGACAGCAAAGAAGAAAGAGATTCATTACCTTTCAGTTCCATTATTTCCTTTTAATTCTAAAACAGATAACAGCCCGATTAAGGCATCTGCTTAATTCGTAATTCCTTTGTGAATTAATTAACTATCGCACATTTGAAAATACAGTATTTACTTCAATTATTTTATCGCTTCATAATTCGACCCGAAGTCCTTTTTGTCAATTTAATTCTTTTCATAACTAACCCCCCAACGTTCTCCTTTCCGTGCTCTCTTTCATTTCTGTGACACTTAGCGCTCTGTCCTCCGCCGTTACCCGATGACTTTCCAGATTTACCGGAAGTCGAAGCGAAACAAAAACAATAATGAAACACTCTCGGGAGGAGTATCGCCGTAAACATGCCGTCGACAAGAGGAACGTGCGCTAATCGCCGTTTTCTAACGGCACTCGAACAATGGAACGAGCTCGTAGCTCGTTGACAGCGGCCATCCACTTGGCGAACTGGCGATAGTCACGCCATTATTGTTCTTTCCACACGCGGTTCGGCGAGTATTGCCTCTCATTTTTTGGGCAACACGGACTCGTTCCGTAACGTTACATTAACGCCACGTTTATTAATCTCCTCTTTTCCGGGAACGAGCAATTTGGCGGTCGCGTTTTTATGCGAGAAGCCCTCGATTATATAATGCGACGTGGGATAAAAACTCCGTCGCCTCTTTCATAGCGACCCGCCACGATCAATAACGATTAAATTCTCCATCCTCGGAAGTTATAGGGCGAATTTATGCTCGTATCCTTGTATAACGCATAATTACAAATTTCGCTACCGTCATTGCGCTAAAGATTCAAGAAGCAACAATTCGCGTGTCAAAACTTGCATAGTTCCACACATGCATCATACTCCAGTAATTTTATTTATTAATTTCTACACATGGGCAAATAAAAAAGAAAGTTTCTAGTAAAGTATCTCTCGATTTATTAAAAACGCTCCGCTTGTCGGCCAAATCACGACTGAAAATTAATAGATGAAAACCTGTCAAATATTAGTACCGACGAAAAGATTTTGTAGACTTATAAATATTTGTTTTTGTATTGCCCGAACTTGTATCGGAAATCATTAATGTGCGACTGCAGTGCTTAAGATTCGCAAAAGGACGCCTTGTCAGCAAGATCTTGAGGAGGACGTTTTTCTGATTCAAAACAGAATGGATAAAGCAAAGCCGTTCGACGTCGCTGAATTGAATCGCCGTGACGACGCAAATTACTTCAATATCACAAGGATCTTCGTGTGCAAGAAATTATTTTAACACGCAGGGATATTTTATTAATCCTAATCCCTCCAACCAGGATCGTTCATGCCTTCCTCCCATTTTTAACAGTCGTTAGTTGTAATGTGCGTTTTTCAACAAATGATTGTTATAAAAAAATACTTAAACAAATAATTGCCAAATTTTCTTTACATTAATTTTTATTCGCAGGTGTAAAAGAGATTACAAACATTTTTGTGAAATTTTTCGGAGCTATTAACATAGCGAAAAACGCACTGGACATGAAATATTCTGGTTAGAGGGATTAAGTTGCGGAAAAAACGTGGGAGAGATTAGGATTAATTCTAAATGAAACACCAGTTTTCGTTCTACAAAATTCAGAAATAATCAACTGATTAATCAAAATGATTAATGTGCATACTATCTATTCTCATATTATTAATTAATCTAGTAAATATCATCAAAATTACATAACTAAAAAAGATAATTATTCCATACTCAGCCAAAAAAATTAATGCAAAACCTCCCCTAAAATACTCAATATTAAAACCTGAAACTAACTCAGATTCCCCCTCTACAAAATCTATGGGCCTACGATTTAACTCAGCTAAAACTCTAATAAAAAATACTAAAAATAATGGTAAAATAATATTAATATATAATTTATATAATAATATATGCTGGGAGAGGAGGGGGGGTTACAGGCAATATTTACATGTTTAATGGTGCTACAAAAAGCATTGTACACATCGCAAAGATATTTTTCAATGTTATTTTTTAATTTTCTCATTTGCAGTAAAGCAAACGCGTTATTTAAGTTTTTGGAATAACACTGAATTATTTATTCTTTCGCCAAACGAATTATTAAATGTTTTCGATATTTTCACTACACCGATTATTGGTTCCCAAACAATTTTCATTCAACAAGAATGAAATGCACTGAAATGTAATTAACTTGGTAATTGCATTTTTAAAATACGGTTGTAGGTGAATGAAGAAGAAGATATGATGCAATGTAGAGTAAATGTTGTAACAAAGATAATCTTGTCCCTTTTTGTTTCTCTTTAAAGGATACATGCATGTAGAAATTTTAGCATATTTTTCGGCAAATGACGTTGAAGCTTCTATGCTCGAGAATTTCATGCACTTCGATGGATTCCCAAGAATGCACAAAAGGCAAATTCGACAAATGATTGACGCGTATCGGAAAACTGAAAGTTAATCAGTTAATAAATAAAATAAAAAAGAAAATAATTCCTCTTTTTGGAAAATATTCCCCTATAATATTAATATAGTACTATAAGAAATATATTTGAAACTCTCTACATTGCGTAAGTTATTATTCCTTTAAAGAGTTATTTTTATACAATGTACTCTACTGTCACTATATTCTTTTCAATCACTGCAAATTAAAGAAATATGAACTTATTAACATGGAAATTAAAAAGCTAAGCTAACTAAATACCTTGCGGAAGTTAAAATTACATAATTTATCAAGATACTTAATGTTAAAAGAGAAAAAAAGAGAAAAGAAACGATAATCTTTGATAAAATCTTTACCAAGAGAATTTTGATTTTGCTAAAATAAAAATGTGACTGAAAATTATCGTTAACACGCCCTATTACCTTAATATTACTTTAAATTTGTGTAATATCACGTTTCGTGTTCGCCGTATATTTCAACATGCATTTTGTGCATTACGAAATTATAATTTTCTCAATTAATTTCAATTTCTATACGTTTTGACGTGCCATATAAACGACGTTCACTTAAAAGGGAAATATCGTTATAGGAATTTCGTTATGTCTACGTGTCACTGCCGCCTATGTTATTAAAACCCCCTTTCCTGTTGCGTGAGCCACATTGGCTATATTCTGAAAACTTTAAACCACGGTTAAATCAACCCGCTCGAAGCGGACACAATTCAATTATGCAGTAATTGCATAAGTGCGACAACTATTTAAATCACCGCGTATCAAGTTATAACGCACAGTCAAATGCTATAAAATTAATTATTTCAAGTTAAAAATTTGTCGCCAGTAATTTCGAGGAATATATCATCGTTATCTCAAGTACGAAAATATGATATAATCTCGGCCACATTCGGAGAGTCACGCACCTCTCGGAGCATTAAAAAAATTATAAACTCGTGAATTATTTCTTTTTATCGTGTATGATCAGGCATTTTTCTTCGTGTTATCACTTTTATCCAAGGCGTTGAAGTAGATATAAAATTTATGGGTACTCAACATCTCGAAGTAAAATCTTTACTTCGTACGGCCGGAGATGAAATCATTAGTTCGTAGATTATAAAAATGCTGAACTATTATAGTATGAAATGGCGCGTAAAAACGTTACGTTCACGGGGTTTTGATCAAACTATAACTTTTTATGAAAGATGAGCCTTTGACCTCGTAATTTCCAGTGAAAAATGATTCTGAAAAAGATAAAATAAATGTTTATGTAATAAAATTAAATTATCCAACAGCACATTTTAGAACCTATATTTGAGGCATTCTCTTGCTCCAATTAATGATAATATGACGCAAATTTATATTCGGCGATGGAAGCACTGTCGAACTGACATACATCTCAATTAGAATCATTTGTAAGCTATGCTTGTAGAAATTACGAGCGAGAAATTACGACCATTCCGATTTTGAAGTTGTAAGTCATATGGATTTCAAAAATGAGAGAGCAAAGAGATCTAGAGAGAGTTTGTATAACAGTTAGATTTCAAATACGCTTACAACAAAAGATTTTATACCAAAAACTGGCTCCAACTTATATTATAGTTGCAATTAAATCCAATATTTCAATATTTTATACCTTTACACACTGAATAAATCATATATTTTGCTGATATGAAAAGAATTATAGAAAAAATTAGAACTAAACAACAGTAAAGGAAATAAAAGAATTTAATGTAAAAAACTTTGTACTGCTAAAAAGTGTATCTTAAGGTATTCTAAATATATGATTATTATATTTAGATTATTATACTAATTAAAAATTATTAGACGTTAGCACAATACACTCTTTATTGAACTGTTTTTATAATATTTTATTTATGAACAGAATTTAATATGTATGTGTGTATAGTTATACTAGTATGGTAATAATATTTATAACTTATTTCTCTATGTATGACTAAAATATTATATCTAGATTGTCTATTTCTTACTGACTAAAAATATTTACTGTCAAAGATAGAAAAAAATGGCAAAAATTTATTAGTATAATATGTTTATCTTCCTAAGGCAAGGACATTCCGTTTTTTCGGAAAAAAATACTCCATGATGTATTTTATATTATTCTAGTATATTTTTACATGAATTAAAATATTTTGTAAACTGTTTATTTTTTTAGATAACTACATCTTAATACTTTTGTATATAGAATAATAAAATAATGAGGTAAATTTTAATTGGTAAAGAAAACAGTTATCTTTAGAAAGTAATAAGCAGTCACAGTATTATTTTTTTATTCTTCAGTATTACCATTTTATTCTTTTCTGTGTATAAAAGTATTAACATATAGTTTATCTATAGAATATTATTATATAGTTTATTTATAGAAATATTTTATATTAAAGTATAAATCGGAATATAAAACACATTTTGTGAAATATTTCTTTTTCGAATACTTTTTTATATAATACTTTCACACAGAATACCCATTTATGCAAAAAATATATATGATTAATTTTATTAATAAATTTTATTAAAGAAAAATGTGCAATGCACTTTTTTAATGCATTGTTGTTTTGTGAAAAATTAGAGTAGAAAAATGGACATTAATTATATCATTTAACTTTTAACTGTGTATCACTTCTTTCTATTCTATCTTCAACAGAACTGGTACTAGAATTTATCCTAATTATGTGACGCGTCCAATATACATATGTACATAAGATAAACCGCTTCTCTTAATATTCTCTTAATATCTGAATTAATGTTGTATAAATAGTGCTCCAATTCGAGCAAGGCACGAAGCTAATTATTTATCCGTCTTTAATTTTGCGATTACTAAAACTTCTACAAATATTCAAGAAACACATCACAGTCAAAATGATGTCAATTTAATGTTATATTGACCGAATTTATGTCATAGCTTGGTGAATATGACATCAATATGATGTCAACTTAACTGCAATGACACCTTGTACAATCTTCTTTATTCTTCTCAAAAATATGGGATATTATTATTATTTATTTTATATAAGCATTACTATATGAGTAAATATATATTGAATATACGAGTAAAATAAAAAATGCGTTTTTAAAGACAAAATCGCTTTGCATGTGTTCGTTCGGTCATACGTATACGAAATTGATAACATTTTAAGTCCTATATTCTATAAGAAAAGTTTCGCTCTATAAGCTTTGTAGCTCTTTAGCTCTTTTTTCTTTTCGCTCTCCAATTTTTCTTTTTTACTCTACGTATTACATAGAGATTATAGAGATACAGCGTTACAAAGCATTTTTAGAAAATACACCCCTTAAGGCTCCTGGGTAGTCGCCGCGGCCATAGAATTGCGACGTCAGAAGCAAGAAACAACATACTGAAAATTCTTGCGCTATTTAAATAAATAAAAAGATATCTGAATAAAAATCTAGATCATTTTAGCACACCTTCAAAATACTCCGATAATTATATCCTTTATACATATAATTATATCCGATATAATCCTTTTCCTTTGACGGTTAACAAATAGCCGTAAAATAATACGTGATCACGCGATTTGATATCAAAAAAAGTGCTTTAGATAGTGTATCTTAATCTTAGTTCTCGGAGTATTTTAAGGGATTCACAAACACATCACGTGTAACAACCCTAAAATATAGCGAATAATTACGACATATAGCGCAAGATAATTTTATTGTAGATTGTCACGTCCCTTTTTCACACCTTAGTTATAGTTCTTATTCTTACCGTTACAACCCTGTCGACGCGAAGTTCTCGACTCAGGAACCATATCTTAAATCTCCAGATTAATTATACACAAACACGAATTGCCAATTTAAGTAAGAAGGTCGGGACCATCGATGTATAGTATGGACTCTCCTTGGACACAGTAGAATTGAATCAAAAGAGAGAGGTAGCGACTGGTGACGGTCAAACTCTGTCATTTTCTAATCAGTAACGTAGTAAGATGTTAAAGAGCACTTGGCCATCACCTTGCCCTTTCCTTGCCTACTCTTCCGAACACCTTTTGTATAACTTTAAGATAGAGGTGCGCAGTCCATTATTATACTATACCGGTGCCAATTAATATCATGGAGAACGTTGAACATTTTCGATAAATCGCAGTCAATAATCATCTATATATCATTAACATGCATTATCGGTCTGATAATGTGTTGGGTCGATAATAACATATGCACGGTTTACTAGACGTTTGTGAGCACTGCATAGTGTCGAAAAAATTAAACGGACAACAAACAAGATTTCTAGACAACCATAATAATGTGACAATAACTTTATAATATCTTTTAACGTGTGTAAAATTAATGTAAAATTTCATATTTTGGACTTTCCATCATAATATCTCCGCCTAGTAGGACATACACATGAAAAATAAAAATACTTATACAATTCAAACCGAAGCTTTATATACAAACAAATTTTTATTATTTCTACCATATTTATTAAATATATTAACCGAAAAAATTAATTAATATAAAGTTGCTTCAATAATAATATAAATTATATTAATGTCGTCTATTAAAGTAATATCTGGAGGCACTTTCATTGTGCGACATCCCTGCGCGAATTTTCGGTAATCGAATTAGTCAACTTTAAACACTTTTCATTCAAAAACTATTGCAGACTCGACATTTTGGTACTAAGATTTTCGTCTCCAAATACCCAAGAAATCGACCATTAACAGGTATTACGGTAGGTTTGGGACACGCTGTGTATACATGCAGGGTGTCCCAGAGAGACCACCCGTCCATTTCTTTTCTTTCAAAAACTAAGCATTTTAGAGAAAAACGTTTTAGACGAAAATTGTATCGTTTTGAGAGGAACATAAGGTGGTGTCACTGGTTTGACCTTGGGTGGCATCGTTAAAGTCACGTAAAGGTCACCTTCAATTTTTTAAATGGAATCCCCTATTTTTATTACATATTCTTGTAGCTTATCTCAAGAGCTTTCCAAAACACTATAATAACACTGTAATAACACTATAATAAAGTATTTTTTCATAAAGTACTTTTAGTTAGAGTTACGATGCTTGAAAGATACAATATTTTGACATAAAACATAAAATATCTTGAGAAACGTTCAGTTTTCGATAATCTTATCTTGATATTTTTTGCATAGAATAATGAAATCAATCAATTGGTATAAAGAAAGCACATGGTTGATTTGAAAAAAAAAATGTTGCCAAACACCACAAGTATGTACTTTGCAACATTTTCTTTTTTCAAATCAACCATGTGTTTTCTTTACACCAATTGACTGATTTCATTATTCTGTGCAAAAAATACCAAGATAAGATTACGAGAAGATCAAAAACTGAATGTTTCTCAAGATATTTTGTGTTTTTTGTCAAAATACTGTATCTTTCAAGCCTCATAACTCGGAAAGTACTTAATGAAAATTAACTTAATTGTAGTGTTTTGGAAAGCTCTCAAGCTTATAAGCTCATAAGCTACAAGAATATGTAATAAAAAATAGAGGGTTCCATTTAAAAAATTGAAGGTGATCTTCATGTGATCTTAACGGTGCCACCCAAGGTCAAACCAATGACACCATCTTATGTTCGCCTCAAAACCATACAATTTTCGTCTAAAACGTTTTTCTCTAAAATGCTTAGTTTTTGAAAGAAAAGGGATGGACGGGTGGTCTAGGAAACTCTGTATATATGTATATTTATATATACACACTTATCGATTGAATCTACTCAGAACTGATCGGTTCAACCATTATTGAGATTCGATATAATCTAAGAATCTCATCGGTTTATATAAAAAAAAATATATACGGGGCAGTCTCACGCTACGTGCACTACCGTGTCTCTTGATCATACCAGACATAATAAAGTTCTTCTTTAAATCGCATACGCGTTTAAGGGTTGTGATTCTTCTACATCTATGCAATACATGGGATCTACAATTTAATGTCGTTTTCAAACGCTTTATGAAAAAATGTCCTGGACAAGATACTCTCAGTGATTTACCTTCTAAGAGGTAGTGATCGAATAAAAACCAACGATTTTCTTTAGTTTGAACTCGGATCTTCTCGTTAGAGCAGGCACATCTCTCTGCACCACAATCGCCACATGCGATTAAAGTTAGAAAGTGAAATTATTGCTTTTGCAAACAACCTAATAACGCGTTAGATCGTTATAGTAAATAGTAATATAAATAATATAAATATCGGGCTAAGCACTTATTGCGCCATATTTTGATTCTCGAAAAGAAATTTAGAATTACATTTGAAAATTGTAATAATTATGCCTAACACAGTTGACTTCACCGGTTCCAATGATGTATATTATCAAGGACGTGACTAACTTTCAAAAAGTTTTAGCCCTCATTTGTTTATTGAAAAATTATTAACAAAATTTAGCAAATAAATAAAGTTTTCTGACACTATGTCTATTTAAAAAAAAATTTAGAAAGTAATTATGCTTAATAGTGCCGCTTTGATTAATTTGCAAAAAGTTTTAGTTGTCGCTCGTTGTTTATTAAAAAGTTATTAACACAAGAACGGTTTTGTGCGGGTTTTCAACTTTACACGCAAAATCCGCTTCACTTCGTTCAATGCCGGAAACCCACGTAGAATTGTATTTCAAAAAACGTTTCTTCCCCTTCCCCTGCATCCCCACTCTAAAAAGAACTAACAAAAAGAACTCAAACCTATTTCAAAATTTAAATTAAAATTAGGTTTGCGTTAGGTTAGTTTTTTGAGGACGGGGTGCAGGAAAAGAGGAAATAAACGCGGTTGGCTCACGCAAATATTCCTCGCTACAAAATTCGGAAAGAATATCACACACAGGATATTTAGTTGAATTTTCTTTTCGCGTTAGAAATACTATGAACGGATTTACGTTTTTTAAATATTATGGCAAATATGTGTATCTGATGAATAAGTAAACTGAATAAATAAAATGAACAATTAAAGACAGTAGTACTGATCAATGCTTGAAATGAGACTACTCATTTCTGCATGAATTATCAAAGGAAACGTATGAACGGGGGAGAGGCGAAGCCATCTGGAACCTAACCCAAACTTAATTTCAGTTTTAATTTAAAAACAGATTTAGGTTAGGGGATTAGTTGTTTGTGGGGGTGCGGAAAGCTTCGCTTCTTCCCTACGTGTTTTCTGTGGAATCATTATACTCGTACAATTCCACATGGGTCTCTAGCATCGAATGACGTCACTTCGCGCATAAAAAGTAGAAAATTCATGAATCATTAAACTTATTTTGTCAATTACTTTTTAAACAACGAGGGTTAAAACTTTTTCCAAGTTAGTCATATCTTTGACAATATACTTCATTGAATCGGTGAAATCGGTCATGTTAGGCATAATTATCAAAATTATTATTTCGATAAAGATTTCGAGAGAAATTCTGACTCGAATAACAAAATAATTAAAAATCAATAAACGATAAATACGATAGATTGAAAATAACTCAAATGTTGAATTTTTCTCTCCAATCGATAATTAAAAACAACATTCAATTCTTAATCAAAAGAGCAAACCGTTCTAGCGCTTCTACTCAATAGTCTTCTTTTTGCAAAGAATATATCGAAAGTTTAATTTTTTTCTATGACGCTTTATTTGATATGAGACTATGCGTGACATGAATCGAGTGCATCTAGCGTGTGAACGTCTTTATGTGTATTCGACACCGATAATATCGACAAAATATGAAGCAGCGTTCAACGACGATATCACCATTTTATGGAAGAAATACCGTGAGATGTATGAGAATCTACTAGCAGCCGGCCATCATCCCTCATCTAGGAGCCACAAGGGCAAGGTTTTCAGGGTCAACGAGTTCTTAAGCCAGATGGCGTCGGGAGAAATGCGCGGAAAATTCTTACGCGTCAACCGGTCTTTGTCATGGATTCAGAAGACGAGGAAGACCAGAACAGAGGAAGGGGCGGTAGAGATTCTCATCTTTTGTCCTGAATAACGCGAATGATGCAGGATGTATCACACGAGCGAAAGTGAAATCGTCTATCATTAAAATAATTGCCTTCAATTTGCCGATTTTGGAAATAGCGTCTTTAATCGAACTCCATGACGGCCATTCTTTCCAGCGTCATCGTCATTCGGTTCCGAGTTATTTATATTTTTCCATAAGCTGAAAATCAACGAATCGTTCGGGGAATACGAATCTACATAGAACTTCGTGCGAACGCATACCACGCCGAATTAATGCGAGTGTTTCGCGTCGCCGGTCGAAGAGCACGTCGCTAACGAGAACGCTCGTACGTCAGCAGGTCGCCTTGAAGACGCGTAGCCTTGGATATCGACCGACTCGACTCGACTCACCTTTGCCTGTGTGCTCGCCTCGACTATAAGTCCCGACTGCGATCCCACGTTCTCGTTTTCTCCCTCTCTCTCTCTCTCTCTCTCTTTCTCTTTCTCTCGCTCCCATTCTCACTCTCTTAACTCACTCGCTCCAGCCATCCCCGCAGCCACGACGACATAGTCTCAGCCCTAAAGGCTCGAAACCTCGAACTTCAAGTAGTATAGGCCTGTGCCTGCGCCGACTGCCTGAGGCCCACGGCTATGTCCTACGAGTTACGAGTGGGACGAGAGGAGTCCCCCTCTAGCCACCCCCGCCGTTGCCTCAGGATGGAACGATCTTATAGTCACAATAAATTATTTTTAACTAAAATCGATAGCTATTTTCCAAATACCATTCGTGTAAATAACATCAATCAGTTGAAAGTAGCATGCAGTAGTTTGCATTATCGTTCTCATCCTGTCCTCCCCGTTTACTGTAGGGGAGCGCGACCCTACTGATTCCATTGGGACGAATTAAACACACGATGAGTTATTCCGCGTTCCAGAGGATTGTAATATTTTCACGCGTCTTATCTTCGTAATCACCTTCCATTTAAAAACTAATTACAAATGGAATGTTTAAATAATGTCTGCCGTGATCGATGCGAGAATGGCGAGTTTCGGCTACGAGTAATCCCTCGTCGTTACAGCTGTCACTCTTCTCGTACGCACCGGTATCTCGCAAACTCCCGGAGTGGCGTTTTCACCCCCGCTCCACGTCGCTAGTTGGAGCTTCGTGCTTTACGGTCCTTTGTCACGGGTTTGTCTTCCCTCGCCCACCCCGCGCCCTGTCCTTCGCGACGCGAATTCGACGTTGTCTTTGCCGTCAGGATTCGCCACGGATGCAAGCGCCGTGTCTAACGCGACGCGACGGCGATTATAAAAAAAGTAGACATTTGAAAAGTCGGCTGAAGCGCACGTTCTACGAACCTATTAATGTTAGACAGATCAAACCAATAAAGGTGTACATGTCTCGCAAACTGTCTGAAAAAAAGATGGAAAGAATTTTCTCATTTCGCTTTGATAATCCTGTCTAAATCTTACTTGGTGAACAACAGAACTTAATTAAAAATTAAAGTGCTTTTTTTCTAGGTATGTTATCACAAATGAAATATAAATAGAAATTATATATATGTATACATAATTATTATTACTATTATTATTATTATTCTCTAATTGTGTTTCTTTGTTAAATTTAAAAAAATGAAGGAAATTTCAAGCTTATTTATTTTACAATTTATAAAAACGAAAGAAACTTTTTCCGTGTCTCAGTTTATCTTTTTTTAAATATAATCTTTAGTACAGAAACATATATATTATGCAAAATGTGATATAAATAAAGAAGAAATATATATTATTAACTTTTTAATTGGGTTTCTCTGTTAAATTAAAAGAAAATAAATGAAAACTTATTTTAGTCTATTTTTTTAAGAATAATCTTTTTAATGCAGAAATATTGTGCACACCAAGAAATCTGTTTAAAAACTATATGTATGTATTATTTTATTAATTGTGTTTCTACTAAATTATAAAAATGAGGTAACATTGAGGATATCTATAATATATAGCAATCTTTTATTCAAAATCTTACATAGAAAAATATTACACTCGGATGTCGGCGAGACGTAACATCAAGATTCCTATGCATATGTCTGTATTTTTACATCATGGTGCTCGGGAGTCGCTATATTACTCAAAGAGAATGCACAGTGCGTAAAAAGAGAAGCAAGGGAGAAATGACAACAGATAAGGGGGAACGAGAAATATTCCATCTGCAACTTTCTACGAGAAACACTGCCCATTCGAATGTAATGTGAATACAACAGCGATTTTTATCAAGTAGAAACAAATAAGAGTTGCAAAATATACGGTTAATGAAAAAAATTATTGTTATCGGAAATCAGGTAATAAAAAATTGAAAACTACATTAATTTTTTAAATACGTATTTCAAATGTCTGCTATTGTAATTAAAATTATAACGTTTATTTAGAGTAACAAACAGTAGGAGTGACTTCCTTAAATTGGTCGCGGATCAACGTGCCGTTTAAAAAGCATCATGAATTTAAATCACTCGATAGTTCGATACGGATATATTGAGACAATTAAGTTAGTGAGTTCAACGTGACGTTTTCGACAATACACTGTCTCACTTTCGTGGAGTATTCGAGTATTTTTTCCGCGATAAATAATCCCTTCGTTCACGCAGTACTTTTTACAGGCAGTCTCAATTTTATTTTGGTACTTCTACTTTAGTTTCATTATCAACATGACTTTTTGAGAGGTATATTTTCTGACAAAAATCAAGAAACACGTGTAGTTAAATAATTAACAATTTGCTGTAAAGCACCATCCTTAACTTGTGTTGCTAGTTATCTATATCTATACTAATATATAAAGAAAAAGCCTTTTTTTTTTGTTTTTTGTTGCATAACTCAAAAACTACTGAACCGATTTTCTCTAAATTTTGACATCATATTCTCATGTACACTAAGGCGAACATATAGCATGTCTAAAAATATTTTCATTATCCAGAAATTGATGTTTTTATTTTTTATCATTTACGGCTGTTAATCCATGTAGTACAATGATGTCACCACTAGGCGCGCGGCTTCATCCACCCATAAGCAGATTATATAAGAAGCACTGTCTCCACTGTTTCCGTATTCGCGGATTTATTCGCCGGTTTACTCGGTTGCTACTATGCCTCGAGTACAATCAAATTTATCGAGATCTACTGCCCGTGCTCCAAAAATATCACTTTCAATACGTATGATTCGGTCACACTATTATCTCGGGTGAAGCCGAGACAGGGGACGCTAATTTTATATAATGATTTCGGGTTCAATTACTTCGTAATGCGAGTTTAAGAAAATTAAAAGGTCGCGAATGTTTTTTACTGCAACAAACGGTTGTCGTATTTTGCAATAAACAGAACTTCCAAATGTTATTATACCGACTATTCGTAACGATATTTCTAAAATTATCCAATTTTCAGAAAATAGACACAACTATTTACTACGAAATCGCAATTTTATTCCGTTCATTAATTTTTATGAAAAAACATATCTAATTTAATTATCTTTTAAAAATTTTTGGGATTTTACGCACAATAAAATTAAAACATAAAAATAGTTCAAAATAGTGAATCCAATATAGCAAATGCAGAGAATAAAATATTTTCGAATTCTAATGGAACTTTAATTGTATTGAAACATTTTCAAGATTTCTTTAAATTAAATTCTTTAAAAGATTTTTTAAATTTATAGATTGAAAAGTATAACAAACCATATATTGATAATATATTGATAACAATTATAGTAGTAAAATTCAGAAGTTTTCTACTTAATTGTTATCAAAATAGTCATAAGTACCAATAAGGTATTAGCAAAATTAATATTACGCAGCATGTCAAATTTTGTAAGCTTTTGTAATTTGAGGACAGTTGGATGCAAATAATTTATATTTTTTGTAATAATAATTTATATATTTTGTAATAATATTTATCATAATATGTTTCCGTCAGAGCTTTAACAATCCTCTTTAAAGTAAATCTTCTTTGGCTCTAACAATTTCAATGACTTCAACCAGAAATACAATTTTTTAAACATGCTGAAACGTGTCTCCCATTGGACATGAAAGAATTAAGATGCCAACAGTTTGCAGATATTTTATTACGCTAGCAGTAAATAGTTTTCGTCTTCACAATACTTATGCTTATTGCATTACTTTTATATGATGAAATCGAAATGCGTAATGCGATATCCATGCAACTGACATCATTCCACTGAAACGAGAAAATTGCTCACGCACTCCCTTCGACCCTCGTTCTCGTCCAAAACCCTTTCTAAACTTTCGTCTCCAATCGTTTAATCGTGATAAATCTCCTCGTCGCGACGCTTTTCCACCGCTGTTACCCGGAAGCTGGAGAAGCGATGACGACAAGATTTCAGATCGAAAGGTATATCATTCATACGAATTGCAACTTTTATGAGAATTTCAAATTCTTTTTACTTTTTAAATGAATGGCAAAACTACTGCAATCGTACGTGCATTTAGAAGACGGACTTATGGGATCGAAGAGAGTTTATCGATAATTGCTGATTTTAGTTTATTCTTTTCCGGCTTTGAGAGAATTAATTCTTATCAGTTCAATTTATTTTTATCTTTTTATCTTTATTTATTACCATTGCATAAGATTTAATTAAGAGCAAAAATAAACGGCATTAATTCAGATCGACAAATTCGGGATGGAAATTGCTTTTATAAATTCGATATCTTGCTTATTTATTGTAAGAACGAGTAGGATCTTTCACAGGATCACGTTCATTAACAAAAGTCAGTCAGCTCAAAGTTCTTGATGGTAAGCGATTTCGGCTTATTGTCATTGCCGTTCGTCTCACTTTAGGCTTGATTGCCGGAGTTACAGTACCGCACTTAATTCCGTTTATCGTGAAAATCCCCTCGTTTGCGGAAGTTTTTTTTCTCAATGGCGCGCTCCTATCCCGAATGAGGACGCTTCAGCGGAAGCAGTTCCTCTCCCGTTCATAGTTGATCATCATTTTCTTAGAAAGAGAAGATAATTAGACGAGCAAGTATCGTATCAAGAGTCTAAAATCTTGTAAATTCTGTAAAATCCATAATTTTATCTCGAGATAACTTCATAGTGGTGCAATCGCACCAGGCCCGTAACCAGGAGGGGGGGGGGGCTTTGTCTCCCTTAGCGACTTTATTTTCCGTCCCTGGTAATTTTTTTCTTATTTGTTTCCTGCATATTTAAGAAGATTAGGCAGTAAAAAAATCAATTTTTTTTCTCTTATTTTTAGAAATAATATGTTTCTTAAGTAAAATACGTTTGATTTATGTTAAAATTCGTAATATTGATAGCCAAAAGGGATTTTCTTTCCGCTTTATTTAACTAATTTTCTTAAATAAAATTATGTACAGGACCTTATTATGAAAACCGACTACAAAAACTTCTATCATCCGTTTTTGGACTTCTTTAAAATGATACAATTTTACTTTCATTAAATTCTGGTATAACTTGTTTAGAAATGTTACGTCTATCTGTAAAAATTACACAATCACAGAAAATAAAAAAATATTTTTATAAGTTTTTATCATTAATGTTAAACAATTAAAAAATAATTTAATAATAATAATAAGTAATAATATATTTTGTACATTGGAAGAACTTTTGAGTGCTTCACCTAGGATTTTATTTGCTCCCTCTAATATAACGGACTGGTTACGGGCCTGAATTGCACCGTTTAGAATATAATCCCGAGGAATAATTCTCTCAGCGTGGCGATGATATCCTTCAGCTGGACAACACGATAGCCAATGTCCGATATTCTATATCCGATATCGAATACGACGTAGGCGTCCACGTGTGCAGCCGCCAATAACACAATTACACACGCATGGCTTGTTGCAGCAGCTATTAATGTGGACTACGAAATGTTTCTGTTGCTAAATTGAGCACTGATTTTTATGATTCTGCAGAAAAATTTACGAGACATTTATATTTCCAGAGCGGAAAAAGAGTACGCATAAATCGATCGACTGCGGAACGCGTAACGCGGAAACAACATTATCCTCAGTTTATTTGCGATCACGATTTTCGCTTCGATGCTTGCCGTAAAACCTTCTACGCCAATCCATTTCTCAACCAGGTATAGGCTCGGACCGTTTTGCACCGCGATGGACGTAATCATACGCATCATTAGGCGATCTAACTAATAGCAGATTTTGGTTTCGATGGGATTCGCAGATTGTCGGGAGATCGGTATCGGTTCGGAATCGCAAGTGAGTGATCGAATTGTAAATAAATCTCTTTTAGCTCTCGTATGCATATCTATTTTACATCATAAATGCATTCTCTTTTATATTAATATGCCGTAAAATAAAATTTTTAGCACATCGAATTTTTATATGATTTTTAGCAATCGAATTTTTATATGAATTTTCATTTATAATGGCAACTTAAAAAATTATGATATATCAACTTGGATAAATAATATTTTTATTATAAATGATAGACATATATATATATTATTACAAAATTTGTTATAGATAAACAGCGCACTAAATCCATTCAACTTAATAATACCGCCATTTTAATCATCGTGATTCGTGATATCTGCAGAGATTCCATTCGTCCTAATAATTGATACAGAACGCAAACACGATCCAAATTGATTTTTACTCGATCATCGAAAAATCAAGTTAATTCCCGTAGCGCGAATATATTGGGGACCACCAACGTCATTACGTATTTTCTGACGGCTGCAAAGAGGGGACAAATTAATTAATTAATTTCGAATCGACAAACGCAAATATGAGTGGATCGACGTCGACGATTTTCGCGAGTAAATTGAATTACACAAGAACAGAAGATCGAATAACGTGCAATTGGGTCAGCGACGTGAGAGAGATTGGCGTGCGGTGCTTGTCCGTTTGCTTTGCAAAGGGTATGGTTTCTGATCCAGTGCCTCGGAGAGATACCGAGCACGGCATAATCCTTCTCTCTCTTCTCTCCCTCGCCGTCCTCTGTATTCACTCTCATCGTTGATTGTGATCGCCGCGGATCTCGTTTGCATACTATCGCTTCTGGGATTGAATTATTGTCGATTTAGACATATTCGTGTCGCGTGGCGAGTCGAAATCCGTCTCCCCGGATTGATAACGCGAAGGGTTTCACATCCTTTCGCGAGAGGGTGGGGAATTTACAATGCGCGCGGCAGGGTGAGAAGATTTCGCGGCAAACGGCAACGGGCACCGATACGACTCCTTTGTGAACGATAATGTCTAATACAGGCACGTTGAATGCCGACGCGACGAAGCGTCGTCTGCCGCCTGCGATATACTTTCCACGAGAATCTGTATAATATATTCCACGGGAGATGTTACGGAAGATAGGCGCGTATCTGATCTGTGCGTATTTCTGCTGGGCTACATACCGCGACAGCATATTCGTAACAACTATTCTCCGTGAACGTGTCATTGTACGAATGCTGTGTATGAAGGACAGAATCATAAAGAGTTTTCGAGCAGGATCAACTTACACGAAATGGAGAAAATAATAACGTATTTTAAAAAGTACTTATGTAAGTACTTTTTAAAATATACTTTTAAAACATACTTTTAAAAAGTACGTATGTAGGTACCAAAACATTATAAAAGCATTGGCTGTCTTATAAGTTAATGACTTCATCGTTACCTTTTTCTCTCGTTTTATCTTCGGACTGCTTTAGCAAAGTAGAAAGAAGAAATTTTACATTCTTATATGCCTTAAAAGGCTCTCTATTTCGCGGTTTCAGTAATCGTTATTCTTCTTAAAGTACTACGTCATTTTATTTCAATGAGGCTTTTATGTTTTATTTCAATGAGACTTTTATGTTTTTCCGTCTTATGTCCTGCCTTTACTACTTTTTTACAAACGACGGGAAAAAGAATTTTTTAAAATATTATACATACATTCTGCTGATTTATTGGGTAACAAAATGTATCCAAATGTAAAATCGAAATTATAAAACCGTTGCACTCGTATATATTTTTGATAGAATAAGAAGTTAAAGTATTTCTCGTATACCGTATCGTACCAATAAATCAGTGCGCCTTGCTGAAAGTAATTCAATAATGTTTTTGACTTATACACAAAACATTAACAAAAACATGTTTGAATTTCTGTTCTTATATTGTGTAAACAAAAAAAATTATTTGAATTGTTTATTAACACTTTTTTGTTATTTCAATTTTTGATTTTCAACTAATATTATACAGCCCTGTCAGCATACATTCACATTGAGTGTATAAGCGCACACTAACGTACATCAAACATTAGCATAGTTTTTAATTTTTTTCTCGACAACGACACGTCAGAACACTTTTATTTTTTTACAAAATTAATCGTTACATTCTCTTTTATTATTGTGAATTTTTAACAAACAATCGTAAGAACCGTTTTTAAGTTATCGCGGGAAAACGAATTTTTAACAGTTTACCATTGGTTTAGATAGGGAATTAAATAAATATTGATTTCGTGCATAGAGAAAAGTTGTAGGTTTTGTTATTATCTACAATTTAAGCACTATTTTAAAAAATCTTAAGAAAATCTTAATTTCACACGAGAAATCTCTTAAATCGCAAGTATTTCATGCACTGTGCAATAAATATTACCACAAACGTGTCTCGGGGAAAAGAAACGGCGTGAGCCACTACCGCAATGTAATAAACATGAGACGCTACGACCTAAGTGCCAGAATGTTGAGAACGTCGTCACTATCCTTATTTCGCGCCCTGCCTGACCCGAACTAGTCAAGCAGCCGGCAATAATCACATTATATTAACAAAATTACGTACCAGACTAACCCCGGCGGCTCGACCTGACGTCGATACATGAAGTAGACTTCGAAGTCTATCCTCTACATGTTGGCATTTTGCTATAAACTCGAACGAAAAGCTTGACATGAGAATATGAAGCTAATACAAGTAAAATCGGGAATAGAAAGTAACTATTTTCATATTTTCATTGATAAAATAAAAGATGTACAATGAACACGCAAGCAGCTCTGAGAATAAGAAAATGTAACAGTATTATCATTTATTTGTGAGATCAGAATGACAACTTGATCTACGAAAGCAACGATCTCATTATGAAAATGAGCCAATGACAGTACTGTGACATCTGGCTCGGTCTATTTAGCTCTGAGCGATTGAATTAATTTTCCCTTGGATATCGATATATTATTCATAAATGTACGGGATCTCCTCGTTCTCCACGCTTCTTACGCGCTCGAAATCACATTTGGCCTGCGGCGAACGACAGGACATATTACACCAGAAATATGTCTGTGCCAGCTAGTAGATACATCGAGGGTACAATTCCAGACTGGTTGATCCGAGGATTAGACGACCTTGGTGGCTGGTCCATTGCCAACCTGATCCGAGTAGTTCTTTTTTATCTATACGTATCTTGGCGGATGATGTCAGTTTCGTTCAGATAGACTGTGTGATCTTCGGAATCCATGCGCAGCTGCCGGGTCTTTAGTTCATTGATACTCGGATATACATTCATTCCTCGACGTCTATCTTGATAAAAATAAATCGAAACACCTCCGAAATCTTTTTCCCTTGTATATTCAGCGTCAATATTTTTTATTAATATAAATATAATATAAATAATATAAATAATATAATATAAATTTTATTAATATAAAACAGGGTGTTTCTAAACCTATGTCAGAGATTTTAAGAGCGTATTTTGGGGGTTAAAATAAGAAGAAAAGTTTTATAAACATGAGTTCAAAAATGCTTTCCCTCTGAGTTATATCTCCCTAAAGTTGATGGAAAAAATCGCAAAATGTATTGTATTTCTGTAAATGTAATGTTATTTCTCGGAGATTTTTTCACAGAACATTTAAATTTTGCACCGCGTGATCATTAATAATAATCTTCATTTTTATGTGGTTTTGATAATTTGGCACGATTTTGAGGGGAAGATATGGGAGGTGCTAATTTTCAAATAGCCATAATTAAAAACACCCTGTACAATTAAATATAATTATATCTTTAAAAATATATTTTTTTTATTGTATACACACACACACACGCACACGCGCGCGCGTGCATAATATAAATATTCTTCATGTTCAGAAACATATTCTCATATGTTCTGAGTTTATTTACTGATATTTGTGATTCCAATAGCTTCAAGATTGATGTAGTTTGGACGCAATGTCAATAAGATCAATAAGATATTAATGTGCGTTATCTACCCACATTATCAAATGTATCATTCTTTACTTGAAAAGGACCCAAACCAGAGGTCAAAACGTCGTGATTATTACTAATAAATTAGCCAGACGGGTCTAATATATTGAAACTTTTATAAATATTCTTAAATAATATCTAGAAAATATCAAAAATAATATCACAATGATAATATCATTTTTATAATAACATCATCATTAACATCATTTATAATAATAATATCAATAATAATATTAATTTTGCAATTTTTTCTTTATGTACAATTTTTTTTTATATTTACACTAGACAATTTTTTTAAGGTACGCAAGAATATAAATAGAGAGATAGATAAGATCCACCTACCGGAAAAATAGATGTTCATACATCATATCGGGAGCACTTTCCTGGCACGGTCACCTATTCCGTGTCGTAAAAATTTAAATCTCGATTTTACGACGATGCGTCTTCCGAGCGCAATGAAAGGTGCAATGGTCGGTTGCATCTATCTATGCGTTATCCATCGGAAAATAACCAATCTTGCGCAGCTTCGCGATAACGCCTCTCGTCTTGCGTAAAATTGCGGAGATTTTACCCATATGAGATATAGATTTTATACGAAAAAATGAAATAAAAATGTAAAATAGCATCGGATCTAAATGGTAACGTTTAAATAAGACGGTGATAATTATGTCGCTGTATAAAACGAATATCATTGATTGTTATAATGATAGTAATATAATTATAATATACTGAATACTTATATTTAAAAACCACTGCTATTTTTAAATCTGTGCGAGATAAAACGCACGTGTTTAAACGTCAAAGATTGATTATATAATAATAAGTAACAAAAATAATTAATATCTGCTTATTAGTCTTTAGAGGATGACACAAGTTTTTTCTTAAAATTTTGCTCGAGGAAAAAATCATGGAGATTATAAGGAGATCGAACTAGGCTAAGCTAAGTCACCAAAAATGAGTTGAAAAAACATCAAGTTAATAAGCCAAAATTGCAGCGCTGACGTCACAGAAACGAATTAGGATTTGCCCATGAGTTAACCTATCATACACAAGACTACAAGTAGGTATATGTATATGAATAATTTTAGTGATAATGTATGTGATAATATAAGTTTTTTATTCTTCTCCGACAGCGCAGTAACTTTTTTCGGAACCCTTAAGCTTCCCTGAAAATTCGACCCATTCTGACTACATGGAGAGTTCGATTTCCTTATTATATATATCTCTATGGAAAAAATATAAATGATGAAAATTTTGTTAAAATTTGATATACAACGTTCTATCTACTCCAGGCCTATTAGACAAAAAAACGTGGATTAAACAAAAAACCGTGGACATAATTGTTTTCTTGCCCATCACAAAACTTTTACAAGGTTTACGAAGTATTCAGTTCGTTTTTCTTAATAAGTTGAGCAATAACTTGTATCTTCACTAAACTACTAAAAATATTATATTCAGTGTTTAAAATAGTACTTATTATGCAATTGTCAGTTCTCAAAATATTTAGGTAAAGTTCAAATATGGTTAAGGTGATAATATAGAAACTATTATGCAAATTACTATTCCTATATTACAATTCTATGTTTTCTCATAATTATAGAGAGCTTTAAGTGTACCAAAGAATAAATTAAGTTCTATGTTTTCGAATTTATTCCGTTTTTTAATAATTTTATTTCATTAATCTCTATCACACAATTTAAAAAATTACAAACACATTAAAAATAATTATTTCTTCTGATAAATTAAAGGTAGTATTATTATTTTCGTATCTTGTAATATTTTATATATTCTGAAAAATAGAATATGTTATAAAAAAAATAGAAGTATTCTCTTCAAATTTTGCTGTTTCTATATTATCACTCTATTTTTAAGGTCCGAATTTGACATGTTTCTGAATTTTTTTACAAAAATCTTTTACCCACTGAATTTAGAAATGTGACATCTTGCAGACCAAAAATCAAATATTTGCAGAAGAATGCTTATGTTGACCCCGTTATTATGATTAATCTCAACTTGTTATAGAAAAGTCTTCCCCTATTATCAGCATCTCTTCTATATTTTAACAGCCAAAATGTAACACTGATTTCGAGACGTTATAACAACTCGCATTGCAATTCTGTATAGAATGGAACATTTAAAAATTTAGTTGACTTACGTATAAATCACGTAGTGTTTATAGATTTTAATTAATAACACCTCAGAAATTCTTAAATATTGAATTTCGTATGTGCATTATAAAAAAATATTTCCGTTTCATTGTCAATATTACAATGTCTCTGTGGCTCTCTAAAAATTAAAAAAAAATTCCTTTTTTTTTTTTAGAAAAATCATCTCAATAATTTCCTGAATACCTCTTAAAAATTCTATCGGAATTCGGAATATCTCTCGTTGTAGAGACGAGGTCGGCTATCGGCTTCAGCAACTTCAGTATTCGAAGAGAAACGGTGAAATCCGGATTATCGTCAGAACAAACACCCACATTAAACGGGATTAATTAAAAGTTCTTGCCATCCGCGCCTGCACCGCTCTTAGTAGCGGAATAAATTTTTCATATCCATAGGGGAAGAGGAAAAAAAGGAGAAAGAGGAGGAGGAGGAATGGGAAACAGATTCGGAAGAGGCGCATTCGAGAAGATCCCGCGATGGGCCGCGCTCGCGAATTTCCTCGTGAATTTCACCGTGAAACGATCGCTCGAACCGACCGTGTTTTCCCCGAAGGCGGCGGCCATCGGCGGATGCCAGGAAAATTGGATGTACGAATCGGGGGCTGAAGCCGCCGGATAAATTGAGATTGACGGAAATGTCGAATATTTTCGATCTCGAGAGCGCATGAGCGCGACCGCCGGCGAAAGTGCTCTTATTTAATTTACAACTGGTGTCGGCGCCCGACTATTTTTGCGCCTAAGATAGAGGAAAATGAAGATAAAGAACGCATAAAATTGTATCGTCTACGAGGATACGGTAAAAAGACATCTCGCGCTTTTCGACGTAAACGACGATTACTCAGTTTCGGTCTTTTACGACTCCGAGAGAATATGAAGTGAATATGAAGAATTGAAATATAATAGCTGAAATATTGATGATAATAACCGTGATTAATGCCAGATGAAAATAGCATGTAATTTTTTTTATAGATAATTGTCAATGTATGCAACAAATGGCGTGAAGCCGAAAATTGTCCGTATTATACTATAGTTAATAGAAGAGCAAAGAGAGCAGTTCCAATAATCGATTATTCGGCTAAGTGCTTAAGCATGGTCAAGGGTATTTGAAGTGAGAGATATGAGTGGAGACAAACTCGATTCGAGTATTCAAAGCTCATTCAGGTATCTATGATAGGTGTTTGTATTCATTACAATTAGAGTTCCTATAATAATTATATTATGGACTCTAATTATAATATACTTGATTACCAGACATGTGTCTGTCTAAAACAAAAAGTGCCCGATCTTAACATCTAATCTATACAGCACCGAAAGATTACAGAAACATTGCAAAAATCTTACATTGAAATATTGTAATATTACATGGACGTTGCGAAATGTTACTGCAAGCTTGCGGCAATGCTGAAATGTTCGCCCTGAGAAATATTACAATGTAAAACTGCAGTTACAATGTTACGGTGCAATGTATTTGATAGATTGAAACGCGTTGCTATAAATATGCATAACGCTTCAAATTTAATTGATAAACTTTGAGAATATACAAGAGAGATATATAAGAAAAAATTTGTTGTAATTTGTATAAGTTCATAATCTTTTTGCATTCAAAACTCGGATAAAAAAATTGTGAAGTTGCGCAATTGCAATGAATCTCATTTCTCTTGAATATCTTTATATATTCTCAAAGTTTACCCATTAAAATCTGAAATATATTAGAGAAAATATTGGAAAATTATAAAATTATTATTAAATTTTATATAGGAATTAAAGCTAAAACGTAAAACAATTTACATAGGAATTATGTATTTATATAGGAATAAAAACTTACACAATATTCTATTATCTAAGTACCAGCATTATTTTATTTATTGCCAAAAACAATAATAATATATACATATATATTAATTTATTAGCCTTCACGTGGCCAGTTTGCCTGTCAAATAATACCTTATCATGTGTTATCTTAATTACTGGCGAAGAAAAGACTATTTTCAAAGTTAATTTATTAACATTAATATTTATAATCGATTAATTTGCATTTTTTGAAATTTATAATAGAACAGTTAATTGAACAATTTTTTAAATAAAAAAAATTATCATATAATCTTTGGTATAAATATTGCACACAAATGCAAATATTTAAATCTCACAAAACTGTTCAAAATTGTATGATATTGTTCAAAAATATAATTAAAGTAAATATAATTCGAAAACATAACATAAAGTTATTTATATACACACAGGACATAAATGTCTTCTTATACGAAATTGCACGTATATTGGAACACTCGATCCATATTTTTTAATATGTATATTCTCAGAATTTTATAATATTTCTGCAACATTACTGAAACAGCGTAATTTCGACATAATATTGATATTGTATGTTTCTGAAACGTCTCTGCAATATTACATTGCAACTCGCAATATTGTAACGTTTCAGCAATGTTGAAAGCTTCTGTGCTGTATGGGAGTATATATTGATAATTATATTATAACTCTTATATCAATATCATAAACGTGCGATTCGATAAATTTTAAAAATTTATAATTGAATGTAAAATGTATAATTCTGATGATCAAAATTTATCGTTTGACAAATGATGAATAACGATACATTCATTCGTTTTGGTATACAGTTAGGAATGGAACAAAAAAAGATATCCACTACTCAAAAAGTAAAAATTTACACGATTTCATGATTTTGACATAAAAAGATCGTTAATATATTAATAAATATATTATACACAAATATTATAAATAATGTGTTTTATTATCAGCAAGAATACATATTTTACTGTGAAAATTCCTACAAGCAAATTTTCTAGTAAAATTCTCTTTTTTTTTTAATTCTAAAATTCTTTTCTCTTAATTTTTGTAAAATATTTCTTAAGATAAAGAGGAAACACTTAAATATTTCAAACTCACAATTTTATGAAAAATTTGGAAGTTATTTACCAAATTTCAAAACATTCATTTACAATTTATTTTGCGAACTAAACTTTGTTACAAATTTGAGCTTATTGTCTCAAAAAGATTCATAAAACAGAAATTTTTGATATTACATAATTTTTTTGATATTATATAATTTCTCTTAAAAAATTGAAAGTTTTATCCAAATATACATAATGCAATGTCTGTTTTAAAATTCAAAAAGAATTTTTGTTAAAAGAAAAGCAGGAATATGAAGAAACAAATTATGGAAAGCAGGAATAGAGGTGAATACTAAGGTGAATAAGTAAGATATAAAACGTGACAAATCACTCCTGTATAAATGTCACTTTCCTGTGTGGTCTGTATACCTGGCACATTCTTACTACTAAGCACTGGCGACCGAGTATTGGAGAGATAACTACAGCACTTTTGAGAAGTAACGTGAGAAATGACATCTTTATAACTTCCCAAGGAGAACAGGAAGTCAAAATAATGTCAATTTGATGTCATTTGACCGTCATATTATATTTGACCGAATCATGACCAAAACATTTTTTTGTCATAATTTAATCAATATAACGAAGAGCAAGTATTTGAGTTCTGAAGTGGCAGTTCTATCGACTACTATCGTACTCGACAGCTGTGGATAATAACTCGCAACCGACTTAAATAAATATTATTATAGAAATTAAAAGAAGTTATAGCCGGGCGGACTTAGCGATGACAACTTTTGACATGAGAAACATGAGAAGACATGGTTTTTGGAATGTCAGAATTTTCTACCAAGTCAGTTGAAGTTGAAACAACTTGTAGCCGAAGCAGAAAAATACAGATAGAAGCGAGCAACCTTTTTTGTACTCGGGGAAACCGAATGAAAATGACCTACACCGGGAAAGAATAGGAATTGTTGCTGAAGAGAGTGAAAAAAACAGTCTTATATTCTATTGGAGGTTTATTTCCTCAGGAATCATTCTCACTAGGTTTAAAGCTAAGGTAAGGAATGTAATTGTTGTGCAGTGCTATACATCCCGAGGACATCGACGCTGATTCCAAGATTGAAATCTGTGCAGAACTACAAGTATAGCCGTGCGAAACAAAAGAAGAAAAGACATTCTCATAATGATGGATGATTTTAAAGGTAAGGTCCGATAAATTAAAAACTGGAACAAGTAATGGGAAAACATAGGTAACATGGGCTGAGCACCATAAACAACAATAGCGAGTTGTTGGTGGACTTTTATATTAATAACGATGTCGTTGAGAGTCTAATTTTTCTAATAAGAAATGTGCCGTGAATTTCGTTAAGTAATTGTACACAAAACCAAATAAATTACTTTGCCATCAATAGGAAGTGGAGATAGTTCTTAGACGTGCGGAACAGTCGAGGAGAAGTGGGGAGTGGATATAAATACCACCATCTCATGACTGCTCGCATCCACATCTGCATTTCTGCTGCAAAGAAATGCTTCGAAGTAAGAAATGCTTCAGAGCAAGCAGTTCGATGTCGCAAAATTGCGTAATGAAAAAACAATTTGACAACTGGAGTTGAGAAACAAATTTGGCAGCTAAATTCTGGAAGAGGAAAATTTGGAAAAGCATTGGACAAAGGTTAGTTGGCGAACACTTAGAGCCTCAGTGCAAAAAACTTCAGCTCAAACTGAACAGCAGCAGAACCGTGAACTGTGAGAAGCTTATCAAAAGAACTGAAAGACCAAGCAGAGTGCAAGAGGTAAATTTTTGATCTTGCTCAGAGAGCGGCAAGTGCAGGCAATATGAAAGAATAGTATGACGTCATTCGCACGCTCTCCGGAAAGAAGATTACACGGAAAAGTTCGGTAAAACAAGGGAACATCCTGGCCAGCGAACAGGCGCAATTGGACTGATGGCAAAAACACTTTTCAGAAGTGCTAAAGTGAGGTGAGGATAAGCAAGCCCAGGAGGTAGCGCTGGATATAAAAGCGGATAGCAGAATTGATGAGGGTTTTCTTACAAAAGAACAAATTAAAAGAGCTATAGAGCAAACGGCTACGAAGAACGGTAAATCCTCAAGAGTTGACAATGTACTATCTGAGTTGTTATCAGTCGACCCAGCTACGATTCTTTTACACCCTTTATTCAAAAAGATTAGGAATCCGAGAGTGTCCCAAAGGATTGGGGAAAGGAACTCTTGGTCAGACTGCCTAAGAAAGGTCACATCACTAACTGCCACAATGCTGAAGGAGCGTCACTTTTCTTTCAATCTTTATTAAAAGTGCTGATGCAAGTGATTTTAAAATAGAATCAATCAGCTGATAAAAAAAAACTTCGCAAGAAACAGCTAGATTTTAGGAAAAAATGTAGGAAAGATTGTAGGAAAAATGTATTCGTGCATGAACCAGATCAATATGCATCATTAGCGAACAGTCCAATAAGTTCATCCCTAGTCTTCATCTTTTGTTTGCATGTGTCTTTGAAAAATTTTCGACTCTAAAAGGAACAGCATGTAGAAAACTTTGAGAAATTATGGATTACGCATATCAGAGAAAATAATAAATATCATCAAGAAAATGTATATAATACTACACGTGCACATTCATGAAGGAGAACTCATGGAACCCTTTCTGGTCATGTTCGGTGAGCGCCAGAGATGCGAAGATGATCTCCGACCATTTAGTCACTGATGAAATGAGGACAAAGAGCATCCAGTGAAGCTAATGAGAAGATTGGAAGATTTAGACTTTACAGATGACATTTGTCTCCTGCACAAAACTATAATAATAATGAAAGAGAAATTGAATAATCTCGAGAATGAGGCGGAAGTGATCTGAGAATCAAAGCCAAGACAAAAGCTAAGAAGATTAATATTAAAAACCGGAGTAGACTAAAGGTAAATGACGAAAATATATAGTAAAAAAAAGTTACATATCTCAACAGCGCTCGCCACACAAGTTAAAATGGTTTTGCTTTACAGGTACGAAATCTAGTTAGGTTTCGCGGAGCGGAACAGTCGCAAGCAGCTTGTAGGTGTTCATCAATATATATAGATGCCTGAAAAGATACTACAGATACACTGGTTCAATGTTATCTTCAATAAAGACTTGTAGAACTAAAGAAGGAAAGAACAAATTGACCTAGATAAGTAGAAGAAAATGGGTTTTAGGCACACCCTGCGTAAACATCAAGATGATGTGAAGCGGCAAGCACTAAGTTAGAACTCCTAAGATTCCAAGAAGAAAAAGGGGAAGACCAAAGATAACCTGAAAGAGAATTATAAAGAAAATAACGATGAAGGGAGGCAAAAACGTCTGAACAAAGTCAGAGCTCTCACTAGTAACAGGGTCAGTTGACGCTTCGTTGAAATTTTATGCTTTATATAAATAAGGGTGGAACTTTAGAAAAGAATATGAATGATGAATGAAAAAAAAGGTATTTACGCAGTATTTGTGATTATAGTATTTATGATTATAGTGTTCACAAGAATCAATCGTGAATCGTAGCATTCACTTGGATAAAAATCTCAATTTGCATTTTTGAAAAAGAAATTTCAATTTTTCCAATTAATACGTGTGATATCCAAGATCGATTTTGATTTCTGAAAAAAGATAGCATAATATATAATATATAGAAAATCTAAAAAATTGTGAACTTTTTCTAAAGCCTTTAGAAATTAAGTTAAGAATAATAATTATATTGTTGCGAAACAGTTAGCTATTTTTCACTCAGTAGTGTAACTTTTTAAAGTAAAGGTTTCTAAGCGAGAAAGTCGAGGTACGGAAGGTTAACGATGAGGTTAATGGAGTATTCTGTCTCGCAGATACACTAATGCGTGCTATGAGCCGAACGCATCTTTTTCTTTCAAGATTAAGTTTTCCAAATATGGATCAACGTAAAGACACTATGACACCTTCCGCGATCGTCAGTCCCGTTTTTAATCAAGAAACTTAATTTCTATTACCAAGGATCGGATCTCATGCAATCGGATCTTGAAAGGCAGAGAAACGAAGGCGAGGCGTTTTAATTTACCATGAAAATAAAATAAAAATAATTTTAATTTTAGGTTAAAATAATATTAATGATAAAAGTCTAATATTACATACAAGTACGAGATGTAAATAAAACCAGAGATAAATAAATATATACAAGACCATTTAAGATATGTTGAGTAAATTATTACAATAAAATGAAGTAACACGCGCGCGCGCGTATGTGTGTGTGAGAGATTCACGATTGTTATTGATCGGAGGTCATTGAACAGTATTTGTAAAGGAGAAAACCTACTTTTAGGATCCCAATATTATTACAAAAGATAAAAATTAAATTTTTAGGTCTATATCTAACTATGTATGTATGATCGAAGTGTGAAGAAAATAAGGAGATTTACTCAACTACTTCCAAAATCATTGTCCAGATGTGAAAAGAATTTGTGGAAAAAGGAAACGAGGACTAACAAGTACGGGAAATTTTACTAAAAGGACTAACAAGTAAGTACGGAAATTTTACTAAAAGGAGATAAATAAAAATCGCGTTATTGAAACAGAGTTTAAATTTTTTGAAATTTTAAGATTTTATTTCATTATTTGAATAATTTTTCCTAGTGAGTCTGTTCCGTTGATTCCGTCGACTTGATTTAGTTAAAAAATAATTAACCAATCGTTCAAATTTTACTGAGACATAGAGTAGAATTTACTATGAGCTATTTAAATTTACCTCGTATATAGTACTCTAATTGTAAAACGCTAAGAGGTCAATTCCCTCCAGATCCGCACGAGCATATAAATTTTAATTATCTGATGAAACCGGTAAGAATTTAGATGGCGACGGAAAATCCACAGCAACTACAACGAAATCACCACAAGTCTGAAGCTAAAAGCCAACTTGTGGTAATAACAAGGAAGTTTATATTTAGAATAATACCCGAAAGGTCCGGAAGCTCGATAAACCGTCCCCAGCGATAGATAAAACCTGAAGTTCTCAAAATAACAAAAATAGTAAACAAATTCAAACTCTTCCTCGCCAGTGAATATTAATCGCCGACTTGATTTGTCGGACATTGAAATGCAGTAAATCGTCAACTTTTAAAATCGATATCGATTTTAATTTTTTAGCCCTAAATTAGATCAAGAATTTATTGCAAAAAATAGTAAAGACTCATTATTTGTTGAGATGGATTTGTCGAAATGTAATCAGATCGCTTTGGCCTTTGATGTCTCAATACTTTTGTTGGAGTATTTTTGCTAATTTCTGACTTGAAACTCGCAAAAGTCACTTCACAAACTCAAATAACACGCACAATATAATTACTATGTACTATTGACTTTCACGAACACCCGAAATAAAGCCAAGATAAAATGACACAATGAGAGAGAATGCCACGATGTCGCGGTATATGTATAGGAATTTAAAGGGATAGATTTTTTTTGTCGCAGAATGTTGAGAGGAGGTTTGTGGTAGGATTTTTCTTCCACCTACGACACAATTTAAGTCTTAATCTATTGGCGAATGAATCCTAAACCGATATCACTTCGCAACGATTTCGATTTTTTTTGGCTGCGCGATTGACGAGTTTGAGTTGGGTCCTCTCGTCCCATTTCCCAGGATGCAAACTTTCGTTCCTTCCGATGACTCAACTTGTGTTTTTATCAGCAATTTCTTTTTTTGGTTCTTTATTATTTTAGGATCGCCGATAACCCCTGATTTCCAGTTTTGTTTCGGAATCTTATATTTAATCTTATATTTTCAAATACACAAAACACTTTTATTACCGTGACTACGCGCTTTACTGGAAGTTACTGGAAGACGAATTGAAAGTTTGTCATATGTTTTTGTAAGGATTACGGAAATTCTTAGCCTAACATTCCAAATTCTGTTTTTATCACTAAGCATAATAAGTGTTTTGTTGTGATTTTTCTTAAAATTTATGAGGTTCTTGTTATCCGGTAGCGTCGGTTTTATTA
>CABEGB010000900.1:0-156417 GCA_901521435.1 Crematogaster levior | reverse complement strand
TAGGCGGGACTATAGAGATGTCATATGAAAGATGGGTGTCGATGTAAAAGAAAAATGGCTTACTTCTTAGCAACGAGTAACAACTGTATAACAACTGATTTTGAGAGGCGGAGTTACGAGCGCCGTATGACAGCGCCGTGACTTTATGACGTGAAATTATCACGTGGCGAATAAATGAGCAGGCGCTATCATTTCCTCACCACCTTGTGGTAGATAGCATGGTGCGTTTTTTTTATAGTGGTATCCCCAGTAGGCCTAATCCACTCTCATTATTTAAAATTGTTCAAAGTGCCGTCCTCTCTCTCGTAGACAGAGTTCGGCCCTTCGAATATCGCGCGTAGCGTTATACGCCATTTCTGGCGTAATGGTATCGAAGGCCGCAACAATAGCTTCACATACCTCGTTTTCTCTACGCCGGTGTTCTACCAGATTTTTTATATGCCCCCCACACAAAAAATCTAAGATGTTTAAATCTGGTGACCGTGCCGGCCAGGTGATCGGACCGCCACGGCTCATACACCTACCTGGATAATGCGCGTCTAGAAAATCGCGTACCTGTCGGCAGAAGTGTGCAGGAGTTGTTCCGTCGTGCTGGAAAATCAGCTGTGTCTGCATATGAAGAAGCACATCGGCGAGAAGCACATCGGCGAGAAGCACTGGCAACTCGTTGCTTATAAAATCCGCGTATATTTCGCCATTCAAACGCGGCGGGAGAAGATACGGACCGATAGTACACGCACACGCTGATAATGGTACGGGTGCAAAGCGTTTACACGTAAAGTGCAATGCACCGCGTACCGCGAGAGTTCCAGGTCGCGCGCTGCGCGACGCACGCTCGTCCCCGGGTCTTCTTCGAATCTGTCGAGGATCCTCTCCTCGTCTCGAACGCACTAGATAACGCACTAATAACGCAATAGACCACCAGCTGGTCCACGGTTGTGCACCAAACACCCACTTTCATGTAACTTTTGCACTGCACTTAAGATAACACGTCCCGACGGATATCGTGCACGTGCGAGGAATCGATCCGCGTAAATACGAGCTGCGAGATGCGCATTTTCGCCCGCTAGCCCAAAGACAATTATCGTGTCCGTGTACTTCTGTGGAGTAAATCTCATTTTTGTTGCAAATGAGCACCACGCGCATGCAAATATTTCACGCGACTGCAGACGTCGTGTCCGTCGGATACACGCAGCGGATGAAAAAGGAGATAGCGATCATAGACAAAAGATGATCGCTTATGATCGCTGTTTGTCTGATCCGACGGACACGACGTCTGCAGTCGCGTGAAATATTTGCATGCGCGTGGTGCTCATTTGCAACAAAAATGAGATTTACTCCACAGAAGTACACGGACACGATAATTGTCTTTGGGCTAGCGGGCGAAAATGCGCATCTCGCAGCTCGTATTTACGCGGATCGATTCCTCGCACGTGCACGATATCCGTCGGGACGTGTTATCTTAAGTGCAGTGCAAAAGTTACATGAAAGTGGGTGTTTGGTGCACAACCGTGAACCAGCTGGTGGTCTAGTGCGTTATTAGTGCGTTATCTAGTGCGTTCGAGACGAGGAGAGGATCCTCGACAGATTCGAAGAAGACCCGGGGACGAGCGTGCGTCGCGCAGCGCGCGACCTGGAACTCTCGCGGTACGCGGTGCATTGCACTTTACGTGTAAATGCTTTGCACCCGTACCATTATCAGCGTGTGCGTGTACTATCGGTCCGTATCTTCTCCCGCCGCGTTTGAATGGCGAAATATACGCGGATTTTATAAGCAACGAGTTGCCAGTGCTTCTCGCCGATGTGCTTCTCGCCGATGTGCTTCTTCATATGCAGACACAGCTGATTTTCCAGCACGACGGAACTCCTGCACACTTCTGCCGACAGGTACGCGATTTTCTAGACGCGCATTATCCAGGTAGGTGTATGAGCCGTGGCGGTCCGATCACCTGGCCGGCACGGTCACCAGATTTAAACATCTTAGATTTTTTGTGTGGGGGGCATATAAAAAATCTGGTAGAACACCGGCGTAGAGAAAACGAGGTATGTGAAGCTATTGTTGCGGCCTTCGATACCATTACGCCAGAAATGGCGTATAACGCTACGCGCGATATTCGAAGGGCCGAACTCTGTCTACGAGAGAGAGGACGGCACTTTGAACAATTTTAAATAATGAGAGTGGATTAGGCCTACTGGGGATACCACTATAAAAAAAACGCACCATGCTATCTACCACAAGGTGGTGAGGAAATGATAGCGCCTGCTCATTTATTCGCCACGTGATAATTTCAAGTCATAAAGTCACGGCGCTGTCATACGGCGCTCGTAACTCCGCCTCTCAAAATCAGTTGTTATACAGTTGTTACTCGTTGCTAAGAAGTAAGCCATTTTTCTTTTACATCGACACCCATCTTTCATATGACATCTCTATAGAGTCCCGCCTACCGGTTTCCCGTGCACTTATTGGCTTGTACGTTATAATTAATTACGAAATAAATATTGCAAAAATTACAAAATAATACGTGACAATCCTTCTATTTTGACCTATTCTATCTGCACTCTTCGGCTTTTCCAAAATGTTTCAGACACCCTGTATATACACACCAACATAACTATACATATTCGAGTGAAACAGCTTCGGATCCAGATTGTAGATCGCAGCCTATGTAGGCGACTCTTTATTTTTACAATCCACAAACCACGATCCAAACCAATAAGATGCTGAGTTTCGATCACGTGTTCAGTTGTTTGTGGATGGGCAAGCATAAGATACTAGAGCACTGAAGATACAGGTATTCTAGTCTGTGCCATTTTTATCCCATTCCCCCACTCGCAAATAATAAATTTCAATTTTTTCTTCAAATGATATACATTTAACACCTTACTTAGAAATAATCTGAACAACAAACACTCCTCGCAGATCCTGCAGCAATATTATAATAGTATTTAGATGATTTTAGAATATGAACGGAGCTACAAAGTTCGAGCAGCTTAGAAGACATAACCTAATCACCATAAACTTCTCAGCTCAGCGACAAAGGGGTGAGAGGGCAAGGAGTGGGGGAATGGGATAAAAATGGCGCAGACTAGAATACTCACGTTTACAGTGCCTTAAAGATACTTGTCCGCTGTAACTTGTGACCTATCATAGCTCATGCAATGGATCCAAAAAATGATCTTTTCACAAAAGACATCGAGTGTACAAAGATTGTACAATGACATCGTGATTCGTATTCAGCTTCATTATTAAAAATAACAAAGATAAACACAGTTTTCTTTTTTTCATGTATTGATTGAAATTATAATGTTGTAAATTGAACATTGTTATGTTGTAAGCACGCACGCGTACCACAAATCGAGTCCATGAACAAAGAATCCACGTTTGATGATCTCAATCCGTTCGCAATCCGTAGTGTGACACGGGCTTAAGACAATAAAACACAAACGTGTCATAACCCGCTTGCTAACAGGCAATTATTAGCACTCGTTTTTATCTGTTTTTTGTCCTAAAAATTATTCTAGATTTTTCCGTAGGATTTGAGTAGGATTTCGTCGGATTTCGCGAAAAAAAAGAGATGTCCACACAAAAAAAACAATACTCAGTAAATCCTGCGAACCATAAAATTCTGCGTTTATATAATAATCTGATCAATAATAATATTTGTAATATACTATTCGTGATAGATTAATTTACTTTTCATATAACATGTAATAAATTGAATATGAAAAATATGTTGAAATTATACAATTCACAGATCTATTCGCTAATAGACTTTACATTGGAATCTATTCATCAAGATATATATATATATATATATATATATATCTTTATTTATCAAGCTACGTTAGTCTCAATTATTAGAATTTTCCAAAATCAGTCAAGACATGAGTTTTAAATTTTTACAAATAATATTTTAAACGCAAATAACAAAATCTATAACATAGAGAGTAAAAGAAGACTAATTTACGTCTAAAATTATGACAGAGTTTGTTTTATTGTTAGTCATGAGTCAAAATTCTTGAAGATCTCGATCGAGTACCAGTTGTACACGTCAGTAATTTAATATTGTAACGATTGCATCTTTCTGTTTTTCTCGCTCTTTTTTCAAGCCATATATATGACTCACTGATTTATAAATAATGATTTTCATTTAATAATATGCCGATATAATTTCCAGACGAGATTAATTCTTGTCTTTTCCTGATAAAGAAGACGAATGACGACTTTTCCTGAATAATGACTCACAATCAGACTTGACTAACAGCTCACTTCTTTCTCTTTAATTTTCTTCTCCCGTACCCCTCTCTACCACTCCTTTCGTCTTACTCTTTCTATCAACTACTTTTCTAGTTTCCTAATCTATTATAACATTGTTTATCTCATTATTATTTCCTTGTTATCTTTCTTGATCAATTCTTATTGTTGACTTTGTTACATGTCGAGATCTTCAATTTTCTTGACAATCCTTCTCTTGCGACGTCGCGATAGCGCAATAATGCATTTACCTGTCGAGCCGGAACAATCTCTGAACATGTAGAACAAAGGAAATCCAATTTTATTTATCTTTCAGTATTAGAAGCTCCCTTATCGTATATTCTCTTTACGTAAACTTGACTGAGTTATATTTATGACGCAAATAAAAGGAATTCTAATTGTCAATGATATCACCCAAAAGAGAAACGCATACAAACTTCAATCAAAACACGAAAAAAAGACAAAAATTCAACTCCGTTCAATTTAAGTGCTCTGTTATCGTACGAAAATATTTACAAACTAGTTTACTCGATACTTTAGATATTCATTTCCTGGCTCTCTCTGCCGGGGATTCGAGCAGCAACCCGGCGATTTATTCGATTATCGGTAGCGAAAGCTATGAAACTATATACATACATTCAACTCGGGATCCGGATTACAGGTAAAGTCGAGACATCGCGTGCGGTAATGACTACGTTATATTCGAGAGCGCGCACCTGCCTCGTATCATTTCCTTTGAAGCATTGTTAAAGTCACTCCTCCCTCTCCAGAGTATTCGGCGACCGGTCAGTCGGGAGCTTTGAGAAGGCCTTAACGTAATGATCGATTGTGCACGACCCGCTCGGAAGAAGCCGGAGAACGTCCTCCTTGCTTCTGCTTTCACGCACCTTCGTCTTCGTTTCCCCTTTGTAAAAGCCCTCCTCCCCATCATCCTACCCCGCTCGCTGGCTCCACCGGAAGCGATTCCATCCCCCGGCACACCCGTCTATATTGCCTCTTGCCTCGTCGCATCCTCATTACGTTCGCCGCCGCTATCGTCTCCATCTCTCGTCGAATCGCCCTCATCCCATTCCCCAAAACGTTATTACGTCGCTCACGCACGAGCTGCGCTCCGCAGTTTACGTTCGATGCCGTGCGCGACCCTGCCGTACTCCTCTTTTTCTTTTTTTTTTATCTCAAATCTCCCACCCGCATCGTTTAATCTCTCCCACTTCCTCTGATCGCTTCCATTTTCTTGCAAAATAAAATTTGCTCGCGATAATAAAATAAATCAGTAACTGCACGACGTCGAGCAGTGCCTTCGATGATATTTTAATTCGCATCGCTTTTTGTAACTATATAGTATATAATTTCTATTTTTATTATTTTTTTCTACCTAAAGAGAAAGGACTCTTGAATCTTTTACGCCATAATTGATGATACTCCAGTAGGTGAGTAATTAAAAATTTGTCGCAAGGGATACGAGGAAATTATGTTTATGAATCTTGACTGCAATTTGCGCAGAAATTTATCATTCTCTCGGGTGCTTCCGATAAATGAGGCTACTAACGCGAATAATGATGTTGATGAACGTCATTTAATCTGATTGTAATGCCAAGTAGTGGCTTATGATTTTACGTGATACAAAGCGCGACAAACCGTATCTGTTTAAGACTTCAATTTATCTACACGCACTCAACCATCGTGTTTAATAGAACATTAATCGTAATACTTTATTTAGAATAGTGAAATCCTTATTTTTTGAGAGACAAAAAGGAAGCGGTGGATGGAGACGAGCAGACAGGCTGAACCGGCAGAAATAATTAATAACTCTGTAGATGACGGATTATGCCACGTTTATCCCGGTTTGATTAATCGTGACTGGTTTTTCGCGATGCGCGACGTTTAAGATCAAAGAAAAATCTCCGAGAATACTGATCTCTTAAGTCCCGCCATTTTGTTTTTTGTTTTGCGCGTCGCTCGAAGAAAGACTGTACATGTATTAACAGCCGCCTGTTCCTTTCTTGCGCATATTAAAACGTGCTATTCAATCAAAGACAAACTGAAAAACATTGAATTATTAAGAGACAAATAAGTTAAACTTCGAAAATGTCAAATGGCGAACTAATATCAAAAAAATTAGATTTATATCACATAATTTAGTTTATTGACTATATGTATGTATATAGTTTACATATTATGTAGATTCATTATTCCTTTTGAGTTTAAAAGGTATTTTTCAAATTCCGTGAAAATCAAAAAATACATTTAAGGATGACTAACAGAAAAATATTGACAATGACTTGGAAATTTAATAGATGTTTTTATTTATTATCTAAATTCGTATGCAAAACTTAAAACAGATTCTCTAATCGCTTCACGAGTTCAACTTTTAATTTTGCATGAGTTCTTAGCAACACTTAATATTTAATTGACTCATAAACAAAGTTTCAGAATATTGTCAATGTCCAAGTAAAACAGAAAGTCAAAATAAGGTCAATTTGACGTCATATTGACCAAATAATGACCAAAACATGATGTAAATTGATCAATATGATGTCAAATTGATTATTATCTTATTATTTTGATTTTCTATTCTACTTGGGTGATGCTTCTTTATATTATTTTATTTATATAAGTGAGAGTATGTGTTACTATAGATTATAGTTATTATTTTAATAGAAAATCAAAATAATAAGATAATAATCAATTTGACATCATATTGATCAATTTACATCATGTTTTGGTCATTATTTGGTCAATATGACGTCAAATTGACCTTATTTTGACTTTCTGTTTTACTTGGACATTGACAATATTCTGAAACTTTGTTTATGAGTCAATTAAATATTAAGTGTTGCTAAAAAAGATTGATATCAATTCACTAATTTATTCTTGAATTATTAATGAAAAATGATGCAAAATTTCGAAAATGTGCTACGATATACTCTTGAACATTATGTTAATCATATTTTTTTACATATCTTATGTATTTTAAGTAAGATTCAATATCTGATATACATTAAATATTATTAATATACGAAAGATTTTTTTTGTTTCTTGGTATCAAGTCTAAAAGTTTTTTGCTGACAATCACAAAATTTGCAAAATATGCACATATATTCATTTGCAGTGCCACATTAACTAGTATTATTTAAGTGCTTTACACGATAAGAGTATATATGTATATGTAGTACATATTTTAAATTAAGAAAGAATTCCATCAAATTAAAGAAACTTTTGTTTGGGACTGTACACCCAGAACATCCTTAACCTACAATTTTTTAAATTATATATTTTAACCCGTAACAGAGATAAAATAATAAAATTAATAAATCAGTAAGCATTAACGTAAGCTTTGGTAAGCTGATTTCAAGTCATGAAGAACGATTCGAGTATATACTAAATATCAATCATGCTTTACTGCTCTGATAATCCCAATAACTTCGAAAAATTTGGGCTGTACGTACACCCTTCGCGTGTGAGATGTCTTTATCATGATGAAATATGCGTATAATATCGCTTTGTTCGCCCGCGTCGCAATCTATAGGTGTAGGGGAGCCCTGCTTTCACGACCCTCTATTTAATCCAGCCAAACCTCCCTTTTTCGCGTTTCTAGCGTAGCCTGTGAAAACACAGTTAATGCCGTACACAGTGTGTTTAACGTAAGACTCCGTAAGGATTTATATCTGGATTACTAAACAACCGGTCACAAGTAGCCAGATAAATATTTAATTGCATGAATTATTTATCATTATATGGTACATAGGCAACCTTCGTGCATTGTCTCTCTGTCTAAACTCCACAATTTGCGACCGTATCCTGAGCTCGATGGTATTTATTATACAATGTAGCAAAGTTTCGAGAGTCTGCTACAGACTATATGCAAGACAGAGCTGCAAAAGTTTTTAAAGGGATTGAAAAATATCGAAATTAATTACATTTTATTACATACATATTTATGAAGAAATTCTCTTTAGATAGACATGGAAAGTAAAGTTAAACAGAAATATAACTTTAATAACATTAAATATCTCCATTTAATAATAATTAAATATCTCCATTAAATTTCATATTAATTAAAATCAATCTAATCGAAATCAATTTATAATGAAGTTGGGCAATAGTAATAATAATATTATATAGGATGGATTTTTCCAAAGTCGTTTAATCACGAAGCAACATGATTAATTAACATGAATCAGTAGAAATGGTCAATAGCGATAGCTTCAATCGGAGATACGAAGATGTAGCAACAAACGCAATTGAAGAAAGTTGGAAACGCAAAAGTTGGACGTAAAGTTTCGAGCTTGGGTTTGAGAATTGTCGAGACAGAAAAAAGAAGAAAAAGAGAAAGAGAGGGAACACAACTTTATCGCATACATCACGATAAGCTCTCCAAGCTTGCGTACGCTCTACATGGGTCACCATGGTAACGGAAAGGAAGCCACTCAGGACCCAAGAAATTCCTCGCAAGGAATAACCCGAGTACAACTCTATACTCGCGACAAGGATTCACCGCGAAAACGACTCGTAATGTCGCGCGTTCACACGACAGCAGATTGTGTCGCGGAAAGAAAATTGAGATGAGCACGAGAATGAAGCTGCCGAGAAGTGGCGAGAACTATTGTGTCGGAAATACCTTAAATATTTTACGGAAAGCCGCATTCTCAAATCCAGTACTAAAGTATCCTGCGACGTCGTAGATAAAAATTATACGACAGAATATCCGCAATGGCGCTTCTTTTATTTAGCTAGTCGCCCATCAATAATGCAGAAATCGTAAACAAGCGGAAAATCGCGTGAATTTTCGCAAGCTACAAATCGAGCAGGAAATATTCAGGGAATATCGCAACGGAATACGAGTCAAATGAAACTCGAAGTAAGAAGAGAACTCGTGCGATACCTCATACGCGTTGCAAGTCGATATGCTTTTAGCAACTTGAATCTTGCGATTTATTTCTTACATTTCCTCAAATTCTCGAGGAAATGTCTAGCATTTTCTATCTAACTTGTCTCACTTCACCTGTCTCACTTCCTCAGCTATAAATATTCCGTGCAATCCAGAGAATTCCCCGACAAGGAGAAATCTTCTCGGAGACTGTTGTGGACTCCTACGACTGGCTGTTTTATAACGTTCAGTAGTCAGGAATTCGGAGATGTGGACGCGCGTGTCACTCTCGTATGTCGACAATTTTACTTTAATGGACGGAGTGTTATTCGTATAAACCAGATAACTCGATTAGCATGATAATTCCGGGATTTGAGAGCACGTTTGGTATGCGAAATAGGGTTCAGTCGGACCCAAAGGGATCGCGGAGGGAAAACGAGGGTGTGATGAGGAAACCGAATACTTGTTTGCAATTCGACGTTTAGCACGAAAAATTTTTATCAAATTCGAACTCTCCTTCGCCAGTAAATATTAATAAACAAATTTCAATTGTTTATCGACCCCTCTGGCAAATTATAAGCGTGCCACTGACTAGATTTGTCGGACATTGAAATGCAGAAAAATCGCCAACTTTTTAAATCGATATTGATTTTTAATTTTTAGCCCTAAATTAGATGAAGAAAAAATTTTTTATCTTCCCCCAAATTCCACTTTTTCCTTGTTGTTCTGTTCCGAGAGGGTGGATCTTGCTCTTATTCGCACGCTAGACAAATCGACCATCGTACGAAACGAGATGACAATCCCACTCGTCGGTGGATCATTGCTTCGGGGGTAGTACGACGCCCAGACGCCCAGTAAAAGTGGATACACAATCACACTGGCTCCGTTCTCTGGAAGCAGCGTTGGCGCTAACAGCAATATTTTTAGAATCGCGAAACCCCTTTTGATAAGAGGATCAGGTTAACTAACACGATCCATAAATTTTACTCTCTTTCTCTCTCTCTTTCTTTTTTCTCTCTATTTCTCAGATTAAAATTAATTAGCACAACGCGATAGTCACTTTCATAGAGTAATTTTTTACAGATACATTGACGATATTTTCGTAATGATTCCTAAAACCGAAATCCACACTATTTTTGAAAATTTTAATAGTTACCACCCCCGTCTAAAGTTTACACATGAGACAGAAAAGGGAGTCTCAATACCTTGTTTAGACACAATTGTATTTAGAGAAAACAACAAGTTAATAACAAATTGGTACCGCAAGCTTACGTTTTCGGGACGCTATTTAAATTTCTTCTCCAATAATTCAAAAAAAGGTACAATTACAAATCTAGTAGATACATGTCTATTTTATCCGATACACAATTTCATAACAAAAATATTAATACTGTTAGAGAAATTCTAAAGAATTGTTACGCGACACAGATAATTAATAAACAAATAAAACAAAGATTAAAAGAATTACAACAACGAAACAGTGATATATATATATATATATGTATATATATATATACTAGCGGACCCGACAGACGTTGTCCTGTGGAAACGTAACTCCAAAAGTTTTTATTTTTTTTTATCAATCATAAATGGTTATGGCTGTTTTTTTGAAAAATTATGTTAGAAAATAATTATTTCTATGATACCTGACTCCACTACGCGTACAGTTATCACAACTATGATTGGTGAACCAATTTTTAATCGCAAGTTATATGGTGGCATTCCAGGTATATTCAGTGAATTTAAGAATTCAACAGGATAGTTCACAACATCTGTGGGATCGACAACAGTGTCGATCGATTTGAATGATATTTCATTGCCTTGTAATGACTGTTGTAGCGGACCCGACAGACGTTGTCCTGTGGAAACGTAACTCCAAAAGTTTTTAGTTCACAACATCTGTGGGATCGACAACAGTGTCGATCGATTTGAATGATATTTCATTGCCTTGTAATGACTGTTCTAGCGGACCCGACAGACGTTGTCCTGTGGAAACGTAACTCCAAAAGTTTTTATTTTTTTTTCTTCACTTCACTGTAAGTTTTTAAAACACGATCGGAGCGCCACCTACAGGATACAATTGTGAACTTTAAGCTTACCAAAAATCAACTACAATTTATGAATTAATTAATTAATTTAAAAAACTTATTCTATCGGATCGAATTGTAAATCTAAACCATTCTCGAATCAACTTAATCTTACATAAAAAATTTCATAAAAATCGGTCCAGGCGTTTAGGAGGAGTTCAGTGACTAACACACGGACAGAAGAAATATATATATAAAGATATGTATATGTATTTTTAGCTATATATACGTATATATAAAATATTGAAAATAAAAATAACAAGATTGACGTGAGGAAATGCATATCTATCCCATATACCAAAGAATTTAGCGACAACATTGAACGTGTATTGAGGAATGTTAATTTAGATGTTTTATTTATGATTACAAAAAAATTAGATTGCATTATTAAAAAAGGAAAAGATGCATTGAATGTGATTAAAACAGACAGAGCTTGTGTATACAATTGATTGTTCAAATTGTAATGCAAGTTACATAGGACAGACGAAAAGACAGCTTGAAACACGATTAAAAGAACATCAAAATGATTTTAAGAAACATAAGAAAACTACCACTCAATAGTTAGCAAACATAGACTTTCACACGAATTTGACTGGCATTGACAAAAACCAAAAATTTTGACACAAAGAAAGACAATGGATCTAAATAAAGACATTATATAACCGGTTTGTTGTCAAATATTACCCTTCTTTTTAGTGCATAGAGTAAGTTAAACTATTGAAACGAGTACCGTAGGTGTGCTTAATCATAAAGTGTAAAAAGTCTAATTATTTATCAAGAAATAGGTATTTAAAATGTTAAAATAAATACTGATTATACGAAACATAACAAGATTAATGCGGGTTTCCTCTTATTAATAAATTATTGGATAAATTTGAAAAAAGTCCGGGAATAAATTGCCACGCGATTAAAACGGAGGCCTTTATGGTTTCCCCTATAATTCTATTTCCATATCGAGCGGAAAACCGGAGCAGGCTCTCTCGAAAATGGAGAGGGGGAGGGGAGAGAGCAAGTAAAATACGTAAGAGGATCGTGCCTGCTTATGGCAAAAAAGATTTATCGCCTGAACTGTAAACGCAGGGGGGTCGGATTGTAATTTCTACTGAGCGTCATAAATAACCAATCAGACTCGTAATCGTACATACGACGCTGCACGACGTCAAAAGCAAGGTTGCGTCCCCCCCGCCACCCCTTTCGCCAGGCGAAAAGAGGGTGCTTTCGGCACCCTCAGCGATGCACGGTATCTGCTACGTTCTCTGCGCGACGGGGCGCGTTTCCCGAAGGTCGTAGAAGAGAGCCAGGCATCCTTCTTTGTTCCTGCACGCCTGTCTGCCCTCGGTATCCTGCTTGTCCTGTCTCATTGTGCGACTAAATGAGGATTGAGAGAACGGGGAGAGATTTGCGATACCGGTCGTCTCCCCGTTGGTGTCTCGCGTCGAAGAATCCAGTTCGCAAGTTTCTCCCGTTTGTCAGCAGGGGAACTTCTTAATGAGCCTTTGCCACTTTCAATCCCGTTGCCCACCGAGCGTAGAATGACTGAGCGGAGTTCTCATCGAGTCGTCTTACAAAATATCCGGGATCATTATGAAAGTCCTAAGTAAATTATTATGCTCAGGTGTCAGTCAATATACAGCAAACGACTAGCAATAAGTTTTCTGGCGCGGTACCAAATTTAAAGCAACAAACTCACGGGATAACAGTAATTTTGTGCAAATTCTTTGTGCTATACTCATAAGTTTTTTACTCATCTTCGTGATTTTAGTTCCATACCCAAACACACTTTTTATTCTGTTTCCACGACAAATTTCATAAGAAAACTCAACGTTGTAATGTAGGCTAATAGTCCAGAGATATCTTCGCGTGACAGTGAAAATGAAAATTCTTTCTCGCGCGTTGAAATAAAAGATTCTCCCTTGAATAAATAATGTTTTCGCTCTTAACTTTCACGTGATACACCATCTGTATTAGATTTCGTTATCATCATTTATCATTATTATTTGTTGTCATTTTGATGCAGAATCTTGAACTAATATGTGGAGCTGCGTTTGTTATTAATATTTTGAAAATTTTTAATGCCTCTTTTTAATCAATATAATTATTTAATCTTAAAATAAGATAAATTTTATCTTGGAAGCCTGAAAAATTAAAACTTATTAAAAATCAAAAGTTCATAATTGCGTTTTGTCTATAGATACGACTTTTCATACATTATTGTACATATGTATCAGATTTGAAAAATTAATCAACGTTGTAATCATATAACAATATAATGTAAAATTAATTACAATGCAGATACGACTCTTTGAATCAATATTGCATTTTAGTAATGAACCAAAATTGTATGTCAATCGAAAGAAAAAGATACGAATGCAAAACCAAAATCAAGATGTCTCGAAAGATCAAGCAATTTTCGTCCATCAGACAGGAATGTTAAAGGAGGTTAAAACAGGAAGTAGATGATTTGGTCTCACGAACAGTGTAATTTCAAAAGTGCATACAGACTCTTGTGTCACAATAGTCTTACGCCATCCACCGCATCCGTCGTTCCCCTCCACAGTTTCGCGACTCTTCAAGCCTTTCGCATGGCCTCTTGCTACCCCTATCATCTCTTTTAAAGGCTTCGCTCAGGATGGGGTTACCATTTGTGACGACTGCTTCTCGAAGGGGCACTTTTTCTACAGCACACGGCACGTAACACGAACCGCATATCAAGACGGAAAAATGAACCCCCTCGAGCTCGAGAAAATTATTCAATGCGAGTCGCTTTCGCATTTCACCTTTCGTTGCATATCTTATTTCCATATTGTTTTTCCACGCGCTTTTTTTAGCGTACGTCAAACTGAAATTACATTCTCAGAGTTAGATTAGTTTGCATCAACCTCCACATCACTTTTTCAGTTTGCCATCAGCGAGCAAAATGTCAAAATCCCTCCAGTTTATTATTACGTATTTTAGTTTTTCTTTCTCTCAAGTCTCTCAGCTTCCAAAGATTTGCATGATGGACGTGATTTTAGTTTCGTGTAACAGCTTAATCTTCACCGAGACAACGATTTCCGTTGCGACCATCGGGAAAAAAGGAAATACCCGGAGGAAATCTCGTTGTGATCGACATCCAACCAGCACTCCGGCAGTCGTACGTGCATCTCTCAGTAACGCAAATCCGATGCTTTTAAATGACGTTTACCGCACAGTCTGACTGAAGTACGTTAGTATATTTTGCGCGCGCGCGCGCGCCCGAACCCCACAGGGGGTTTGGCGATGCTCCAAACACGGGGAGAAGCCTTTGGACTTCTTTTTTACTGTCGGACCGTTTTCTCTGGAAACAGAAAGACATCCGTCTCCGTTCATTGTCACGCCAGCGCTTCGGGATGCCAACGGCTATCAGCTATCAGACGGTAGGTTACCGGTTTACGAATCCTTTATGAGAATGTCTGAACGCGGACACAAACGACCGACTGATCTTCCCGCAATGTCGATGACCGTCCCTTCTGCTATCTCATCGAACAACAATTCACGATCGGCACGATTGACAATCATATATATAGACTTGGAGAATTCTCATCGCGATTTACCAGCGCCGTGAATTTCTCACTCCGACAGCCTTTGATCGTAAATTTACAAAATAATAATCGAGAAACTACTGAATGCCTTGTATCTTGTAACAAATAGACAAAATGAAATAAACATCAACGTGCAGAAGAGACCAACTTATAATTATATATTTATCATGTCATAAAAAAGAATATACATATATTTATAAATTATTAAAACAAACATAAGGAAATTGAAAAATAAGAATTGTGCCTTTTTGCACCATTTATCCATTTCATTTAGCCTGCTCATTACAAGATAACAGCTGTTCAATTTTACTTCTCGATTGTCCTACATTTTCCACATTCTTTATAATAATTAGAGAAATTGAAATCAAATTTAATACGTACTTGACGAAAATCCAGGTCAAATCCAGTGATCAAGTTTCATTTTCAAAGATTAGACAGTAATATATTTATACGAAATAATATTTCATTGTACTTACAAAGTAATTAATCCTGACAAATTTTTTAAAATATCTACAGAATTCGATACTTATAAATAATAATAATTGGTACTCAAGTACTCAAACTCAAACTCAAAGGACCAGTTTCACAAACATCGATCAACTGCTAACAGAGATTAATCAACTTCTTATTTTTTGCTGTCTTATTATCTATTGTAGGAAAAGATCGAATTAATCTCCAGAACCGATTAATCTTCAGTTAGCAGTTAACTGATATTTATGAAACTGGCTCTAAGAATAAAGTTGTTAGTTTAAAAAGTGTAATACTTTTATAAGTAATTTTTATTCCATGCATTTAATATTTTTATTGCATTTAATTTCAATGATTGCTAATCTAATATTTGTAATTATACAAAAATAATATATTAAAATAATTATCAGTGCAAACATTTTGTTTCGAAGAGAGAGAAACATAAAGTTTTTAAAAAAGTACTTATAAAAGATTTGAATATTTGATCCAGATTCGAGTCTATTTGAAAGTACTATTTGTAATACTCTTGTTTTTCAAGGTAGAAATTCAAATCTATTTTGTCTAATAGGTTTGAATCTACTTGAAAGTAGACTTTACTTATATTTTTCAAAGTAACTATAGAAAATTTAAACTGTGCCAACCAGATTTAAACCTACTTGTAAGAGATTTTAATTGCTAATAACAATACCTCCCATTTTCTCAATAAATATTTCATTTCATTGATTTTTTGCTCATATAATCGTAAATAAGAGAGAGAGAGAGAGAGAGAGACAAAAAATTGACGATTTAATTTGAAGTGTTATTAAAATAGTAATCATTAACTAGTCATTCACAAACTAATTTGATCATGTCATATCCAAATCGATATCCAATGTATTAATTGCAATCGATTTCACTCAAATTTTACTTTAGATTGGGTTATCTTATGCAGTATCTTATCAAGTAGCGCGTATAATTAACATGGGGAAAATGTAGAAGCTGAATCTGATCGTTAGATGATTACATCGACGAACCATGACTATGACATTTCCTTGTGTACATACTGTTTGACTATATCCCAACCGGCTTCCTTCCTCATTGGCTTCCTGCTTGGAGCGCGAGGGCCCCATGAATCAGTAATTAATGCACTTGCCAACGGATAATTAGCAGCGACACCATGTACTTTCTGAAATATGTATCATACACTGTACTATTAAGGCTTTGATCGACGCAGCAGGTGAACGAACCTGGAGGACCAATCCCATCGCGCGCATATCCTCGTGCGCGGAAGACGTCGCGTCGCCTGTAATCGAATTAGATAAATATCTAAACGTGCATCCTGGCAGCGGAAGCACGGCTTATTATGACAGAAGTTCGAATGGCAACCGCCTCGCATCGTGACTCGACGAACGGTATATCCTTTGGGATACAGTGTCCGTGACACCGGTGTTGTCGATAGCGAAGGTATTGCTGTTGTTAGAGATTGATGGCAAATCGATATCCACGCGTAGTTAATCCTCGTCCTTTACTTGCATTTCGTATATTTGTGTCCTTTTAAATAAGAAAGAAATCTATACTAATATATAAAGAGAAAACCTGTTTTTTGTTACCGCATAACTCAAAACTACTGAACTGATTTCCTCCAAATTTTTTGACACTATATTCTTATATACACTAAGACGGACATAGGCTATATAACATGCCTAAAAATATTGTTATTATCCAGAAATTGATGTTTTCATTTTTTATCATTTACGGCTGTATTAACCCATGTAGTACAATGATGTCATCGCTAGGTGGCGCGCAGCTTCATCCACCCGCAAGCAGATTGCATCATGATATTCTTGAGAAACATAAAGAAACATAAATGTAATCAGAAGTCAAAAAATAAACGATTTTCGAAAAATATTACTTCCAATATGATTCGATCACACTATTCTCTCGGGCGAAGCTGAGACGGGAGACGCTAGTAGTCTATATATTTATAATTTTTTGTTCTTTCTTCTTCTTATTTCTTATTAATTTAATTCTTATAAATATTTAACTTACGTGTATATTTGCGTGTAATTAATCACACGTATTGCATACTAGGAATTAAACACAAATGAAACCATAACAAAAATAAGATCTACTTTTTTTTCTTTTTAGAAGAACCGACCAGGCTCTTATATTTTTACTTAACAAATACTCCACTTAGTTCGCAATTTTATCTTTATCGATGTTCCGTATTTAGAACGTACAAGTATATTTACGATTTCGCAGTCCAATTCGAGTGAAGAAAGCATGCAAGTTTGCTCAAACGTAATATCACAGAAGCGAACAGTTCACCCGATTGAGTTGAACGGCGCTTGCGATATCGAGCTTCGGTCTCATATGTACGCGAACGCGAAAGTTTGCCGGGAACTCAATTCTGGTCGAATCACTTCGTTATTAGTTTTTATGAAACGCTGTGTGCGATGTATTTTCAAAAAGAGCAAAAAACATGGGTAGTAATACAGAGCTCCAAAGCGAAACAAGTCCATAAATTCCTTTTCATCGATTCATTAATCCTGTACTACCACAACTTTCGATCTCTCTACGGGATAAAGTAGTTATGCTTCTGCGGGATTCTCTCACAGAAGCACAACTACTGGCTAATTTATCGCTGACATTATGACATTATGATATAAAACACCAAACGTCGTTGATGCTTTTGTCGACCTTTTGTATATTAAAAATCATACATAGATAAAAATTTGTCCTTTATTGAACTAAAAAGTGGAATAAAATAAACCACACGTTTTTCCGATGAACAATAAATTCGGCGTCTAAAGATATTTAAAAAAATTGAAAAATCTTACAATAAAAACAAATAACGTGATTGGCGAGACTCAATGAAGGATATTAATGATATCTACTTATTGTTAGCAAAATAGTTTAGCGTCCTTTCGTGCTTGCACGCTGTCATTATTTGACAGACATCTCGCCGCAAGCGCACCGCGAATTGACTCGTGCGTGGAGATAATTTACGTTTGAAGCGACAAGTCAATTTACAACTTAGGTAGGTAGTATAGGACAAATCTACTTTATCAAACAAGCCACTTTCTCTCGCAAAATGTTAACGGAATGTTTAAATGTCTTTTTTTACATTTATGTTTAGTCTTATCTATCTTTCGAAATTTAATCATAATTATTATAAAAATATTCTTTTTAATTAACTTTAATCCGTAAACAACTTTCTAATGTCATTCTAATTTAATTAATTGAGTTTCGAGTTTCTTTAATTTCCTCGCAATAACATTAAATATTTTCGTATATGTACGTATCGTTACTCCCTAAAACTCAAAGTCATCCCGTAATGACTTGTTCTATATCCCTTGTCCGAGACAAATTGAATCAGTTTCCGCTTGGCGAACATTGTCTTCTCAGGTTGACCCATTTAAGCGCGGTAATCTAATGCGGAGAATATTGACTGATGTCTCAATTTCTCAGGAAAGATGGTGATAACAGATAATAGATAATATTAGGTGGCACATTTTTAGATACAACAAGATTTCTTTACGCTTGTGTGTATTGGTAATAAATAATTTGTTCGTTTACGTATTCTCCAAAAGGTATCAAACGTTCAAAAGGATTCGTGCCTCAACTTATTCATAACCTTTATGGTACAATATGAAAAACTATTACTACAATCATATTTCGAGTCCGATCACTTTTTCACCTGTTTGAAGTGGTTCAAAAAATCTTTAAAAATTCATAAACATACTTTCAAGTTTCTAAAACAAACATCTGTACTTCATTTTGGAAAAAATAAAATGTAATATAATTTAATTGTCGAAGATTAATCACGAAATGAGTTGTTTGCTTTAAAAGAATTATAACTTTTGAAAATAAATGCATATAACAAAATAACTCTGAAGTTTTGTAGTTTAAGTATAAAACATTAAAAAAAAATACAGAAACTCCAAATTCCTCAAAAAGTACACTTATTCGGACACATGAAAATATATTTGTAAGTGATAGTGATGATTTCAATAAAGGATAAATAGGAAAAATCGAGTAAAAAATATTTCTTCATTTAAGTGCAAAAACAATACACTTAAGAATGAGTTCTAATAAAATGTAAATACAAAAAAGACATCACTCTTTACAGTCTAGGCAAATATAAATTCATTTTTTCTCAAATAAGTGATTTTCTTTCAAGCAAAATAATCTTTAGGTAAAAAGACAGTCAGATATTAATTTAAAATAAAAATAGAACACTTACGATGATTTTTACAAAATTTTCACTTTGTACAAAAAGCCTCAGAATTATGGGTGGTTTCGTTCGCGGCATAAAGGCACCACTTTAACCCACCACTACAAACTTATTTTAGGAAGGGATACGGAATGGCAGAACTTTCCAAGTTTTAAGAAATTTCCGTGGACAGAAATCGATCGGACATGAAATACCCATGATTGCAGCTTAATGGTTAAAATCGCTTAAAATATACATGTTCGTCTAATCGGCTTTTGCGTAATTAACTGGAGCCAGGAATTCGATTACTTGCTAGCAATGTGAAAAAATAGCATTTTTCATTGTGGAATTCTGACGTGTGGCTTTTGAATCTTTAAAAATCGGATCGTAGCGGTACATGTCAATCGTATCATCGATGACGATGACGAAAGTGCGCGAGATCGATATATCGGGACGAGATTACTGATGTAAGAACACTCTTTTCCTCCGTTCTCCTCGTGTCAAGCTTCGCGGGACGTAGCCATTAGCTGCTCTCCACTTCGTACATATCGAGTACCTGTCGGGAACCCTGAGGATTCAATTTTCACGTGCTTTCGGTGAGAGCAATCGGAAGAACGGCCGCCGGGGAGTCGCACAAAAATGTTTGTTTTTTTCTCTTTTCATCCCCCCAATTTTTTCCCAGGATAATTCGACAACGTTCCGCCTGCAACGCGATTCCTCTTCCTCCACTCTCTGGACGGTTAGTGCCGTTGATGGAAAAGCTAACGCGTGATTCGCAACAATGTAGTACAACAGTACAGCTTTAATCCGACAAAATGGGCTGTCGCCCATCTGCACGTCGCCGCGATCGGGGGATGAAATATCGTGCTCTTCCACGCGATCGTCCACAAAACAAAATATACAGTAGTATCTATTTAAAAAAATTATATGTATATTTATATTTTCGGAGTAAAGAAGATTAATGAGCAATTGACTTCGAATAATTAAACTAGACATTCCTAACCCCTATGACCCACGAGCCGGATCCAATGCTTGTAAAGTTTTATCCGATCCGCCAAGAAATACATTTTATGATATAAAAGAATTTTAAAATACAAATATATATATATTTTTTTTTGTTTTTATATAATTTTTAAAAATAAAACTTATCCGGTTTTTTCCCAGTCATAAAATATTAAAATATAAAAAAATATTATAAAATATGACTTTAATATAACAATATGAAAAATTTAATATGACAAAATAGATTGCAAACTCCAAGTTAAACGATTATCTTAAATAACAATACAATTTTTTTAGATAACACGCATTCACTCGAGATACATGCGTCTGGAATACGTGCGTCGTTATGCACGCATGTAAATTAAAACGCGCACTTTTGTGTTCCGCGCAATTCACCGTTTGAAAAGTATGGAAACGCTTGTTGTGCACATGACAGGACGCGCTGCGAGAAAAGCACATGAAACGAAATGCATTATTCGTGCGCGAACTGCACACATATGCATATTTAGGATATCTTGGTGTTATTTAGAACCATATACGAAAATCGTTCGCCGCGCGAGACTCGATGGAAATTTCACCAAGACGCTTTACAGCTATCATAAAACTGTTAGATATACGGGAAAGAGAGAGAAAGAAATAGCGATCGCGCGAAAGAGTTAAGAAAAACGTGTTATAGAAGCACGTAAAAAAAGAAATAAGCCGTTGCTGGCCGTCGTCGAATGCACAAACTGTGAGACGCATCGGGACAACGACACATCGCGCAACTTTTGTTTCTCAATAAACATTTCATGTCCGCCATAAAGTGTACGAACGACATTGTGGAAATAAATAATATCGCGCTCGCGACGTCCAGAGTGTTATAAATCGCACGCGGATCTTCATGAAAGCTGTTTTCCACGCACGGTTCGTTGACCCCGGAAAGTTCCCGAATTAGATCGGGCCGTTAAATGAACGACGATCGATTTTGGCAGAAATAAGATTTACATTTTACCGCGAGACTGAAAGTATTCATTAATTCAGGAGATCATGAATCATTTAATCGAGCACATAGGTACTTTTCCGAGCTTGCGAATAAAATACAGCACAAAAGCTTCCAGATACATTACAGGAACGTTGCAATATTGCAAGTTACAATGTAATACTGCGCAGACATTTCAAGGAGATACAATTGTAATATTTCACCGAAATAATCTAGCAATAATGCTGAAATACTACCAAGTTGGCAATTCGGAAATTCGGTTAGCACGATTATCAGTCTTACAAAAAGTAGAGCGCAGTATAATTATCCACTATTTTAACTACTAATTCTAAGGGATCTCAGTTAACGGTTTCCAACAAAAATATCAGTGATTATCTGTAAGCTTGCAAGAAAGAGTTTACAATTTTTATAAATAAGTTTTTTTTAACGTTTTATCAAAATACGTTGATTGGAGATGAATTACAGCGTTGTTTTTCAGCGTAGTTTTTACTATATAAATATATAATTACAATGAAAAGTAGTAATTTCACACATTTGACACATACATATCATATCCGATATTTGAAATTTTAACGAATAAATAACATTCCATATAGCACAAACATTGCAGCTATATTGCAATAACGTTGTCGCAATGTTACTTTGTTTCGACAATATTGTCGCAATATATAACTGCAATGATCTGTGCTGTATAGGATCATACATAAAAAGTGACGATATTTTAAAACCGCATTTTATATGTGATGTTTACTAATCGCAATATTATTTATTCTTTGAAATTTAAAGTAGCGGATATGTATGTTGTCAACGTATGAACGTTACTATCTTTTATTGTAATGCTACCTTTCACTGTAATGTTGATGTAGCATTTTATTGTTTCGGAGAGGTTACATTATGTACTATCGCTGGAATGTTTCATTGAAATGTTTCTGAGGGCGGACATTTCAACATTGCCGCAATCTTGCAGCAGTGTTGCGGAAACATTTCGCAACCTTCACACAATATTACAGTATTTCCGAGCAATGTCTGTGCAATGTTCCTACAATCTTTCAATGCTGTACCCATACAGCACAAACATTGCAGCTATATTGCGGCAATGTTACTTTGTTGCGATAACGTTGCCGCAATATAACTGCAATGATCTGTGCTGTATGGGATAGGGAACATGATCGCAATACCGATCGCCGCGTAACGCACGTTGATCAGATCCGGAAAACTAACGTTTGTGAGCGGATTACAATAATTTCGCAGGTTAACACGCGATTTTATGCGCGCGTCGAGAATTAAGAAGCGTCGCAGGTGAGCAAAGAGGAGTCGACGGAGCCATCGCGGGGCGAGCGGATGGTGGTGAGTTCCGCGGCGGTCGTGGCGCGATGGTTGGATGTGCCGGTGCATCGAGAGGGATCAATGAACAAGTTCAATAACCTTAAATCCACTTAACGGCGGACTACCCATCGGGTACGACTGACTGCGTCGCTTCAACAACCGAAATAGATATTCATTTTCCAAGAGTGCTATTTTCCCAGTCCCAGACACAAATCCAATACCGCTGATTTAAGTGCCCTCCTTCCCCCTCCCCCTCTGCTCCGTTAAGGTCAAAGACCCTATATCAGTCCGTAATTTTTCGCATACATCCCGCGTCGAGACTTCGCGCCGTAGAGCGAAGATAATTACGAGATCTCAACAGTCTCGTTTGTCACTTCCGCTATCCACGTAGGTCTCGTTGACGCTGTCACGCGATAATCTGTTATCGCGACGATCGTCGAAAGTTGCGACACGACCGGCGATGGTAGCAACGCCCAAATCGATCGTAACGTTAACGACACGAGTAAATTATGTGTTAACTGTGGGCTCGAATGTGTATTTCATATGTATCCTCTGGAATTAGTTGAAACATCCTCCCTGGAGCGACATCGGGGCATCGTAAAAACGTTCAACAGCCACCAGAGTTGACATATCGAATAACGTCTGGTAATTGTACACCGCTCTCTTATTAAACACTTTCGTCGAATGAGACGATGTCTCTTCGACACGCAGCCGAAGGAAATGTATGTCTTCGACACACGCCGAAACTTTACAGCGACAGCTGACACTGCTTTTCCGAGCTCATGCATACTTCATATCTTCTAACAGTGTTTCGGCATCGCGAAAATTACGCTCGCATAAACCGGTATGAAGCGTGACGTTCGCCGTGAGAATGCGCCCGTCATGTTTAACATAATAACAAACGAGATACATCCTAAAATGGGAAGAAGCATAATAAACGCGCGTTTTTGCAATTATAACAAATTAACCACATGCATTTGCTTATTTCCGCAATTACCGCTGCGTAATTGTGTTTATATCCTGTCGTCTTCTCGTTTACTGAACCAATCATTTTATTGTATATGTTAACGAGCGCAACGTTTGGCTGGAAACAAGATATTTGCGGTATTTTTTAAATAAAATTTATACAATGTATCATATAAAATTCATAGGTAAAAGCTTCTATTTTTTATCCTTTTTTATCAATATTTTCAAAGCTAAACTAACTGTTATATCACGTTTAATTAATTCTAAAGCATTGTTTAATAATTTGCATTTCAAAATAAAGATTTAACCCTAATTATTGCAAATTGCTATATGTGCGATTAATTCTCAGATTATATTGCATCAGAGATCATCGTGAAATTAATTTTCCTAGAAGAACAAGTTAATATCCACGATTAATGTAATCATAAATATCTATAATTAGAAAATTTTTACCCTTCTAAAGTATTCTTCCAAATAGAGGACTCACCTTATAGTTCAGAGTGTCGAACGCTCCGATTTATAGCACCAAATCGATCACAGATTGCACATGAAAATTCCAGAGTTGGACTTGTACTCGGATGAATCTGATTTACTGGTTCCACACGCGTAAGATAGCATATGTGATTTCGCAAAAACGAAAAACGCGAACAATCGACGAGTCGATTCCGATTCTTCCTTTTTTTTTAACACGATTATCCCTCACTGAAGCGAAACCAAGCGGGCCAATCAAAATTTCGACATGATCACGGCGAGCATCACTCGCGAACTGAGTATTCTCACGGGGGTGGAAACGTCAAGTGGAAGTGAACCACAGACGCTGGAGAGGGTAAATGGGGCAAGAGGGGTCGGGAGAATGCGCGACGTAGGAGAGAAACGGGTGCGAAGGGAAACTGGCGATGTTGCGAGGGGGATGGACGATGCTATTGCCACGCGCAGAGATCGCCGGGTTACTCGAAGTTCAAGCTTTACGCTGACAAATGTAATTTTTTTATTTGAATTTTTTGAATAGCTGAAACATCTTCGCAGCTCGTTACGAATCAGAAGAATTTTTTGAAATGTGATATTTCATAAATAAATGAAAATCCAAAGATTTTTGTGATACTTTGAAGATGACAGAATCTTATTCTATGTATATCTAATTTAAATCAAATTGTACATTAAAAATGTTTTAATTTTAGTATCATAAAGACGTTTAACTGACACACTTCTCCAGAATTTCATAGCTGGCACACTGAGTCGTTTGAGACTCCAGGCATAAAAAATGCGAGAAAGCTACTGATTTTTTTTACTTGAAAAAATTCTCAAATATTCTTGACTTGTTTTAACATGCACCATAGGTTATTTTGATCAAATTTAATAGTGACTGTGAAAAAAAATTCTTTGAAGATAAAAGAACGAAAAAATAACTATTTTCACTTAAAAATTAAAAACTCTTCCATTTTTTTATATTAAAAGCTAAAAAATTAACTGGACACTCTTGAGATACAACACTTTCAGAAAAAAATAGTCTGATAGTGACTATTGAAAAAAAGGTTTTTATTTTGGAGAAATAAAGTGAATTTTAGACAAAAATTGGTTGAACTTGCCTAGGGCTTTTGGTACCCCATAGTACCAGCTAAGGGTTAAAGTTAAAAGAGGTAAACATTGGTCTAATAAAATTAATTGCCTACGTATTGGGATCAATGTGACAAAATCTCAAATCAATATTCTTTTATCTATTTATTTTGCTCTCTGTGGCACTTTTTAGTATTTGAGATGAAACGAAATATAAATATTGGAGAGTCAAACGTGGAGAATGAAAGAACGCGGAATAAATATTCATATAAATTAAAACGAATGGTTTCACGTGACAAATTAAAGATGAAAAAGCGTATAATTTTTAATTGAAATAAAAAGCGCTTTTCGCGGAAAATATTGATTTATAAAAGTTGTAACAGAGTAATAACAAACTTATTTGCAGACGTGACTCGGGCCGTCCAACAGCATAAGCATAATTCACAAGCGAAACCGGGCCGCGATGAGAAACTTTAGCTAAACGCCACATCATATACCATAAGCTGACACTGAAAAAACTGGCAGTTTCAGGCCTTGTTTGCTGATCCTCATCTCCAGCTGTTGAACATGGTTCGCTCCTCGACTATTCAACCGTCATTCTCCACTATAGCGACGAATTTCGGAGGTTCTAAAAATTCGCGATATGATCGTAAGCGTGACCTACATTATAATAACTCAATTCTAGATACTGAAGACTGCTTCTAGGCTATTTTCCGCGGTGTACGCGCAATTTTTCTTGATTTGTCGACTTGCTGTCGACTATGAAAAATTGCGGCGCGCTAAATTCCTCCAAAACTTCTCCACGGTTCGATCACGATATTCTTCAAAAAGAAGGACGTGTCTCACTTTACATAATAAAATTGTTCATTTAGTATCGACGGGGGGCGGATTAAATAATCGTAATACGACGAAAGAGAAAAAGAGAGAGAGAGAGAGCCCAGCGAAAAGTGACCTTTCAATTGACATCGAAACAATGTCGGATCGACATCGATTTAACGGTTTCGACGTCGATTCGGCATCATTTCGATGTCGATCGACGAGCCATTCTCGCTGGGAGAGAAATCAATCTCAAATAAAATGATCGCAGCGATTATATTCTGATCTGCCGTAATACTTTGTGACAAAACGCGGAACAAACTCTTGGCCAGCCGAACACAAATTACGCTTTAAGCAGAGAATATTTCATAAGATGATGCGTACCTCCCTGGAATTATTCAATATCCATGGAATCCTTTGAAGCCCTTCACCGAACTTGCCCTCCTCCCCCTCCCCCTTTAAAAGCTTCTCTCGTTTTCTCTCACTCGCCCACCCCATCTACCACATCCCACGCTTCTCCACGGTGCTTCTCTTTCTATTTCGCAGAGTATGTACCTCGATGACCCCGTCACCGAAAAAGGGATATTGCGCCAGGCATATAGAAACGCGAATTTTTCATGGAGAAAACCGTCTCGATTATGGAATAAATTAAAGAACGAGTACATCGCCGATAATGGCTTTTATTTGCATTTGAAGATGAGACTGCTGTGCGTCCGGGAGGAAGTAACGGAGTATTCTCGAGGATTTTGGCCGACGATCGAGGAGACGATTCAACGTAACGTAATATAGTCGATAAAAGAAGTCGATAAAATATATTTTTTATAGCATTTAAGGTGGATTCACTTACTTATGAAGAATTCACTTGAAATTTTGATAGGATGCAGGGATAGGCGATAGAAATAAATGCTCAAAACTTCAGGGTAGGACATCGACCTAAATAAAGAGTAATCAATCGATGAAAATCAACATTTAACACGAGATTACATAGGAGTCACGTTCATGACGGTGGTTATTAGTGAATATTATTGATTATAAGCGATATCATCGGAAAAGAGTTATGATATAGAATTCGATCTACTAAACATTATTGCGTCGAGAAAATCGCATGTTATCGACCTTGCAAAAAAGATATTCAGTTGCAAATAGTAAATATGACCGGATTACATAACACAAGATGCACTTTGGCAACGTTGCACTCCTCTACGATTTCCATTATCCCGCCAGATTTAAAATCTATATCCAGATAAATAAAAAATAAGTTTCTATTGGCCTTTTATCTTTTGAACTTAAAAAATAAGTAATAATAAATAATAATTAAAAATTTCTTTTTTGCTATAATCGGATATTGGGTCGTTTATTATCTAAATAACATGAATGCAATAATTTTCTGACCAATTGTAAGATTCTCTTTCTATGATCAAAAAACTGAGACCCTGTGGCGGACTCCGCTAGGTACGGCTCGCCGCTATGAATCCACCTTGATATAAGTTCCTTTAAAAAAAATCTATATTTTATCACACGATCGTCTTACAATAAAACATCTGACAATAAAATTAATTTTTTTAATAATTATTTACAAAATAATATCTATGACACATACATTTCTTCATCCCGTAGAAATTGACTAATTTTCAATTTTTTACTATGAATAACTAAATTTGACATGGCAATCTTGAAGATTAGCGGTGCAATTCCACATTCTACATCTCAAGACAACAAACAGTTCGGAAAAAACTTGCAGTGCTATACCTACAAAAATTGTAAAAGTTGCAAATAAATTTCAATTTGCGTTTGTATTGTTTTGTCTTTAACGACTTATTTGTTTAAATTTTTGTTATTCAACGCATTGAAGATGATTATTACAAATTAACATTATTTATATTTATATTTATTTATATTTATTTAAAGTACAAAACATATAATATATTAGTCCATTTTATTTCTTACAATTTTTAATCTACTGAACCTAGAACTACATTTATTTTTAAAATATTTAATCAAGAGACACGGTAGTGTCTCGGTGCCAAATGTAGCGCAGCGAGACCGGCCGTGTATATTTACGCGAGTCGGAAAGTTGCAAGACCCTCAGATTATCGGATCTCGACAACCGCTGAACCGATCGACTTCTAAGTAGACTCAATCGATAGCTCGGGTTTGATTTTCATAATAAAACTATTTTTATTTTTTGGCTATGTGCCCTACAAGCTGAGATATTGCGATGCAAAGTTGAGATCTGAAAATTTTTGTTTAAGAAACGTCGTCGTCAACATTGTTGGTGAGAGCGGAGTGAGGTAGGGGTCCGGAAATGTACTTTTAGCTTTTCCACCACAGTGTGGCTCTGCAAGCGTTCAATAAATCGCGCGGGCATTATCGATTTAACAAATGTATCGATAACAGATTTATAGATCGATCGATAAGAGATATATCGACAATGTTAAAAGATAGAAGATAGATTAGATTATCGTGACATTATAGAAGATAGAAGATTTTTTATTTTTTTTTTTTTTTTTATTTTTTTGTAAAATGACCTTTTTCAATACATTTACCGTAGTGAAATATAGCACTCATAACTTTATACAATTGTCCAGCTATTGATATTTTACTTGTAGGGACAGAACATAAACTAAAATTGTGTGGTAAATTAGTACTGATAATAATGTACTTGTTTCTCTTTCTATTAACAATTTAAAGAATAAAAGTTATAATCTTAATAATTTATTAAAAATTTCATTTTTACATTGGAATCAGTCAAATGACAAATCATGTGAATATTGTGGAAAAAATGATATTTTAATAAAAAATGAAATAATATCGGCGAAAGAGATAGTTATTATTCACTTAGTATTATTTTCATTACAGAATGGTAAATTAGTGAAGATACCACACAATTTTAGTTTATGTTCTGTCCCTACAAGTAAAATATCAATAGCTGGATAATTGTATAAAGTTATGACTGCTATATTTCACTACGGTAAATGTATTAAAAAAGGTCATTTTACAAATATGTGTAGAGAAGGAACATCTAGCGTTTGGATTGAAAATAATGATACGCAAGTTAGAAAAAAGCACTGGCCTAGAGGCGCTAAAAATATTTATATTTTACTTTTAGAAAAAATTGTTAATATCCGAAATATTTGAAAGTAATTTAAATTTGTTGTGTAAAATAAACGTAAATAATTTAAATGTGTTGTGTAAGGTAAACGTAATACTTTACACAATACACAATACATTTATATATTTACTGTACTATTTGTCTATATATAGGTATTTTTAATTTACTTAAAAAGATATGATGTGTCAAAAAATGGCACCAAGTAGGAATAAATCTTTGAATAATTGTGTATGTACACATGTATATAGCAGCGCCAAATTTTTTGCAATATTTTTTTATTTAATTAAAATTTTTATGAACTTAATATTAAACATAATATTTTATGCTGTATACATGTGTACATACACAACTATTCAAAGATTTATTCCTACTTGGTGCCATTTTTTGACACATCATATCTTTTTAAGTAGATTAAAAATACCTATATATAGACAAATAGTACAGTAAATATATATATGTATATATACAAATAGTTTGTAATGAGGTCCGTTTTTGTGCGTACACTTGGCGCCTTTTTTTACCTTTTTTAAAAAAGGTAATTTTGTTTTGATATCACGCATTTTATAGTATTATTCATAATTTTATTTCGTATATCTGCGCGTACATTTGGCACCTTTTTTTTTACCTTTTTTTGAAAAGGTAATTTTGTACTGATTTAATCATACATGAAGATAACGATATGTACTTAAAATACAAGGAGAGTGAATGTGTCTCTGTCTGTAGTGCGAAATTGGTTAAAACAGATCGAGATACATGTGTCACGCGCTTTCAAAGGCGAATTTTTAACACTCTGTTAGATTCATACATTAGTGCGTGTAATAGAAACCAATAAGGGAATCAATCTCAAAGAACAGTTTGATACACACAAGCCGCATTGACGTAAATAGATAAAGCAGACGCTATTGTGTCGTATGCAAACTATTCCTGAAGGTGAACCAACCGCATCCACCTCCACAGATGCGCAAGCATCGAATAATAAACAGATACGACAGAAGTAAGTGAATCGATACGCGTGCGATGTTCTAACATTTTAATATAACCAATCAACGCTCGAAGAAGAACCATTTCCATTTAGCTGAGCAATCAGGAGATACTAAATTATGGAGTCATGATACAAAATTATGCATCCTAGATCAATCGAGATAGCGGAGGAAGAGGACGAAGAACATGATGACAACACCTGCTGTCATCGCGCAACTTTCTGCAATCCGGTGTTACGAGAGATTCTCGTAACCGACGTGATCTCCACATGTTTAGAGCTGCAGCTAACATGGGCGGACCTCTTCTGGCTCGCGACCGTGTGCGGCATAATCCTGCTAGCCTGGGCCGTTTTGTACTTCCTGCTGGACGACATGGTACTACCCGGCGGCAGCATATTTGGCCTGCTTCTTCTCGTTATTCTTTCCTACGCGCTCGGCTGGACTCTCGCTTGCATTCCGCGGTTGCATCTTCCACCCATCTTCGGTATGCTTCTCGCCGGTATAATACTACGTAACACCGACGTCTACAATATACACGACATGCTCGGGCCGGGCACGACCTCCAAGATCAGGACCTTTTGCCTGACCTTCATTATGGTACGTGCCGGCCTGCAGCTGACAACAACTGCAGTGAGGGCACATCCAGTATTTGTGATGATTCTGGCCCTCGTCCCATGCACCGTCGAGACGTTAGCAGTCACCGTTTCGTGCAAATATCTTCTCAAATTCCCATGGAATTGGTCCTTCATGACGGGGTAAGACAACGTGATATCTACTAACACCAATGCATAAGGATATCATGAAAATTCGCAAACAATGCAATTTTCTTATTCAACAGAGAATCGAATTCTAAATGTACGCAAGATTTAGTTATACAGAGTGCTTCAGAAATAGTTAGCCAAACTTTAAAAGCATATTCCACTTATTGGATGAAAAAAGTCGGAACGGGTTCGGAAACGCTTCCTTTCCAAGTTATAAACATTTTTTATTTACTTTACTTACAGACTTTAACAGCATTTAAACTGCAAGAACATTTCATTAAATTGCTGGAAATGATTTTCTTTCGCATTGATGCATGCCTCGCATTGACATCGCATGGATTGTCGAAGACGTTCAAAAATTCCCAGAGCATCTTTTCGTATTTTGTCACACGATTATACAATTTCGAAATACTTCCACAGTAGTGGATAGTTAAATAAAGACTGATTCCAATTCCATACAGACCTATCTAATAACTTTTTGGTTACTTTAGAAAGTGAATAGAAGTATTCATGAAATGATATGAGGCATGTCGTCCGACGTAAATATGTAAATATATTTCCGAACCCATGTTTATATAACTTTTTTTATCCTTATAATGAGTGGAATATGATCTTAAAGTTTGGTCAACTATTTCTGAAGCACCCTGTATATTTGTTGATAACACAGTCACCAATTTGAAATATTTTATTGGATACATTTTGAAGGAATAATTTCATAAATAGAGCATTAAAAAATAATACGTGTTATACAAAATTTAAGACACACAGTAATGTAGACTATTATAATGTAAGACTAACAATTGTAAGATACTATTATGTTATGCAAAAATATAAGGCTGTTTTATGCAGTAATAAATTCTCTTTAAGAACGATTGTGGCCTGCATGTCTCCTGTAGTAACGGTTAACTGCCTGCTCGCCTTATCTGAACAAGGTTACGGAGAAGACAAAGGACTCGCTAGCTTGTTATGTACCGCGGCGTCTATCGATGATGTCCACATCGTGTCTTTATTTTCCATCTGCTTCTCTTTTGTTTTTAGCAACGGTATACAGAAATCCGTAAGAAAACCGTAATGATACATCGTATAGTTTCCTGTTTTAATTCTTTGAGGGCAGAAGATTTCGGAAAAGGAATATTTCAAATTTTCTGTGGCAAACACAAAGTGAACACAATAAAAAATTAATAAAAATGGGTGTTGCATTTTTGTATTAATTTACATTTAGACTGTAACTTTGAGAGAAGAGAAATAAGTCGCTATAATTGAGAAGTGAATTACGATATTAATAGAATAAATATATATTTTATAATTTCTATATGACTAATACATTTGTATCGTTGACGTCAAACATCGCGAGGTTGGTAATATATATTTTTAAAAATATATAAAATATGTATAAAATATACATAAAAAATATTTTTAAAAATCTAAATATACGAAGAGCTTTCAATAAAGCGAGTTATACATTTTCCTAGATGACGGGAGGACAGAATGGTGGTCCTATATCCCTGGCGGGATTCGAGATTTCCTCTTGGGACTTATAGCGGGAATTATCTTGGGCTTTGCCCTGGTCTTTTTCCCTCATCGCAATCACGTAGGTACTTTATTCATTTCCTCGGTCCGAGTGTTCACAAAATTCGAGTCACGTATCGCAAAGGCACGTTCGTGTAATCTGAACTAACAAGAGCGGACTTATTAACGCCTTTTTGCTGATGTTTTATTAAAATATCGCTCACGTCGCGATGCGCGAATAAAGTTTACAGAAATGAAGAGCTTAAGAGCGTTCTTTCATTCGATTATATAATAATAAATATCCTTGGGTGTCGTATAATTTATTCACCGCACCTGAAAAGCACATATACCTTTTTCTCATGTCTCAGAAATATGCAACGTGGTATCGCATTGGTGGATTAGCTTTCGCATCTTTAATGTGCACCACAGCAGCATCCAAATTAGCGGTCACAGGTGGAGGATATCTCGCCACCATTATTCTGTCGTTTGTAGCCATCCATGGATGGCGAATCTTAACGATTTCGTACGATGTAAGCGAATACGTCAGAGATATACAATTTGTTAGAATGTTTCATGTTTCGTCAATTTTCTCGTCAATGTGAATTCTTTACTGTGTCTCTGCTCGTCTTTATTAAATATTAGAATTCCGTTTTGTCGTGTAAAAAAGTTGATTTCAATTATTCTCTTTATGTTACAGACGACGCCCTTTCACAAGACGTTTTATTTCCTATGGCACTTCGTGCAACCAATTTTAGGAGGTGTGATCGGCGCCGATATTGACTTTAGAGACTGGGCTATATCCAGATTTGGACTTTATCTCGCTTGTATACTCGTGGGAATATCCGTAAGTTATGTCGTGCACCCATACAGCACAAAAGCTTCTAGATACATTGCAGGAACGTTGCAACATTGCAAGTTACAATGTAATATTGCCCAGATATTTCAGAGAGATACAGTTGTAATATCTCACCGAAATGATCCAGCAATATTGCTGAAATATTACCAAGTTGACAACGGAAATTCGGTTAATTAGTACAATTATCAGTCACAAAAAGTGCGCAGTACAATTATCTGCTATTTTGATTCTAAAGGATCTCAGTTGGCTCCCAACAAAAATATCAATGGTTGTACGTAAGCCTCCAAGAAAGACTTACAATTTTTATATATAAGCTTTTTAACGTTTTATTAAAATACGATGATTGGAGATGAGTTACAGCGTTGTTTTTCAGCGTAGTTTTACTATATAAATATATAATTACAATGAAAGGTAGTAATTTCATACGTTTGACACAAACATGTCATATTCGATATTTGAAATTTTAACAAATATAATAACATTTACATGATACAGAAAAAGTGATGATATTTTAAAGTCGCATTTTATATGTGATATCTAATCATAATATTATTTATTCATTGAAATTTAAAATAGCAGATATGGTATATATGTGTCAATGTATGAAATTATTACCTTTCATTGTAATACTATTTTTCACTGTAATGTTGATATAGCATTTCATTGTAACGTTTCGGAGAGGATACATTGCTGGACGCAATATTACAATATTTCCGAGCAATGTTTGTGCAATGTTTCTGCAATCTTTCGGTGCTGCATGGGCAAAAATGAAAAATGAGTTATGGCGAATTTGGTTGGACATTAATATGGACTGGTGCACATGTCGTATAAATGTGTATTAACATAAATATATAAACAGATTAAACTACGAAATCCTTAATACAAGTTATTATGCTGTTTGCTAAAATATGTATTGAACACACTTTAGTCGAGATATTTGAACTTTACTTTTAAATTAGAGCAGCTTCAATACACACCAGCAATAGTGAGTACAACTGAATCCTATTAGTTTTAAAAATGCAAGTAGAAAATTGAATATAGTTTTTTATACTCTACACTTAACTCTCTACATGCTTAATTCTCTTTTTTACAGTTTTTTCGCGCTTTCTTTTTACGTGGTTTTTTCGAAAAAATTTTATAATCTCTTGTGTATATGTATAGACTTTAATTTGTACACGTACAGGCTTTAATTTTAATTTCTAATAATTAATGAAAAGTTTTCAATCGGACACATGTCTCCTCATCATATTAGAAAAGCGTAAAAAACGGAATAATATAGGAATAATAATACGAATAATAAAGTAAAGTTCCATTTTTTTTACAAATATTTAACTTTTCACTTAAAGTTCTTATATATGTTGTCAGACGTAGAAGAAAAAAATATTTATTTTCTCCATACATGTTTTAAGTTTTTTTTTGTCATGTGGCCTAAATACAAGTACACTGAGAAAAAAAATTAATTCAATTAATTTGTCATCGGACTGCCAAATAAATTTTTAGTTGGGACAAACAAAAGTTTCCTTGTCCAAGTTAAAAATTGTCAGACAGACTAAACAATTAGTTAGGATAACGATAAATTTTGTTATTATTGTTATAGTTGAACGGTTTAGTTAAATCAATTACTTTTTTCTCAGTGTACTTTTTACATGATAATTGGTACCGTACGAGTAAAAAAAAAGAATTTTTCCAAATAACATTTTTTACACGATTTTCCAAAACAATGCGATTTTTTTCTAGGTAACATGATTTCTTCTTACACAGAACATATCTATCTCGTAAAAAGGGGATAAAATATACTTCAAAATAAAATTTAAAGATTAATCTTCTCACAATGTTTTTTTACCATATTATCTATTTTATCAAATAATATTCTTAGTAATCCTGTACAAATTTTCTTAAGTTTAGGTGCGTAGTACTACTGCTTTTTTAACGACAATCCGAATGCCTTTCACATGGAAAGAACGACTCTTCGTTGCCATAGCTTGGGTACCGAAAGGAACTTTACAGGTGAAAGAGTGTTTTTCTATTCCCAGTATATTTCTATGAATTATCTGTCGAAAAAAAAAATAAAATAAATTATTCGTTAAATGTTGATATTTTGAAAATTAGGCGGCGTTAGCACCGATGGCATTTGAGCGTGCTAGAAAGGAAGCCGACCCCACAAAAATAGAATTAGCTCTCGATGTAGTGAGAATATCCGTAATTGCCATAGTATTTCTAGCACCACTTGGAGCAATCGGCATGATGACTAGTGGTCCTTATCTCCTAAACAAGATCAGTATCGAGGAGCAACAAAGGGAACGAGAATTGAGCTACATGCGTATCGTCGCTCTGCAACCTGTTAGGCGTGTAAGGACGCGCAAAAAAAACAAAGAAACTAATCCACGATACCGCTACGATGTAAGGATATAAGATGAACCATTTCTGAGGATGTGCAGTCGTCCAAAATATAGTTACTGCTTTTGACAAAAAATTGATCCAAATGTAATAGCCAATTACAAAATATTTATTTTAGAACTTTATTATAACTTTATTGGTTGTGCTGTATCTGCTATTATGCGCAACGGTTCACTTTATATTCTTATATCATGGTTACAGCTCTCTCGATAATAAAATCGATTTAGCAACATTAAATGTAGATTAAATGTAAATCATGCCACTCGTTAAATATAATATACTGAAGTCTTTGAAGAATGTTATTTTCATTTCTTATCATAATTTCTGTGAAAATATTACAAAATTATTAAATATAATTACTACAAATATTATATATAAATATTATATATTTAATATAAATTAAATATATAAATACATATTAAATATATATCATAATAATATAAATTATTAAGTAAGGAGGATTTATTAATTAAGGAGATTGAAGACAACTAATTGTAAGCATACTTGGGTAACAGAATTTGGGTACACAGAAGAACATATATAATAATATATAATTTATTAATTTTAGCTAGAAGTGGATTTACAATTTAGAAGGCGCAGTCGACATAGATTGTATATAATTATATATGATCATCATATGCTGAACAGTAAATATAGTGTGTTTAACTTTTAGAGTACCGGTATGAGGTGTTATAAGTCAATAGATTTGTCGTAAAAACTCATACATATACTTTTTAAACGAACCCACGTTCGTAAGCCGCACTACTAGGCGGCGCGAGGCAGCGTCATTGAGTTACTGGACGGAGCCTTCGATTGCGTGGGGTGAATATTTTCGGGGAGGAGGGGGCCGCCATATTGTCTGGCGACATTTTGGCGTCTTCTTTGAAATTTGATATATCTATCACATTATTTCCATAATGTAACATGAAAATAATGTAACATGACTGTTACATAATAATTATTTTTTACTTTTCACTGCCTAAAGAGAGAATTTTATGAGAAAATTATTTCAAAGGTTATGTGTAATTGGAAATAATTTTTTGTTCGTATTTAATATATGTATATGTATATGTGGCGATCGTGACTCAGAGAAATGTTCATTGTCTTAACGAGCCAAAGATCCAAGTTCAAATCCGACCATAACATCGTCGGTTTTTATTCGATCGCCACATCCAACCTCTTGGAAGGCAACGGCAAGAGTATCTTATGCCACCGAGAGTATCTTATGCCTCTAAAAAATACAGACACCTAGGGCCTATGTTTCTGAACCCAGGTGATCTAGGGAACATGGGGCCATAATCGACCTGTAGGGGGGATAATCAACCCTGCAGGGCTGGCTCTTGCGGAAGCTTGGAGTCTGTGTTTCTGGAACCAGGTGATCTGAAAAATATGAGGATAATCAACCTGGGGGGGAGGGAGGAGATAATCAACCCTGCAGGGCTAACCCTCAATTCAGGCGGGAGGTCACAATGGAACTTTAAAGATCTAGGTGACTATAGGGACTCTTCGTTAGCCCACCCGCTCCGCTCATTTACTACTACTACTACTACTACTATATATATATATATATATATATATATATATATATATATATATATATATATATATATATATATATATGTATATATCTCTCTCCCTTAAATATCCTGGTCTAGTAATATGTGTCATTGGGAACAACATTGAGGGGTTCCTCGTAAGCAAACTGAATGAGACCAATCTGAATGATTGAAAGAGGACAATCTCGCTTTGGACTATCGTCCTGGTGGTCGCGAAAACAGATCATCCGACACTACACGTCGTCGTCCGCGAGCACGTGGAGAGCGTTCTCGAGGACACCAGTATCGGTACCTCAGCTCGAGTTTCGCGCCGTCTTCTCGGTGTGACCATCATCTCTCCGTGCCCTTCTCTTTATATCCAATTGTACACAACCTTTAACTCTACACACACACACACGCACACACACACGCGCGCACGCACGCACACACCATACAGCACAGAAGCTTGCAGCAACATTATTGCTATGCAATATCGCAAAAATATTGTAGAGACATTAATTTGCAATATTACTTTTGCAAGGTAATATTTTAAAATATTATTAAAACAGCGTAATATAGAGTTTAAGCAGCGCGTGTATTACAAAGTTAAGTCTCAATATTCATAGTTTATATTTTGTTTTATTATAGTTTATAGCTATATTATTTACATACAATGTTAGTTACATAGTTTATGGAATTACAACAGTTTATATACAGGAAAGAGAGCAATAATTGACGTGCAAACTGGCAATTGATACATTTATTAAAGATCACAACGTTTCAACCATAGGATTTGATTCTTTTCAAATGTATCTGTCAATAAAAGAAGGGAACAATACAGTGAAGGTGTGTTACAATAAATATATAAATTATTACTTACGATTCGAGAGTGTGACTCAAGGATTACATTATAATATTGCCCTCTTTCCTGAGTCTTACATCACTGGCAAAAAGAAGATTATTCATATAGTTTATACACACACACACACACACACACACACACACACACACACATATATATAATTTAATATAGTACTTAACATACTTCTCGTTTCAAAGATGTTCAACCAAAGATAAAATAATATTTGTTTTTGTTTGATATAAAAAAAATTGCGTTAAAAAAAATAAAATTATAATGCATTAATTCAGTCTATAATTTATGATTAAAATATTTCATATTACATTTCAATAATAAATTCATACGTTTCTATAATAAATTCACCATAAATATGTTTTACAATGGCTTAACATAAATTTAATACAGTCAATAAATTCGGCAGTGATTTGTAGTAATTTCATTACTGTCCATACAGCACAGAAGCTTTCAGCAACATTGCTGCAACGTTACAATATTGCGAGTTGCAATATAATATTGCAAAGACGTTTCAGAAACATGCAATATCAATATTACGCCGAAATGTTCCAGTAATGTTGCAGAAATATTAGAAAATTCTGAGAATATATATATTTAAAAAATATGCATCGAGTGTTCCAATATACGTGTAATTTCGTGTAAGAAGACATTTATGTCCCTGTGTGTATATAAATAACTTTATGTTATGTTTTCGAATTATATTTACTTTAATTAATTATATTTTTGAACAATATTGTACAATTTTGAACAGTTTTGTGAGATTTACATTTGTGTGTTCAATATTTATATACCAAAAATCAAATGATAATTTTATTTTTTTATTTGAAAAATTGTTCAATTAATTGTTCTATTATAAATCTCAAAAAGTACAATTAATCGACTATAAATATTAACCCTTTCCCGTACTTTAACGAGTCTGACTCGTGATGAAGATTTTACGGCCCAAACGTAAACATCACGAGTAGGACTCGTGAACTGAAAATCGAGCCAAACGTAAATATCATGAGTAGGACTCGTGGACTGAAAATCGGGCCAAGCGTAAACGTCACGAGTCAGACTCGCGGATTGATTTTTTGCAAGTTACGATCGTCATTTAGTTTCAGTTCTTACCAGTACGCCACGAGAGTTGCTCACGATTCTTATAATATAAATCCGGGCCTTACCGCTTGGGCCCGGATTTCGTCGAGCTAAATGGCACAGGAAGAGGTTAATGCTAATAAATTAATATATATGTATACATATATTAATATTATTGCTTTTGACAATAAATAAAATAATGCTGTTACTTAGATAATAGAATATTGTGTAAGTTTTTATTCCTATATAAAATTTAATAATAATTTTATAATTTGCTAATATACTTCAGATTTTAATGGGTAAACTTTGAGAATATATAAAGAAATTCAAGAGAAAAAATTCATTGCAATTGCGTAAATTCACAATTTTTTTTATCCGCGTTTTGGATGCAAGAAGATTATGAACTTACACAAATTGCAACGGATTTTTTCTTATCTCTCTTGTCTTTATATATTTTCAAAGTTTATCTATTAAATTTGAAGCGTTATGCACATTTTTAGCAACGCGTTTCAATTTATCAAATACATTGCACCGTAACATTACTGTAGTCTTACATTGTAATATTTCTTAGGGCGGACATTTAAGCGTTGCCGCAAGCTTGCAGTAACATTGCAGAAACATTTTGCAACGTCCATGCAATATTACAATATTTCATTGTAAGGTTTTCGTAATGTTTAATCTTTCGGTGATATATGGGTGGTTACCATAGGAATTACTAAAAATCACTGTCAAATTTATTATTGACTGTATTAAATTTCTGTAAGAGTGTTTTAATTTCATACGTTAAAGCTATTATAATATATCAGTATGTATATACTGAGCATTATTGCAAATATATTATATTGCAATGTTGCTGCAATATTACATTGCAATATTTCTGCAAGCGGACATTTTACTATTGCTGCAACGTTACAGCAACATTGCAACAAGATTTTGCAACATTGTTGCAATGTTACAAAAAATCATTGCTGCAATGTTGCTGCAATGTTGCTGTCCTGTATGGGATGTATTGGCTCCCACTCGGTGTGTTATATTTTTGAAACATTACTACAATTGTAATAAAAAATTTTTTATTAAAATTTAAAAAAAAAAAATCACGCAAAAATATCGTACGAAGCTGTAAATTTAAAGTTACCTATGACATTCTGGTCGTAGTCATATTGACTGCGTTCAGCAGCAGAGCAGATCAGTGAGCGATCAGTGATTATTGGTCTTTTCTATTAGATCCCGAAATCTAGACCAATCATGTTGACGCATTAAAAAGAATTACTCAACAGTTGTACAACAGTTGCGTCTGCTGAACGCGACCATTGTTAGATATACGGATTCACACATGCGCATTAAAATTTTATTCCAGGTCGGATGACTTAAGCCTGCGGCACACCCTACGATTTTGTATACTGGTTTGCCTACAAGAGCCAATTAGGATTAAGCTTTAAGTCATCTGATCTAAAATTCTGCATCTTTATTGGCTCTCGTAAAAAATCTAGTAGTCAAACGGTGCTTTCCATCTAGCGACACAAGTCGACACAAGTGTCATTCTATCTTTGTTATTTATGAATGTTAAAAAAAGATGAATGATGCTTGTGTCGACTTGTGTCGCTAGATGGAAAGCACCGAAAATAGAGGTTGCGGTTTTTTTCTCCCACTCAGAGAAGAAATATATAGTTTGCCAATATCGTGTGCCGTTAGCTTTAGGCTCCTTCTACATTGAGTCGTAAGTAGTTAAGAAATTGACCAATTACAATCAAATATGAAAAAAATGTAATTAGTCAGTTTGGCTTACTTATGACTTAATGTATAACGAGCCTTAAAGCCCCAACACACGAAGTTCCGTAGCCGTAACGTAAGACGTACCGTAAGAATGGGCCAATCATGACAAATATTTTTGAACGGTAAGATTGCTTGGAAAATATTTGATCGTGATTGGTCAATTATTACGGTACTTCCACAAACTTCTATATTATACGCTAAACTGCTAACTGCGTCCCTTTAACTGTTGCAGGTGTTTATGTATGACATGCGCAGAATAAGCTACGAGCATGCGCAGTGAATATTATAATCTTATAATCTTATATACTTAATACAAACCAAGAAAGTTTATGCTGTGTAAAACTGTAAAATAAATATAATCAAACAATAATATAATAAAAAATATTATAATAATAAGTTTTTAGTATTACTATAATATGTTATAATGTAATACGATCTAAATATATATCTAAATATACAAACCATTTGATAAAGAAAAATTATTTATTAGTTTTTTGCAACCATATCAGAAAATAATTAATAATATAATGTGACAAATATAATATAATATAGTGAAAATACTAATTAACTCTTTCGACAAGTTGAGTTCGAAATGTTAGAATCGCGTAGCTTATTCTGCGCATCCACTCCGCGCATTACATGTAAATACATAGGCAACATTAGTACATAAGGAGAACAATAGGAGTTAGCAGTCTAGCGTATAGTATAGAAGTCTATGGATACGTCTTACGTTACGGTTACGGAAATTTGTGTGCTGCAACCCTTAGGTCTATTCTACATTGAGTCGTAGTGTAGTAAGTCTAAGGGCCCCAGCACACGAATTTCCGTAATAGTAACGTAAAACGTACCGTAATAATTGACCAATCACGATCAAATATTTTCCAAGCAATCTTACCGTTCAAAAATATTTGTCATGATTGGTCCATTTTTACGATACGTCTTACGCTACGGCTACGGAACTTCGTGTGTTGGGACCAAGGCCTGTAGATAGAGGAATGGACTGAGGCTGCGTTCCGTTTCACGCATGATGCACGCATGATCTATAGTATACGTAACGTGTACTATAGATAAATGTGCGCATATGCGTGAAACGGAACGCACCCTGGGTAAGGTCCTCGCATCCACTTCACCCGATTTGGCACGAAAATGGCGGCGACTGTGACTTAGCAGAGGATCGATTGTGTATCATGTTACTTGGGTGAAAATTATAAAAGTGAGCAAGTTATGTGATACACAATCAACCCCCTGATTAACCAAATAATGTCAATTTAAATACAAATTAATTGTTCTTGTTTCATGTATAGGTTATGTTAGGATGTGTTTTACTCTCTCACACAACTAATAGCTATATTAGTATACTACATTAGTATACAACACAAACTCGCAGGCTCAAAATGGCGGACCATGCGAGGACCTTACCCAGTCCGTTCCTTCATCTACAGACCCATATATGTAATACTCCTATATTGCTAGTTCCGTATCTTCCCAATGAGAGGATCGAGGCCCATAAAAGAGAGACGCACGATTTCCAAGTTTAAGCCTCGTTATGCGCAGGCGCGTCTATTGAGTGAGTGTGAGCGAGAGGCTAAACATTAGAAAATGAGACGGAAAGAACACAAAAAGAGAAAACATTACCTGGTCGTGTCTGACTAACGCTGTTAGCGCATGCGCACAAAGCAGCTGAAGCGTACTTGAGAGAGAGACTATGGGTCTGTTCTTTTCAGCTGCACTGCTGAACTAGTGCAATAAGTTAGAGTGAAAAAATATATATATGTCTCATTCTAACTTATTGCACTAGTTCAGCAGTGCAGCTGAAAAGAACAGACTCATTTATATATTTTTTCACTCTAACTTATTGCACTAGTTCAGCAGTGCAGCTGAAAAGAACAGACCCACTGTGATAGAAGTACGGAATAGAGAGTAGGTTTGTTCGCGTCGCTTGCTCCAACATGCTCCTACTCGCTCCAATACGCTCCAAACTATAGTATTACGTTACGTATACTATAGATTGGAGTGTATTGGAGTGAGTAGGAGCATATTGGGGTATTGCGACGCGAACAAACCCAGTGCATCATAGAAGCAGCCAATCAGAACTTTGCTGCATCAACGGTAAAGCTCTGATTGGCTGCTTTTATGACGCTCTCTCTATTCCGTACTACTATTCCGCACCATGTGATTTCAGCCTAACTGTCGCTACTGTGTTTGGTTTATATGTTTTCTGGTTGTATTAGAATTAGGTTATGTTGTGAATCTGAAACGTGAGCCAACGTGAAAACCATTTACGTCTTCGTAGCACGTTTGTATAATTCGTAAATATGGTTCACAAAAAAAGGTAATGACTTAAATAGTTATTAAATCAATAAAAATTAAAAGCTAATTAATGATTAAGAAAAACTTTGTCGTGTTTGATATGAGTCGAGAAAACTTTGAAATCTATATAAAATTTCATGAAAAACTATCTAATTTTAACAAGTTTGGATAACCATTCTTGTAGGCAAAATTTGATTTAACTTGATTATAACAATATTAATTATAATAATAATCAAATAAAATATTGTATTAACTCTACTAGAAAGAATAGAACAGGTGGATGAATTTTATTGGTTTATATTTTGAAAATTTCATGTATCAAGATATTTCAATTTTGATTACTTATTTTTTCATTATTTTATAGAAAGAATATGTTTCCTTATTTATGAATTTATTTCTTTCTATAATAGAACGAAGAAACCTCTCAATAATGAGGATATTGATGAAGATATGGAGGATGATATCGAAAATGTGGATATGGATACTGTAACAGATTCAGAAGAGGAATATACAGAAACTGAAAAAAAATTGCTAGAGAAAGTACGGAAACAGCAGACTACTGAAAATTTTGATAGTGACGATGAGGTTTATGGACTGCAAGATGACAGTGAGGAGGAGGAAGAGGAGGATGAAAATGATCAGCGAGATTCAATGGAATCTGACATTGAGGCGACACAAGAGGATTATGATATGCCGAATGACAGAGCTTGGGGCTACAAAGCGAAAGCCTTTTATTCATCAGATTTTAAGTATACAGATTATGCATCTGCACCTGAAAAAGATTTGGTCAATGCAGATATGGAGGAGGAAGAAGGGAGAAGATTACATTTAAGATCAATGGGACAACATTTAGCTCTTGATAGTTCAAGTTTTAGTAGAAATAAAGTAGCTCAAATTAGAAAGGATAGCAAAATTGTTCAAAAGGATAGTAAACAGGTGTCTGATGAGGAATCTTTTATGATTATGATTGATACTTTTAAAGGTATTTTATATCTAGTATATACTAAAGATATGCTTCTTATTATTAATTTATTACTAATTGTTCTTGTTCTCATCATTTATAGTAATCTAATTAAATTATAATTTTTATCTCTGATACCCTTTGAATAAAGTTCTCAAAAACCGTATTTCTTTTAATGTCATATAGGAACTTACATTTTTCGTGACAATCATAAATTGAAATATTAACATTAAAAGTATTATAAATATATTTTAATTTTTAATTAAAAGTATATTTATTGCACTGAACAAATAATACTTTTATTGCAGAATACATGACAGAAGCAAAGGACATTTTGGCACCCTTTCTCGAATTGGTCAAAGACGGAACATGTCCCGAATGCAATGCGGTAGCTTTTATCAGAACTAAGTATGAGCTTATATTAAATTATTGTACAAATATTTCGTTTTGTTTGATGCTGAGGACTAAGGAGGTGCCAATAAAATCACATCCAGTTGTAAAGCGTTTAGAACAGTATCGTCAGCTACTCGACGAATTACAGTCAGAGCAGGGAGACTTATTAGAGCAAGTAGCAGATATATTGAAAGCAATTCAAGAAGGCAGACCTCTTTACAGTATATCAGATGGTTTTCAGATACAAACTAAAAGTAAAAAGAGTCCAAAGCTTACTAAAAAACTGGCACGTAAAAAAGAAATGTTAATGCGAGAAGAGTCGCTATCTGATAGTATGGATGAAGAAACAAGCGTGGATGAAAATCTATCAAAGAGAAAAGATATTGAAGAGAAATATGATGATGAATTCGTGACTAATGAAAAGGATATTCTAAATACTAACGAAGAAGCCAAAAGAGCGATAACATACCAAATGGCAAAGAACAGAGGTCTTACACCTTATCGCAAAAAGGACCTGCGCAATCCGCGTGTAAAGCATAGAAATAAATATCGCAAAGCCAAGATTCGCAGAAAGGGCATGGTATGTATAAAACGCAAAGATTACACATTCATTTTATTGTACTAATATATGTATGAAGACTTTTAGGATGTGACATTAAAAAATTATTTCTTACAGGTGAGAGAAGTGAGAAAGGAATTGACTCCTTACGCGGGAGAGATCTCGGGTATCAAGGCAGGTGTGAAGAAAGGCATTAAATTAAAATAATTCAAAGATTTTGTCCAAATCAACATAAAACAATAACATATATATATATATATATATATATACAGGGTGTCCCAGACCACCCGTCCACCCCATTTAAAAGCTAGGGATGCGATTCTATCAAAAAATGTTGTAGACAAAAGTTGTATGGTTTTAAGGGGGACATAAAATGGTGTCATTAATTTGACCTTGAATAGTTACTTGAAGGTCACGTGAAGGTCACCTTTCATTTTTTAAATCGAAACCCCTATTTTTCATTAGATATTCTTCTAGCTTATCTCGAGAGCTTTCCAAAACACTATAATAAAGTATTTTTTCATTAAATATTTTTCGAGTTATAAAGCTTGAAGTAATTTCTTAATTTTACATAAACTGTAAAATATCTCGTAAAATATTTACTTTTCGATGACCTTACCTCAATACTTTTATGCAAAGAATAATGAGAGAAACCAATTGGTGTCAAGAAAACACATAGTTGTTTTTAAGAAAAAATATACAATTTGTAACTAACAATTACATATTTTTTTTATAACTCGGAAAATACTTAATGAAAAAATACTTTATTATAGTGTTTTGGAAAGCTCTCGAGATAAGCTAGAAGAATATCTAATAAAAAATAGAGGTTTCGATTTAAAAAATGAAAGGTGACCTTCACGTGACCTTCAAGTAACTATTCAAGGTCAAATTAATGACACCATTTTATGTCCCCCTTAAAACCATACAACTTTTGTCTACAACATTTTTTGATAGAATCGCATCCCTAGCTTTTAAATGGGGTGGACGGGTGGTCTGGGACACCCTGTATATATATATATATATATATATATATATATATCTAAACTCGCCAAACGGTCAGAGCTGGATCAACCAATCAATGAGCTGCGTGCCGACTTGGTCTCATTCCGTGCGGGCGTCATGGATGAGGGAGTTCAAAGTTCGAATCCTAGCTGAGATAATATTTTTCGCAATAAATTCTTTATGTGATTTAGGCTGCGGTCCACTTAATACTACAAATGCTTTGAAGCGTCCTTCTTCTCCTTCCTTTTAATAAAGGAAGAAAGAGAAGAAGAATGCTTCGAAGCACTTGTAGCAAGTGGACCGCAGCCTTAGAGGGGATTAGCATCAAAAATTAAAATCAATGTTGATTTTAAGTTGGTGATTTACTGCATTTGAAGTCTAGCAAACCAAGTTAAGATCCAGCTCTGACCATTTAGCGAATTTAGATATGTATCTTACTGTTATTTAATTTGCAGTCAAAGAGAATGAGAATGCAATGCATAAAAAAATAAGTATAGGTTACTTATTTTTTTAAATATATGAATATATTGTATTCAATTATTCTTTCTAACTAGGTGTTAATTTCTTATTAATGTACAATTTCCCAAATTAACCGTTCCAATATCGCGAAGAGTTTTCAAACTCTTGTCAATCTAAAAATCATTAGCGATTAATCACTATATAATCGGAAAGTTCATTGATGTTCAACTAATTAAAATGAAATTAGATACAATAATAATGACAGTAGGCAACAAATACAGTAGACAAATGCTTTATTTTATCAGAAAAATGTATGTACACGTACAGTAAAAAAACAATGGCATTTTAGCAGCAACAGATTCTTTGAACAAATTAAGTCTTTTTATTGAGTTAAACGAATAACTTTTAATTATAGTATGTAAAACATATACTTTGTATACACATTTTTTGCTGCTAGTTTGTGAACTTCTAGAAGAATCACTTATGTAACAAAACTGGAAATGTAACTTAAATTCAACGAGTTAAACTTCTACTTTGGCTAATATATCCGACTCGCGGAACAAGTGGTATTCCTTATTGTCATCAAGTTCAACCTTCGTGCCGCCGTATTCAGGAAGTAACACGACATCTCCAATCTTAATGCTTAAAGGCACATGCTCTCCTTTCTGATAAAAAAAAGATATGATTATTAACAAATAATTTAAAAGATATTTTATAAAAGATGGACATAAATATATCATATATACATACATCGTTCCTTGCTCCAGGACCTGTGGCTATAACCGTGCCTCGCAGGACTTTCGCTTGCGCTTTTTCTGGTAATACGATACCACCTTTCGTTTTGGTAATAGCTTCGGCCCTTTGTACGAGTACTCTATCAAAAAGAGGAATCAATCTCTTCACAATATTAGCGGCAGCCTGAAAATACGCAGACATTTGCAATTATTAATGTTCTGTATGTTACTTCAAACATTAATGTGTCGAGAACTTGTCGAGATAATTAATCTATTAGTCAATTCTTCATTAACGACTAATATCCATTTTATCAATGCAGATTTACTTTAATCTCGATTTAACTCATTTTTTATTTCATCTATTTCTAAGAATTTTAGAAGAAAAAAATTAAACCAAAAACTATATTGATAAAGTAAACATAAATTTGCAAAATTTTCTCAACTTGTATAGTACTTGATCATTATGTCTGGACTTTCTTGTAGGTTTAAACCGATATCAGAATTTGATATGAAAAGAGAAGTACGCGCTGACGAAAGTTACCAGTGGAATTGCTCTTATGGCAAAAGCTAGCGAAATACCTGCATATTTTTATTACTTCTCGTGCAAGTTACGAACGAATACGAATGGCAAGGATGCAATTGCAGTCGAGACACCGATTGCACTTTTATCTCGACAAAATTCGTAAACAAATGCGATTCGTCTCGAAGCGATCGGCGAAAAACAGCGCAACGCAGACTCGATCCACAAGCGGTGAACCTCTAGTCTTTCGCTCGAAGCTTTAAATTACATTTTTTCCCAGCGAAAGGCGTCTCCAGTGCTTAACCCATAATTCCTAAATCTTAAGCGAGCTCATCACAGATAAAGTTTAGAGCAAATTAACGTCACAACTCGAAGCAAAAGAAGGCAAAAAACTTACAATATATGTTCGTCTTTATTTATTTAGAAAGAGAGATAAAGATACATATATTTAAGTCTCGCTTAAAACTAAAATGACGTTGGTGGCGGGCTTTACTGCACCTATTATAAACCGAGTTTTAAAGATAACGCGACGACATGCAAGCTTAAACGCGAATAAGTGTCGTCGTGTGGATACCGGACTCAAAGAATAACTCGGTATCCGCATCGCGCGTATCTTCCCTGCGAAAGAGAAATCCTCGCTGTCGTTTCTCTTTCTCGCGTTGATTCGCGAAGAAGCTTTTACACATATATACGTAAGTATCTCACCATGGTCGCAATCCTCTCGCAGTCGAAGTACAAAACCGGCAGCGAACGCACGCTCGAAAGCAAGAGCTCGTGCACGTTGTGTAACCTAAACTGCGACACCGGACCGGCGGAGCGATGTGCGCACGCGCGCACCGTGACGTTCTCGAAAGTTCCTCCTCGCGTTGCTAACATCTCCTCCCACCCCCTCGCCCTGCCATCGTCCAGTCGAGCCGCCGGTTATTTACTGGCAAGAAGGATCGCGAACGATTACATGACACGAGCGCTACCAGTTTCCAAACCGGCGATTGAACTCTTATTTTATCTTATCTCGCTCGTCTCTTTTATGCTTTTTGTTTCTTGTAACGTAACTATAAAATCGCAACAAATTACCTTTTTGTAAAAAGAAAAGGTGCAAAAAAACGCCAAGTATACGCATCGCGAAGGAACGTGTTCAAAAAAGAATTCTTGTAAAAGGTTACTCAAATCTTCTCTAAAAAAGTAATGATATCAAAAAATTACGCCAAATATTTTAATACAAATAATGAAACCGATGTAAGAAATTAATCTTTCTAATGCGCTTTTCTTAGGGAAAATTCTTTACATAGTTCTTGAACGTTCTATTATGTATAAATTTCAAAATCTTTCACATTCTCTCGCAGTTGTGTAAGTTTAGAAAATGCAGATGTCAGCTGTTAGGCAGATGTCGATAAATGTCAGATTTTTGTTATACAAATTGCGACACTTTGTGCTGAGAAAATTCTAGAATCTTTACATATGAGTTCTGAAATACCTTAAGATTTCTCGTTTTACTAATTTTGAAAGAAAACTTTTCAAAATTTTGAAAAAGTATTTTGTTAAACTATTAGAAATTTTTATATTTAAAAATTCTTGAAAATATGAGATACGAGGATGTTCTTCAAGGTGTGTTGTGGATAATTATGGTTTAATTTGCGAAATAATTTATTATAATCACTGTATAATCAATAATTTAACATAAGATACGTTATCACAAGCTGGATAATTCACTCAACAGCTCAATCACTTTTCTCGTAACTGTTTCGTACTATACTTATATGTCAATAAAAAGAAAGAGACTCAAACTTTTTTCCCTAGAATTTTAAGACATCTGCTTGACAACGAATTTATCTGTATCCCTGCCGCTCGCGAAAGAATCAAAATAAGGAAAAGTGAAGGAGTTGATACATGACTTAACACAAATCATTAATTCCCTCTTCTTTCTTTCTCTCTTTCTATTTATTTTAATCACTTACAGTGATGAAAAAGTGCATAGGAATTATGTCGAGCTTTATCAATATATGTATATATTATATATGTATATGGATATTAATGCATATATATGTATATATTATATATATGTATATTAATGCAATCCTGACTTTTCGAGATGTAACATCGTAACTTAGCACGAGATAAAAAAGAGATAAGATATGAAGCCAAATAAGATAAAAATTACTCTTTCCTATTAAATTTAAAATTTCAGTGACGCAACGTACAAAAATAGCGAACGTTTCTTATGTTTATTTATTACTTATTCGATTAAAAAAAGCTCGAGCGGGACGCAGGACGTTCTCATTCCTTCCGATAAGGTTAGTTTAGTAATACAATGATACGTGAATATTTACGCACATGTCAGGACCGTACATACCCAGATAGCACAGAGAATTCGAAAAGAATTCTTTTTTTGTCCCCGATTTACAAAATGAATTCTTTTTCCATCCCATTTCTGTTCTAAAAGTATTTTCAGCATTCCAAAAGACTTCACTTTTATGTCATCATTTGTGAGTTCTTTTTTAGATTCAAAAAGGATTCCTTTTCGAGTCCATAAGAATTCGCAATGAAAAGGAATTCTTTTCTAGTTCATTTTGAACAGATTACGCGAATTCGAAAAGAACTCAAGAAAGTGAATTCTTTTTGAAATCAAAAGGATCAGTTGTGCTATCTGGGTACATATATTCATGTGGACCCCCCTCCCCACCGCACATATCAGGTATAGGCCATCAAACTTTCAATTGCCTAACTAGAATACTCAATGCTTGGTCAATTTCCTTACGCTTACGGGTTACGGAAAGTTTGTGTGTGATGGCCTTATTGATAAACAGTTCTTTCGCTGTGTTTTGAATAAACTTGACTGAAATCGTAACTTTGACTAATCATTTACATGAATATCCGCAGAAAGAGATCGATTATGTTTAACGATGACGCGACAAAAAACCGCATAAAAAAAATGATCTCGACAACCAGCCGATTGCATCACGCGGAATCGCCGTATTTTCTAGAACATGCTCCATGCTGCGACTTCTGCGCGGTACTTGCGTCGCTAAGAACTTCCGAATCTTCGATCAGATTCTCGAAGAGAATCACCCCCGCTAGTCTTGGCCCATTTCCCCCACACAGTGTTGGATTATTAATCGTCGAATACACTCATTATTCAGGATTAATCCGTTATTGATAAGGTTAAATGCAATCAAAACGCAAGTGGAGGGAAGGGGGAGAGCCACCATTCAACGGCGAAGGCATTTTCCCCATCTGAATTATATTCACCACACGCGTAGCAAACCACGTGATTGGTCTGACAGACTCGTAGATATTAATCTAAAAATTTTTGGAGTTTCTGTACATTTTTCATTTTCTCTTATTATTTATACAATATTTTTTAATAATAATGAAGTATTTTTAATAATTTTTAATAATATGAAGTATAAAATATATTAAATGCGACATCAAGTATATTAAGATTACACATATAAATATATCAAATTTATATATTTATGAAACAAATATTCTATATAATGTTCGCAAGTTTTCTTCAAAAACAAATGTTATAATTAAAAGGCAAAAACAAACAAGGCCAGGTGACAGTGACAATAATATGTAATTAAGCAAAAACTATACAATAAACAATAACAAGTGTTATTATTTATATTTTTATTATATATGTAATGTGTAATAAAACATAAACATAAAAAAATATATATTATAAAAAATTAATGTATCATCATCTCTTATACAGGTTTTTTTTAAATAATATAAGATTTAAACAATCAAGAGTTATAAATTCTAATATAAATTCTAGAAAGTGTGGCTCAAAAAGATGAATTTGTACATTTTAACTTAAGCTGTCCTAATATTTATAGGTGCATTCAGACGCGAAATAATTAATTAATTATATTTTTATTTATTATATTTTTATATTTATTAACTATATATAATCAGCCATATGAATTTGTAGTAAGGCTTAAGTTTTCAATCTGATTCTGATTCACTGGAAGAAAATTAAGGAAATCTTTTTTTTAATATATTTTTTAATATATAGTCTTCTATGTATTTCAATATTACAGCGATTTATCAAGTTCGTCCGAATAATAAGATCTCTGTGATCGATCTTACATCGAAGATCGTTTTAAATACGTTGCACGATTATTAGGAATCTTAAGAGCTTAAAATCCATGATCAGACTTAACTCGTTAAGTTCTAAAGCCCATTCTACAATAGCAGTAAGCGGCACAGAGTAAGGAGTAAGAAATAAGAAGTGGGATTTGCCCATTTTTATTACTGCCGGTTTTTAATTCGTCAAATCTTACTTTTTACTCCTTACTCTGTATTGCTTACTGCTATTGTAGAATGGGTTTAAGAGGCTCCTACGCATTTTTTTGTTTTAAATCCTTAACTCGAAAATGAGTAAATAAATTCTACTCAAAAAGACGAAATTGTTTATTAGTTAAACATTTGTCAGTAAAAATGCAGGGGTTATACTCCTTTTTTATCTTTACTTTCAGCTTTCTTTATATCTCTTTTTTGTAAACAAATCCCATTCCAACGCTGACTAAAAAGAACAACTCTTGTTATTTCTGAATATCTAACAAAAAACCTAATAAAAAAGTTTCGATTAGATTACAGGATTTAAGAAAAGCTCGTAAAAGCCTCCTTAAAACTTAATAAGATGATTATGAATGTAATATCTAGGAAAAAAAAATCGGACCATCAATGTATCCCGATATATACACTACTGGCGGTCGTCACCGCGCATGCGTAAAAAATGTCTCCGCCCCCCACCACTGCACCCATGCGATAGCGCACATTCCTCATCTCCTCGTTCCGCTCGTTCGTACTCGATCTCTATTTGCGAGACAACGTTCGGTTGTGCCGTTGATCTTCAATCCGCTCAACTCCCGACATCGATCGTCGCCCGTCAAAGAATCTTTCTGAGGATCCAAGGTGAAGCCGCGATCGAGCCCGCACGAACCCGCGCCACGTGCTCCTCCGGAAGATTCGAGAAATTTCGCCGGCGATTGGGGGGAAAGACGAGTTTCTAGCCGGCCGAGGATATCCTTGCATGCGATTTTTGCTCGCGTCTGCGGATCATGCTCTTCTTTTCCTCGTACATGACTCGTGCGAGAGAAAGTGGACGGTTGATCGGGCGATTTTCACTCGGATAATCCCGCGATAATCTCGCCTGTCGAACGTTAACCTTCAATCGCCACGCGGGACTTTACATAACCGCATTCCATCCAGAAGACGATTCGCAACGCGGTTGAGAAATATAAAACCTGTTCTCCTTATTGCCTTCCACACATGTGTTTACTTACTGAACTGTAACTTAAAAACTTTCTCGCTTTGGCTAAACTTTAAACATATTTATTCTCTTTATTCTTATCTATTCACTTTTAGTAAAATTTACATTAATTAATTCAGCTATGAGAAACAGGTCTCTAAATATTCGGCTTTTTAAATCATGATCGTTTCTCACATGATTTCACTTTCCAGCAGTCAGTAAGACATTCTGCAAAATATTCAATTAATTTTTCTTTTTTTTTTTGCATTTTATTATCACTCTTGGGACGTGAGATACGATGTGCTTGTCATTAACCATTCATCTTGGACCCATTAATTGTTATTCATTCTGAAGCATGGTGTTTTAAAAATTAAATGTTCTTGTTTGAAGTGACGGCAATGGGAAGTGAGAACTGAAGATGTTTGATGATTGCATCAGATTGTTACTGAAAGATAATTTACCTTTATCTAATAGATTTTTTTTGTTATAGATGCATAGACTACCTACCATGTTGAGAGGAGTTGCCCTCCGTCAGTTGCAGGCGCGCACTTATGCCAAAGATGTGCGTTTTGGGGCGGAGGTTCGTGCCTTAATGTTGCAAGGCGTAGATATTCTAGCAGATGCTGTCGCCGTAACGATGGGCCCTAAGGGACGTAACGTTATTCTGGAGCAGAGCTGGGGAAGTCCAAAAATTACGAAAGACGGTGTGACTGTGGCTAAGGGCATCGAATTGAAGGACAAGTTTCAAAATATCGGAGCTAAGCTGGTACAGGACGTAGCTAATAATACCAATGAGGAAGCTGGAGATGGCACTACAACTGCAACCATATTAGCTAGAGCGATAGCCAAAGAGGGATTTGAGAAGATCAGCAAAGGTGCCAATCCTATAGAAATCAGACGAGGTATGTGTCTCAACTTATATAATGAATAGTTTGGTCTTTATACAAGTTGTTTTAAAAAGGTATGTTAAAAATTTAAGGAGATATTCCTCACATCTAAGGGATAAAAAAATGTTATATGGACATAGATGCGGAAACACTTATTTCAGGAGCTATGTTGAAAATACTATTGGCTGTATTACATAAGGAACAATTTAGGATTAATTATTGTAGACGACAATTATTTAATTAGGTTTATTTTCGAGAGAGATATACAGGGTATCCTAAAAAGGTATGTCAAAAATTTAAGGAGATATTCCTCACACCTGAAGGATGAAAAAATGTTATATGGACATAGGTGCAGAAACACTTATTTCAGGAGCTATGTTGAAAATACTGTTGGCTGTATTACTTACACGGAACAATTTAGGATTAATTATTGTAGACGATAATCGTTTAATTAGGTTGATTTACATTCGGTTTTAATGTGACCTTGAGCACACTTTGAGTTACAACAAATGTTGAAAATGTTCACCATTCGCCTGAATACAAGCAGTGACATGTCGATTCACGGACATGTTCAAAAATGCCTGGCATACAGCGGATTGTCTCGCAGCCTGCAGTGACGGTCACATTAAAACTAAATGTAAATAAATCTAATTAAACGATTGTCGTCTACAATAATTAATCCTAAATTGTTCCGTGTAAGTAATACAGCCAACAGTATTTTCAACATAATTCCTGAAATAAGTGTTTCCGTACCTATGTCCATATAATATTTTTTTATCCTTCAGGTGTGACGAATATCTCCTTAAATTTTTGACATACCTTTTTAGAACACACTGTATATCTCTCTCGAATATGGGAAACGTTGATCTTTGATCTAAACTTCGAGATAAATCAATGAGTAATATAATTATCTAGCAATAATAATGACAATCTATATTTCTATAATTACTACACGCACAATCTTTATGAAGTGTAAAATATGAATATTATTTCTATGAAATAACGTTAAACAATCTGTTGCATTCTAGGTGTAATGTTAGCAGTGGACAAAGTCAAAGAGGAATTGAAAACGCTGAGTAAACCTGTTACAACACCTGAAGAGATCGCTCAAGTAGCAACGATATCCGCTAACGGTGACAAAGCTATTGGCAACTTGATCTCGGACGCCATGAAGAAGGTTGGGAAGGAAGGCGTGATTACTGTGAAAGATGGAAAAACGCTTATTGACGAACTGGAAGTCATAGAAGGGTTAAAGTTCGACAGAGGCTATATCTCACCGTACTTCATCAACTCCAGTAAAGGCGCCAAAGTCGAGTTCCAAGACGCGCTACTTCTTTTCAGTGAGAAAAAAATCTCTTCTGTTCAGAGCATTATACCTGCCTTGGAACTAGCAAACTCGCAACGCAAACCTCTCGTTATAATCGCCGAGGATGTGGATGGCGAGGCTCTGTCGACCCTCGTTGTTAATCGTCTGAAAATCGGGCTGCAAGTGGCTGCGGTTAAAGCTCCCGGCTTCGGTGACAATAGGAAAGCTACTCTGCAGGATATGGCGATATCCACCGGTGGCATTGTGTTCGGTGATGATGCTAATCTCATTAAATTGGAAGATATTCAGGTAAACAACTGTCCAATCTAACAGTAGTTTGATCAGTTTATTGTTTTCGATCAAAATTATTATTTATATCATTCTTATGCAAAACTAAAACTTACCTTCAACTTTCTAATCATCCTTTTGTTCAATATATTTTTTTTAGCATAGAATGAGAACAATCGTTTCTCATAGTTCTTGGATGTCTTGGATTCTTGAATACAATTCCGTTTACCAAATTATCCTATCATCATAATTTTAAGAAATTTGCAATTGATGTTGCAAAAAGGGCTATTTTTAGTATATTTTGACATATTATAACTAGGATGTGTTGGAAAAATTTTATTGCAATCAAAATTAAATATGTTATTAAGTGTATTCAGTTCTTGAAATAAATTTGTTGTGTCGTTTATGATTAAAAAAGATATATAAAGATATAAAGATAAATAATTCACAGAGTCTATTGCATCAGAGAGTTGCGACTTACATAAATCAGTAAGGATCTATGAAATATTTTTTAATTATGTTATTCAAACTTAAGGTTTTTTAGGTCACTAAATATTAATTTGATGTCATAGTTGATAAATTCAAAATAACGGAATCAACTTGATAGATATCAATAGTAAAAGTTTGAGTATTTTCAATTTTAATTTTTATAATATGTCAAAATTAAAATAGCTCTTTTTTGCAACTTTAATTGCAAATTTTTCAAAATTGTGATGTGATAGAACAATTTGCTAAAGAGATACTATACGAGATAGTATTCAGCATCTAGAAAACTATGTAAATGATTATTCTTATTCTTGTGCATTTTTTTTGTTAAATAGTGTAATTGAGGCATATATGAAATGAAGATCGGGATTTGCCGAGTTGATCGCTTTTATATAAAGACATACCTTATCCCAATCAAAATAGCTAGATTAATAGAGTGATTTCATAAGTGATTATTATTATGATATTATTATGTGATTATTATTATTATAAGTGATAATTATTTTTCAAAAAATCAAATCAAATCTAAATCTTTTAATTAATAGACATTAATAATCATTATTCTGTCACTAAACTAGAATCTTGATCATTTGACACTTGAATGAATGTAATATTTTTTTCTTTAGCCAAGTGACCTGGGTCAAGTGGGAGAAGTTATCATTACAAAGGACGATACTCTTATTCTGAAAGGCAAAGGAAAGAAGGCTGATATCGATAGGAGAGCCGATCAGATTAGGGATCAGATCGAAAACACCACGTCCGATTATGAGAAAGAAAAGCTGCAGGAACGTTTGGCGAGATTGGCATCCGGTGTCGCCGTTCTGAGAGTTGGTGGAAGCAGCGAGGTAGAAGTTAATGAGAAGAAGGATCGTGTGCATGACGCGCTTAACGCCACTCGCGCTGCCGTCGAAGAGGGAATCGTTCCTGGAGGTGAATTTTGATCTTTATCAGCTTGTTTTTACGTAGGTCATATACATATTAAACGTAACATTGCTTTCTTGCAGGTGGCACCGCGTTGTTGAGATGCATACCGGCACTGCGACAGCTAAAAGCTGTGAATAGTGATCAAGAGACTGGAATCAACATCGTGACGAACGCTCTGCGTATACCGTGTCTGCAGATCGCGCAGAATGCTGGTGTCGATGCCAGTGTCGTAGTGGCCAAAGTGAGTGAGGGCAAGCTCGGTTACGACGCCCTGAAGGGCAAGTACGTCGATATGATCGAAAAGGGCATCATTGATCCTACGAAAGTTGTACGCACGGCACTTACGGACGCTGCCGGCGTGGCGTCGTTGTTAACGACAGCAGAAGCGGTGGTTACGGAGATACCTAAGGAAGAACCACAACCGCCAATGGGCGGTATGGGTGGTATGGGTGGAATGGGCGGCATGGGTGGCATGATGTAAAGAGAAAAACGCAAAGACTGAGGAAAGAAACAGCCTACGTTGCAATCTTGTTCGTAATGAAAAGCGATTATGCCACGCGACATTGTTCAAATAGTTCCAAGTGTTGATTCCGTTCGAACGGAATAGAGGAGATATTCGTACAGTCTTGTACAATTTGTACTTTAAAGCATTACAGGCGATAAAATACCACTCGGATAGCATGAAACTATTGTTACGCTGTTTTCCATTTGTTTCACAAGTCCGTAATATTTTTACAGAATCCATATGAGATCGCTTGTTTTATTTCATTCAATAAACGCATGCGGTGCATACAAATGTTTCAAATACAAATGCATTTAATAATGTAAAAAAAAACGTTTACTATATGAAATAAATTTGTTAGTGTTTATATAGAATGTGGAATTACGAATTATGAATTGACAGTTCAATCAATTACATGATAATTTTTAAACCAGTTTATTCTGTCCTGATATATTCCCGATATTTCAGATTACAATTGTTTCGCAAAGTCAGGTGCAAGAATAAGTAGTTTGTTCAATTTATTTTATAGTTTTCTAGTTATAGTATTCATTAAAAACACAAATGTAAAAATAAATCTGTGTATTGTGGAAAGTTAATTATTAAGCTTTCATAATTTTGTAATTTTTGAATTTATTTTCCATCTGAATAAATATGTTTAAATTACAATTTATGTTCCCATGTATTTAACATAAGTTATAACAAATGAGCAAATAATTGAGAAAATTGACAAGTACAAAAAAAAGTTTTATTTATAGATATAAATATTGTTACATTATTAATTGTGTTCGTTTTTTAACGGATCGTTGAAGCACAATGAAGATATAAATATGCCAAAACCATCTTACAATGATAAGGAATTTGTTACTATTATCATATTATTCGAGGTCTATTCAACCGTAATCATCTTAAATATCGACATTTATATTTTCAGAGTACATACATTTGCGTAAAACTTAAAATTTATTATTTTCTGAAACTATAAATATTTAAGAAGAAGATATTTAGGTTGATTAAATCAAATATGACTAAATTATATGCAATTTACTTAAGGGGACAAATGTAATAAAAAAATATTCTCATATTATGCTTTTCTGTTTGTTTCCTATATTAACATATTAAAATATCCTTGTTTTGAATTTGCCTAAATTATATCTAATACATCAAGTGCATCTCGATTGTAAATAAAAGTATACAGAAAAGAAACATTCCGCTTTTTCTTCAGGAAACGAGATTTTAATGCAACTAGATCAGTGTATCTTGCATGTACACGTATATTCGACACATGCGATAAAAATATTTCCAATCTTGAATCGCTTTATTTCGATGAAACATACAAAGTGTAACCGCAAAAGAAAAAGACGTACAAAACGAAAGCGTTTTCTAGCATAGTTGCATGGTTGAAAAATAAATATCCCATTTTATATTCAAAATACAAAGAGAAGTCCGCTTTAAAAAATATTATATTAAAGCCTAGATACATTCATAAAAAAGCATATTAGCTTAAGCTCCGATTTTTTCGATCTCATCCGCATCTTCTGCATCAAGATAATGAATCTTCTTGCCAAAATGTCTCTCTATATCTTTACACAATTGCATCGCCTTCGGCGAATCTATTAAATTAATGGCGATTCCTGATTTGCCGAATCGTCCTGTTCTCCCAATTCTGTGCAAGTACGTCTCACAATCGGCCTGCTTCTTTTGGTCCATTGGCAAATCGAAGTTAACCACTATTGTGACCTGTTCTACATCGATGCCTGCCAAAAGAGTCATACATTTTATTACCATGTTACCGTTATGCTAAATTACTTAAATAAAAGTTTATGTTTTTGCAATATATTACATATCACTATGTACATATATTTACATTTCTTTGATTTTTTTTTATATTTTCTTTGTATACCTCTAGCTAAGACGTTTGTAGTGACGAGAACTTTCTCGAGCCCTGCTCTAAATCTATCCAGCACAGAAATCCTTTGTTCTACTGTTAAGTCGCCAGTCAATATTGCTACCGCATGCCCATCTTTTGTCATTTTCTCTGCTAACCAGCTAGCTGTATTCTTCGTCTAAAAAGTAAAGTGATTTTATTAAAAATTAATTGTTCTTAGGATTTAACAAGTATTTAATACACGATCGATCTTACGTGACAGAAAATAATCGCTTGTCCAATAGTGATCACACCATAGATATTAGTGATGGCCGTATATTTCTCGTCTATATTTTTGCATTTGATATAGTACTGTTTGATATTATCTAAACTCTCCTCTTCCCTTAATAGTCGTATTATTAGAGGATTACTGACTATAATCTCCGCGAAATTCATCACTTCTGGTTCGTATGTCGCAGAGAAGAACATCATCTGACATGTACGTGGCAGTAATCTATGCATGAAATAAATGGAGATACAATTTCATGTAAAATATAGATTCAATCATATGTAAATATTAAACATATTAAACATCTCGGAAAGATTACTTGTGAATACGGATACACTGATCTTGATGGCCTTGTGTAGCGATCATAACGTCAGCTTCATCCAAAACAAATACTGATATTTTGCTTGAATCGAAGAATTTGAACTTTTGCCCCCAATCCAGTACTTTGCCCGGAGTTCCTATAATAATGTGCTCAGTGATCTTTGATCCACGGCTTACTGAAACAATTAAAGCAATATTTTAAGAGCCTATTATCTTAATAACAACAAATTAAAATTGCATAAGAACAACATATTACTTTCTTCTCCTCTCACAGCATATTTTATTTTTATCTCAGGGCAGAAGCGTGACATCTTCGCTGCTACTTCGCCAGTTTGAATTGCCAGCTCATAAGTTGGTGATAAACAAAGTACTTGTGGGTAATCTTTCCCTGGATCTACCCGACTTAACATGGCAAGTACAAATGCGGCTGTTTTACCCGTACCAGATTGGGATTGCGCAATCATATTCTGTGGACTGAAAACATTTTCATATAAAATACGTTTTATGAAAGGCCGAGAGTATCGAAAGTAGTCTCTAGTAAGTGCTTACGGATCGGCAAGTAAAGTGGGTAGGGCGGTTTCTTGAATTCTCGACGGTGCATTGAATCCCATAGCATAAACACCTTTTAATAAAGCAGGTTTGCTACAAAATAAGAAATGTATGTGTATAAATATACATATATACATATATACATACATGCTATTGTATTGAATTATATCAAAATTAATAGTAGTAATAAATGATCTAAATCAGATCCACACTGTTATGATTAAAAGTTAATTATATATAATATATATATATATATTTATTTATTTACAGATGAAGAGCGTCAAAGGTTTTGACACTATACAACGGAGAATTCGGATCCTGCCTTTGAACCTCTATATCCTTTGTTGTCTCAACCAATCCTTTCCTTATAATCTTTTGTAAGAGTGACTTTTCAGCTGGCGAAATCTGTTCCTCCAATGTATCGTCATCGCTTTTGGACTCAGCATCGTTTACAGATGGTGTGGGAATGGATGTTGCAATCGGTTTATCCAGGTTCAAACTCGTCACCTATGTGTGACAATGAACTTTTGTATGAACAATGAACTTTTTGCATCAGTCATCACTACACTTTGAACTAGTGTTCAAGTCCCTCTTTCAGACATGGCAAACACATGTGTATAGAGTTCTACGAATAAGATCAGCTGTACAAGAGGAGAGTATTGTTGCAGAAAGATAGAATAAAAAGAAAACAACTTATGATAAGAGCAGTCGCATTTAAGAACAAGTCGTGAATTTGCTAAGTGATAACTCCTGTGTATAATGAAACGAATGTCAAAATATGAAAAAGATCATGCCGGTAAAACGTATCCGCAACTTGCTTTACCTTCGACGCTAATTTCTCTTGTTCGTCGGCGTACTGTCCCCAGTCGACCTTAGTCGAAGCCATATCTGCTGACCACTTGGTCAATCTGTGACAGAGAAACGTTCCCGGACTGATTATTAAGATGAACCTCCAAAACTCAATTATATATCTGATATCTTGATCTACAGATCCATTTACACCAATTCGCACAAGCTACAAAACAGATATGTACCTCCGTCACACTCCTGATAGTCCTGATGTAGCAGTGTTGCCAAGCTTAGGTTGATATTTTAATGAGAGAAGCGCGATCTTGTTCCTACTTCCTGATTGGTCGATTGCATATATGTAATACTCTTATATTGCTAGTTCCGTATCTTTACAATGGGTTTGTTCGCGTCGCAATATCCCAATATGCTCCTACTCACTCCAATACGTTCCAATCTATAGTATACGTAACGTAATACTATAGTTTGGAGCGTATTGGAGCGAGTAGGAGCATGTTGGGGCAAGCGACGCGAACAAACCTAATGAGAGGATCGAGGCCCATAAAAGAGAGACGCACGATTTCCAAATATGGTCAGACGCTTAAAGCGGGAAACACAGACTTTTGCATAATGCATAATACATATGCATAAGAAATTCGATTGGTCGAATTCCTTATGCACATGCTAACGGACCAATCAAATTTCTTATGCATATGCGTTATGCGTTATGCAATAATCTGTGCTCCCCGCCTAAAGCGGGAAACACAGACTTTTGCATAATGCATAATACATATGCATAAGAAATTCGATTGGTCGAATTCCTTATGCACATGCTAACGGACCAATCAGATTTCTTATGCATATGCGTTATGCGTTATGCAATGGTCTGTGCTCCCCGCCTAAGCCTCGTTATGCGCAGGCGCGTCTATTGAGTGAGTGTGAGCGAGAGGCTAAGCATTAGAAAATGAGACGGAAAGAACACGAAAAGAGAAAATATTACCTGGTCGTGTCTGCCTAACGCTGTTAGCGCATGCGCACAAAGCAGCTGAAGCGTACTTGAGAGAGAGACTACGGGTCTGTTCTTTTCAGCTGCACTGCTGAACTAGTGCAATAAGTTAGAGTGAAAAAATATATATATGTCTCATTCTAACTTATTGCACTAGTTCAGCAGTGCAGCTGAAAAGAACAGACCCATATATATATTTTTTCACTCTAACTTATTGCACTAGTTCAGCAGTGCAGCTGAAAAGAACAGACCCTATTATACGTCTGTACCGTAATGTTTGACCCTAAGGTCGGCACTCTTCTAGCAATATAGTAGTATTACATATATGCTTTTACTGTACACACATCCTAAGGCTTAATTTGTTTTAACTGTATAAAAACATTATTTTTAAAATAATTATATATAACAAACTAGCAATACTCGTATAGAGTTCTAAATATCAGAACAGCCCACAGATTTCATATACATATTATACATAACGTTAACCAATGAAAACGTGAGCTGTTGTCTACCAACGTTACACATGCGCGAAAATTTAGTACATACATTCTGTGGCCATGTACTTAACGCAAATTAGTGATCTAGTATATAGTATAGATATCTGTGAGTAAAACGCAGAACTTTTAAGCCAAGAGCACATAAAAAAACTTAAGCAGTAAGCAACAGAACTTAAGCAAATCACTGCTTGACCGTGATTGGTCGATTCACTTAAGTTCTACTGCTTATTACTTAGGTTGCATTCCAAAACGTCTTTGAGGAAAATTTTACTCAATTTCTATAGTATATGTGACGTGAGCTATAGAATATTGAGTAAAATTTTCCTCAAATAAGCATATATGTAATACTCCTATATTGCTAGAAGAGTGCCGATTTCGGGTCAAACATTACGGTACAGACGTATAATAGGGTCTGTTCTTTTCAGCTGCACTGCTGAACTAGTGCAATAAGTTAGAATGAGACATATATATATTTTTTCACTCTAACTTATTGCACTAGTTCAGCAGTGCAGCTGAAAAGAACAGACCCATAGTCTCTCTCTCAAGTACGCTTCAGCTGCTTTGTGCGCATGCGCTAACAGCGTTAGGCAGACACGACCAGGTAATGTTTTCTCTTTTCGTGTTCTTTCCGTCTCATTTTCTAATGTTTAGCCTCTCGCTCACACTCACTCAATAGACGCGCCTGCGCATAACGAGGCTTAAACTTCTGACCATATTTGGAAATCGTGCGTCTCTCTTTTATGGGCTTCGATCTTCTCATTGGGAAGATACGGAGTTAGCAATATAGGAGTATTACATATATGCAAATAAGACGTTTTGGAATGCAACTTAAGTTTTTTTTTATATGCTCCCGGTTTTACTGAATATCGCTCATCGCTTATCGCGTTCTGTCTATAGAAGCCTTAAGGCCAGTATTCATAGTCCGTTCTTATTTCACCATCTTAAATAATGTCTTAAAATGCTAATACGACTCTGTGAAAGCAGTATTGACCGTAATTGGTCGATTTGCTTAAGTTCTACTGCTTACTGCTTAAATTTTTTTGTGTGTCACGGCCTTTAGCTAATCAACCCGACTTAAGCCTCGTCTACAATAGTCGCACAGACTGTGTCGCAGGTCATAAGTAGTAGTGTCGCAAGAAAGTTGTCGCATGTGTCGCTAGACTACAATCTACAATATGTCGCAAGGATTGTTCGCGTGCATTAAGTCGACTGCAGCCGCAATGAATGATCGGCAGCAATTACTAATTTTTCTTCAACTTTGCTCCCAATTTTTAAATTTAATATGCTTATATTACCGTTTATTTACTGAATCGCACAACAGAAGATGGTGGGTGCGACCAGAAAATATACCACGGATAGCTAGCAACACACGCAAATCATCAAAACACTTCGCATGGCAACGTTCTGTGCTGTGATTGGCTGATCTCATGCGACACGCTTGTCGCAGTCGCAGAAAGTTGAAGTTGACTCAACTCCGTGCGACAAAGACTCTTGCGACTGCGACAGCCTTGCGACACAGCCTGCGACATGCGACACAGCCTATGCGACCTGCGACACAGCCTGTGCGACTATTGTAGACGAGGCTTTATCGGACAATATTGAGTTGTCACAAATCATGATAGTTCTAGATGGTTGTACTTATCATATATTTTGGTTCTAATGGAAATAACTCTTAACCGAATTATCGTAAACACCCGCTATGTCTCGCTCATCATGGCTATCAATTGTTAAAAAGATTTTATACGTGACCTAGTGAACTGAGATTTATTTTATAGATTTATCAATTTTGAACCCTTTCAAAAAAATAAAGCGATTGTGTATAATAGTCGTGTTCCGATCTCTTTTTTATTGCAATTTTACTGTGATTTTATGAAAATAGTAAGTAAAACTTTAATATTCAAGGCAATAAATAATATTAAAGTATTAAATATTCAAATGTGAGGTTTAACATATAATTTTTGTTCTAGAAATGCTAACCTGCAAACACTACAAGGAAATTATTTCTTTTTCCTTGAAATTATTTCCTTATTTTTTAAAATTAACTTGTTTTCTTTAATTAACTTACCTTGTTTGCTATCTCGCTCCTTATAAAAAAATGCTAGTAAGAACTGATATGAGAGTTATCTAGTGGTAGTATCTGAGAATTAAAACGCGTTCCAATAAGAACTAGAGACCACGGACTAAGGAATAGAGGGACCGAGTCTAAAGTCCTAGTTTAGGCGAGAGGGGATGGTAACTCAAGCGTGCGGGGGGGACTGCTTTCCGCCATATTGATGTAGCGATTCTCACACAGAGATCCTGTGTCTGTGACATGGTTACACTCGTGTAGTGGTGCCACGAGACATAACGAGTGACAAGTGTAAAGAGGTTAGGCGGTGATTTTATGTTTTATTATTGTTGTTATTGTTGTTTATTGTTGAAAAGAGAAATTATTTTACATCTAACAAGAGAATAAAATATATTAATTAGTTCCAATTCTTATTTCTTAATTCACGCATTAATTTATTCTATTCTTTTTATTTTTAAAATAAATAATTCCAATTTCTTATTTATAATATTTAATAATTATTTCTATTTCTATTTTGTTTATTGTGCGCAGGATCTGACTTTCATTTCTCACACGTACGCAAATAGTGAGTTCTATGTGTGGTGATTACTAAACGAATATGGCGGCCCCCCCGCCGCAAACGTGCCCCACCGGTACAGCTTGTGCTCCGTCCCTCTATTCCTTAGTCCGTGCTAGAGACCCTTTAATAAGAGTCTGGCCATCACCATATATCACCATGTACCTCGATTTGAAGCATCGTGATCATAGACTTAATAGACGGAGCCTAAGCTGCCTAAATGGGCAAGGGGGGTAGTGATCTTTGCCGTAAGGGGAACGCAGTAGGTGAACAGTAACTTCGGTTAAACTCGGTGAAACTCGGTTAAACTCGGTAATATTTCGCTATGGTTTACGTCACGTATACTATAGATTTTGTGTAGTGATACAGCGAAACACAGCCGAATATTACCGAGTCGCGCCGGCGAAACTTTCCGAAGTTAGTGTTCGCCTATCACATGTTTTTTGTAAAAGGCTCCGTCTATTAAGTCTATGATCGTGATTGATCCGCCATTTTCTCTCTAATCACGTGATATCGTCGAACAGTGCAATTGGTTAGTAATGTCTCGATTTTCATGATCATACGCTTGCGCTTAAGTTATCCCCACTTAGATTAGAGAAAAAATGGCGGACCAATCAAAACCACGTCTCTGATAGCCAGACTCTTATTAAGGGGGGAAATAGGTTTAGAGGTTTCAAAAAATCGATTTTTTGGAACCATCATAAATCAATAGTATAACTATTCAAGAATATGTCCCCAAAATTTCAAAGCGAAATTCGAAGTACTTTCCAAGTTATGAGCATTTTACCGAGCGCGCTCGAGTTTACTACCTGCCTCTGTAGCAGCAGGCGGGAGCGGTCGCTCGGGCCGTCGCTTTCTCCTCGGCCTCGCATCGTATACATTGCAAAGGGTATTATAGGGAGTCGAGGAAGTATTTTTCTGGCTGTCCGACAGAGGGATTACATAGAAACGTGGACATAATTTCGACATTAGTAGCCGTTCTGTACATTTTGAATACATCATCGTTTATCGCCATTGACGTATTGGACGGAGCGTAAGGTCAATGTTAGGGCAAGGGGACCGATATCAGCGGGACGGGGGATCGGCCATATTGTCTGGCGACATTTTGGCGCCCTGTTTAAAATTTGACATACACATTATGATATTATTTTTACTTTCATTGCATGAGAACAAGATTTCATGTGTGAAAAAGTTAATTTAATGGTTGTGCGCAATTGAAAATAATTTTCTGCAATAATTTTCTTTATATATATATAATTATTGTAGAAAATTATTTTCCATTACACACAATCATTAAATTAACTATACATACATATTTATGTATGTATGTATAAAACTATTTTTAAAATTGTTTTTACAATTTATAATCAATAAAATGAACTTAATTTTAACAACATTGATTACATGTAACAACATTATTATGACTTTTTAGTTAAAAATGTTTTTCATATTCTCTGTATAAATAATATAAAAATATCACTACATTAGTTGGTTATATAAAATATATGAAACAATTTATTTAAAAATATTTTCTGAATAAATTTATTTATCAATTAAAAGAGTATTACGTAAATAATGTTAATATTATTATTACAAAAACTTATATCTCTCTTATATCTCTCTCTTCTTATATATATCTCTCTCTTATCTATTCTTCTTCAACATTGTACTTAATTGGATGATCCGTTTTTCTTGACGCTTGTTTTTCTGCTTCAATACTTGCACCTGCCGTTGATAATATGCCTTTTGATTGGCTAATACTTTGAGTAAAAATTTTACTCTTCGTGATTCCTCTAATCTTTGATCAGTGTCAGCATTAAATGTTGAACAACGTCCTTTTTTTAAAAATATAATTTTATTGTTATCATCACTATCATTAATATCTTGTTCTATATGATGTTTGAGTGTTTGTATTTCTGTTTCTGACACCAACTATAATTGTAAAATTAAAAATTTTATTCATTGTTTATTCATAATGCACAAGAAATGAAAATATTCCATCAAATTTTAACATAAATATCAAAGATGAAAATTATTTCATACCTTACAGGAAGTTTCAATCGTCTCACTTTCATCATTACTTTCTGAAATACTCATCTGTAAATGCTCATCTGAAATACTCATCTGTAAATGCTCATCTGAAATGCTCATCTGTGAATATAATATTGTTATGTTGATTTAAATATACAATTAGTTAATTGTAATTAATCTCATGCTCAAGAGAAGTACTTACAGTCAAATCATTATTGTCCACTGATTCTGAATTAACTAAAGATGGAATTTCAACTTCTTTTGTATCTTCTGAGATATTTAGCTTTATGTATAAAATAGATTTTAATAATATATTTATTAATTCATAAATGCTATATAATGATAATCTAATAATTGATATATCTGACAATTAATAATAAAGTATAAATCAAGAAATATGAAAGTCAAATAAAATCTAACTACTGAGTAATATAATTTATAATAATAAATATCAATATTACAAATAAATAAGACAATATTCTGTAGAAGAATCCATAATCAGAATATAATTAAAGATGGTATATGCATTTAAAGTTATGAAAATTACAAACACAATGAAAATCAAATTATAAAATTATACTTACAATTGGAATAGCATCTTCTTTTAATCGTGTTCGCGTCAGAGAGGTACGATCAAAATCGTTCTTCGAAAAATGTAATGAACATGTAAATAAATGTGGAGACTTGGGTAAACTTTCCTTACAAAGACCCATAATTTTTACCCAAGTTAATTTTTTTTCTTCATCTTGTGGAAATCTAATGAGATAAAACAACTTAATTTTATATAAAATCAATTTCATTTAATAACAAATAAAGTTCTTTTATAAAATGCCATAAAAACTAACTAGTGTTTGGAACAAATATGTTTAAGTAGTAAACTTTTAATTAAAAATCTTACTTTATTGATATAAAAAAACAGTACATATTTTGTAAGTTATGAATGCAATATATACTTGCCGGTGATATGTGATTTAAAATTTTGTTCTACACTTATTTGATCTTTAGTCTTTCGATAACTTTTATTGCAGCAGTCGGTTGCAACACAAAGTGGCATTTTTCATTATTTTTCAGTACAAAAATTAGAAAAATAATACTAAATCTTGACAATGTCACAATGTTTTCTTTTATATTCTTGCTCCCTGCACCTAGATGGCATTACTAATGTCGCCAGACAATATGGCGGCCCCCTCCTCCCCTAAAATCTTCACTCCCCGCGTCTGTACGCTCCGTCCAGTACGTCAATGTTTATCGCCAGTTGACGTCGGTTCACGCGTCGGCTTGTCACGTGTTTTATGGAATTTGTACTGTAGTATAAAAAAATGAGTTCGTATCCAAAACACGCACATTCTGACCCGTCATATCGTCAAAGTAAGCCACGTAAAAGACGGTATTATGGAAATCAACATACAGCTTCTAACAGTTCAAATGATGAAAGTGAAAGTGCCAGTGCAAAAAAACTGAATACTTCGAGCATTGAAAATGTGACTGTGAATCCTAGGTTTTGTTATCGAATTATTGACTTATTCACTGTGTTTGCATCACTGTCGGACATTCTAGTTTGTAGAAATTGCAAGCAAGATGTTACTTTTGAAGAGACCGGAATCCGGGGGCTAGGCTTCAAAATTGTTGTCAAGTGTAAATGCGGATCAAGACAGATAAATTCAGGCCCTATGATTAATACTGGATTTGAAATTAATCGAAGAATTGTATTCGTCATGCGACTCTTGGGAGTTGGAAAACAAGGATTAAATTTATTCTGTAATTATATGGACATTTGCAGTGGCATCTCGGAAGATACTTATAACCTCATTTACAATCACATCTACTCCGCAGCGAAATCTATCTTCGATTATTGTTGCAAGAAAGCCGTTGAAGAAGAAAAACGTGAAAATGAAAAACGTGAATCGCCCCTTATGAAATTCAAAGTGTCCGGAGACGGTTCTTGGAAAAAGCGGGGATTTAAATCACTGTACGGCGTAACGACTCTAATAGCATACTACACAGGAAAAGTCATCGATCTCGTTATTAAAAGTAGTTATTGCCATGAATGTGCACTTTGGAAAAATAAATCAACGAATTCTGAAGAATATTTAACATGGGAAGCCGAGCACGACGAAGAAACCTGTACAAAAAATCATGACGACTCAGCAGGAGCTATGGAAGTCGAGTCTATAAAAACGATGTTTTTGAGATCAGTGGAGCTTCATGGTGTGAAATACGTCAATTACATCGGCGATGGCGATTCCAAAACATTTTCGGCTCTTCTAAAAGTAAATCCTTACGGTGATGATCAACCAGTTGTCAAGAGCGAGTGTGTGGGTCACGTTCAGAAAAGAATGGGAACTCGACTTCGAGCCGTAAAAAAAGCTAAAAAACTCGGCGGAAAAGGTAAATTGACGGAAAATTTGATCAAAAAACTCAGTACCTACTACGGCTTAGCGATTCGAAGGAATGTAAACAGCACTGAAGACATGAAGAAAGCTATCATGGCCACTTTTCATCACATGATTTCGACCGACGAAAACCCGCGTCACGAGAACTGTCCAACAGGCAGTGATAGCTGGTGCCAGTGGCAGCAGGCTACAGCTCTTGGGAATGCGCCTAAACCTCATCCTCAACCATTACACCGCGATGTGCAGAAGGAATTACTACCCATTTACGAAGATCTTTCAAGAGATGACTTGATGGAGAGGTGCTTAGGTGGCCACACTCAAAATGCGAATGAGAGTTTCAATTCGACAATTTGGCGCCTGTCTCCTAAACATCTGAATTGTGGCTTACGAATTCTTGAAGTGGCATCATATATCGCAGCTGCCGTGTTCAACGAAGGGAATTCATCAATCTTGATGATTATGAACGAATTGAACATCGTCGTTGGCTCACAAAGTTTCAACTTCGCCAAAAACATGGACGAGCAGCGCGTGAAACGTCAAAATCGACGCAGCGGCCTCGCGACTAAAGAAGCGAGAAAAGCGCGAAAAGAAGAAATGGCGGCTGCTAATCTCGCATACGAGAAAGACGAAGGGCTCCTGTATGGCGCAGGAATTGGTGATTAAAAGGTACGAACTTCGTATAATACTTAAAAACCCATAAACGTTCAGTTTTTCGTAACTTTTTTTTCAAACGCGTTTTTCTCGAAACGACTTTTTTTCAGTTTGTGTGACATGTAGCTCAAAAAATAATGAACCAATCTTAAAAAACCGAATTGATTATTGTTCGTTATTCAATTGGCTTCTATATGAACCTCCAATTGGCATAAAAAATGAATTTTAAATGCATTTTTAAGGACAGATAAGTGAAATAAAAACGGTGAAAATCGATGGCTATTTTTTCAGACTTGCGAAATTTCTTCAATTTTCGATTTTTTTATCTAATTTGAGGTTCATATAGAAGAGAAACTTATAATAAACGTAAATATTTTTGATTTTAGATGGAAATTACGACCTGTAGGCGTCACACAAGCGACATGTTCATGCGGCGGACGTTCACGGGTCACGGCTTATAACGACGCTATTTTATAAGAAACAGACTTGAAAAAATTTGAATATATACTTGAAAACATGTACAATATGATCTAATAGTTGGAATAAATAAAAAAAAAAAATCCGCCCAAAAAAATCGCAAAAAAACATGAAAATTCAGGCCTCTAAACCTATTTCCCCCCTTAAAGGGTCTCTAATAAGAACCAAGGCACAGTGCTTGAATGTATCACACAGTGTCTATCTGTATCGTCTTGCTGGAAATCACCCAATATCTTAAGATTAAACTTAAGATGGTTTAAAGCCTGCGACACACAATACGATTTTTTGTACTGGATAGCTTACGAGAGCCAATTAGGATTAAGCTTTAAATCACTTGATCTAAAATTCTGCATCTTTATTGGCTCTTGTAAGCAAACCAGTACGAAAAATCGTACCGTGTGCCGCAGGCTTTAAACATAAGAACGGACTATGAATACCGGTCTAAAGCATATATGTAATACTCCTATATTGCTAGTAGAGTGTCGATCTCAGTTCAAACATTACGGTACAGACGTATAATAGTTTCTCTCTCGCGCACGGTTCAGCTGCTTTGTGCGCATGCGCTAACAGCGTTAGGCAGACACGACCAGGTAATGTTTTCTCTAGAGATCCTATAATCAGAGTTACGACATTCAAGTCCTAACTTTTGATTGGTCCGACATTTTTTGTCTATTCGGTACATTTCGGATAGCTTCGTACATCTTCGGAAGATAAGCTAACCTTCGAAAGATTAGCTAATCTTAGAAAGATTAGCTAACCTTCGAAAGACTATCTTCAGAGGCTATCTATTATCTGTAGTGGCTGTATCTCGTTCTTCTACGCATGCGTTTATGCGAAAAAAAGAAAGAAAATATCGCTATCTCTTTCTATCTTCGCCATTTCTTGTCTCGAATGTCGTAACTCTGATTATAGGATCTCTAGTTTTCTCTTTTCGTGTTCTTTCCGTCTTATTTTCTAATGCTTAGTCTCTCGCTCACACTCACTCAATAGATGCGCCTGCGCATAACGAAGCCATATTTGGAATTCGTGCGTCTTTCTTTTATGGGGCTCGATCCTCTCATTGGCCTAGTTTCCACCAAAGCACCTAATCCAGCGTAGAATCGAATTTGAGTTGATGGAAACGCGATAGATTAACTCATTTCACTCCCGTTTTGATCCACCAAGATAATCGGAGTGGGAGCGAATTGACACTAAAGTTTAGTCGGTGGAAACAGTCGAAAGTAGGTAATGCCAACCTCTATACTTTTTATTATTGGCTATTCTAGCTCTATTTGTACATAACCTGCCTTAAATTAAGTTGGCTATATTAAAATATCGATCTTCTTCACTCCTATTTCACTTCCAGTGGAAATAGCATAATAAATTTGTTCTGCACCGAAGTAGAATCGAATTGAAGACTTCGGTGGAAACTAGGCCATTGTAAAGATACGGAACTAGCAATATAGGAGTATTACATATATGGTCTAAAGAACCTTGTGTTCACGATACCAGAAATCGGTCCGAGATCTTGAGCTGAGAAATATGTAGCCAATCAACTTGTAGTTTTTATGGAAAAGAGGCAATTTTATTAGCTGAACACTTCTCTGATCAAGATCTCGAACCAATTTCTAGTGGATACAAACGTGTTGATTGGTTGCAGGCTAAAACATTTCTAGAAACTCGAAAATTTTACTATCCTGCAACTAGATTCCTATAGTCAGAGAAGCACGAACTCTACATCCAATTTGCCATAGACATAATATACCAAGACCGAGCGTCCACAAGTAGGGATAGAAGGTAGGGGTAATCTCACTTGTATGTGTGAGTATGTGTGAACTATGACTAGGCGTGACTAGAAACCCTTTAATAAGAGTCTGGCCATCAGAGACGTGGTTTTGATTGGTCCACCATTTTTTCTCTAATCTAAGTGAGGATAACTTAAGCGCAAGCGTATGATCATGAAAATTGAGACATTACTAACCAATTGCACTGTTCGACGATATCACGTGATTAGAGAAAAAATGGCAGATCAATCACGATGCTTCAAATCGAGGTACATGGTGATATATGGTGATGACCAGACTCTTATTAAAGGGTCTCTAGGCGTGACTTATCACGCAGGCGCGTGTGAGAGAGAAAAATATACACGTTATCATAGACTTAAGCCTGCAGCACACGATACGATTTTTCGTACTGGATTGCTTACGCGAACCAATTAGGATTAAGCTTTAAGTCACTTGATCTAAAATTCTGCATCCTTATTGGCCTAGTTTACATCGAGCACTTGATACGCGTATCAAGTAGTATATTTGAACTGATCAGCCAATAACTGAATCAATGTACTAGTTATTTACTATTTGATACGCGTATCAAGTCCACGATGTAAACGTAGCCATTGGCTCTTGTAAGCAAACCAGTACGAAAAATCGTACCGTGTGCCGCAGGCGCGCTTTATATACATAGACCGGCCCCTACTGTAAGAGAGAGCATGGCAACATATACGGTGAAGACATAAGGTTTGTTCGCGTCGCAATACTCCAATATGCTCCTACTCACTCCAATACGCTCCAATCTATAGTATACGTAACGTAATACTATAGTTCGGAGCGTATTGGAGCGAATAGGAGCATGTTGGGGCAAGCGACGCGAACAAACCTATAGTTTCCCGGGGTAGATCTGTCCTTTTCTTTTGATCGTCTCTCATCCCCACCAAACAATATGCTCACTATGGCTACGTTTACATCGTGGACTTGATACGCGTATCAAGTAGTATATTTGAGCTGATCAGCCAATAGCTGAATCAATGTACTAGTTATTTACTATTTGATACGCGTATCAAGTCCACGATGTAAACGTAGCCAATATACTACTTGATACGCGTATCAAGTGCTCGATGTAAACTAAACCTATGCTCACCATCTTAAAATCTTAGAACATATATAAATGGAAGAGGAATTGCCTATATTGCTTATACACCGAGCCTGAAGCAAGCATCTGTGCGAGAGAGATAGCTAGAGACTCCCAAATGTTCACAATGCGCATGCGTTAGTACCGCCGCTAGCGCGCCACTTTCTTAGTTGATTTAAATCGAATAGATATTAATATAGACACATTGAAGAAAAATATATATTTATTGATGTTTAAAATGAATTAATTTTGAAAACTTATGTCTAATAAAATCTTTTTGTTCACATAATGAAAATGAAAATGAAAATGATTTGAACATAATTTAGTTGTTGTGTTCAAAACTTTTTCGTTGATGCCACAAAAAGACAGCCATTTTTCACGAAATTCCTTATTTTTCGGAAATCTATTTTATATATAAACAAATAAATATAAAACATTGAATATCATTAAATAATATATAAAAACATAACCTATTTGTTATCACATAATTCAATGCATGCATATAATATTTTATACAGTTACTTACGTATAATATGAAACCAATTTATCGCGATTACCACACAACACACAATATGCGTTTGGCATTTTTGCTATGTATTTAACGTTTCTGTAATAATAACGTATAATCAACGTGAAACACATGTGAGATTGACAACTGAGATCAACGCATGCGCATTACAAACATTTGGGAGTCTATAGCTTTCTCTCTCGCACAGATGTTTGCTTCAGGCTCAACGTTCAATTCCTCTTCCATATTATATATGTTCTAAGCTTAAAATTGTTGATGAGTTACAGAAAATGGATAGATAGTCCATCCACAGAGAAGCTTCGACAAAAATTAGAACATATACATAGAGATGGAATAGTGAACTGAAGTGTCCAAAGGAAGTAAAAAAGAAAATCATAGTTGTCTCTCTTCTCGCGAGTAACTAAAAAATGCGCATGCGCCAAGCTTCGTGTGTTAATAAATATACCTTCCATCATTCGCGCATTTTTGAGTAGTTACTCGCAAAAGAGAGGCAATTATGATTTTCTTCCCCACTTCCTCCAGACACTTTTTTCTTTCAAGAACAATAAGTATTCCGTTTTCACACACACACACGCGCGCGCGCGCACGCAACACACGTGTGCATGTGTGCCATGTAAACGTAATCTATGTAATGCGTTAATTGAAAGGCTACAACTTGTTTGAAACATTTTTCTAAAAAAAGAGTGTTTCACAATATTTAGAGATCTTCATATTTCTGACAATCTTGTATATTATAAAATACACATCTTATAAAATATGTGTAGCGTCTTTCAACTTTTTTCAAAATGTATAATTAATTATGTTTAAATGTATTATTTAACTATGAATGCTGCAATATTGTCAATAACATTAGATTGTATAACCGTTATTAAATTAGCGAATTAAAAAGTAAAATATTTATCAATCCTTACAAAAGAGAAAAATTTATAACTTAATAAGTAACATTATTTAATTTAAACTTTTCCAAGCTTTTAATTTTATAATTAATATCTTAAGTTTTTTTATATAAAAATTTATTTTTAAAACCTTTTCTATTTTTTCAAATGTTTAAAATAAATTTTAATGCTAACATTAAATGAGATTTTTTTTCAACACGCTTTCCTGTCACATTGCTTTGCGTAAATATTCGAAAATAAATCTCCTCTTAATGACGTTTCTAAGGGTTGGCTTACATAGACTTAATAGACGGAGCCTTTTACAAAAAACATGTGATAGGCGAACACTAACTTCGGAAAGTTTCGCCGGCGCGACTCGGTAATATTCGGCTGTGTTTCGCTGTATCACTACACAAAATCTATAGTATACGTGACGTAAACCATAGCGAAATATTACCGAGTTTAACCGAGTTTCACCGAGTTTAACCGAAGTTACTGTTCACCTACTGTTCACCTACGCGTTCCCCTTACGGCAAAGATCACTACCCCCCTTGCCCATTTAGGCAGCTTAGGCTCCGTCTATTAAGTCTATGTTGGCTTATCGTCTCGAACTCCTCAAAATCCCACGTCGACTATCAAATTTCAATAACATCCCTTAATGTTATTCGACTCAGCAAAATGCCTGCATAAAGAATCTTGATATTAACTAAAAAGGACTAGATATTAACGTTAAGAAAATACGATTCTCTTTGGGGATTTCGATATCACTCTCTAATTCCTGATCCGCCATCAAATATGTTGTGATAGCGAAGAGACCATGAAGACTAGAGGTAAAGAGTGTCAACTCCATACTTCGAACACGGTCTTAAAAACGGTCTTTTTTCGGTAGGTAGCGGTAGTATCGATAGAGGACCAAGTATCTACAGATACAGTCATGGTAGAAGATACTTCCACCATGGATAGTGTCTACAGAAGAATATTCTTGAGTAACAATATCTGACAGCCTTGCTACAATCTTCTCAACTAATTTATCATTCCTTTTTATATCTGACACTGAAGCTCATCTTAGTAATCCAGCTTAGCTTTGACCTTCCACGGCTTTGTTTTCTCTCTCTGATCCACTATATATCTCAAAAAACTCATTCGTATAAAACTGATATCTCTTCCTCGTCTTAGGATGATTCCAATGCTATCAAGTCTCTTCAAGACTCTCTTTAGCCTCTTCAAGTGGCTAGCTTCTAGTTCCTTCTTGGGTCTGATTACTAGTATGACGTCTAGGATTTTCTTTAGAATCTAATTGACTCAGGACTGATAAACTTCCAGAGCTAAACTAATTCCAGTTAGTAATCTTCGCAAATATGTATAACGCTCAAATTGGAGTAATAAATGTCATGAAATGTTCATTGATTCTTCTGCCAACATGATCTAATAAAATCCAATAAAAACCCGAATTAGTTTACCTCCAGTTTAGAAAATACTTTCGCATCTGGCTGCCCAACGTGTTCTATTACTGTCGATAGTTCATATTTAACACACTTATTCAACTGTGTAAGGTCACACAGTGGAATTTCATTAAACTTCGGTGCAATAACCATCGGAACACACCATTCGGTCGACTCTTTTACTTTGGAAATGATTCCCTATTTCCTTCAGTCTGGCTTTTTGTCCATCAAAAGCAATGGAACGTGATGCAGAGAGAACACTTCAATGGCTTAGCGTTCTTTCTAAGATAATTCTTGGCCGATCAATCTTGCCATTAAATAGTCTGGGAAATTCTCTGGCTTGACATCCTTCATCTCGTGTCCTCATTCAATCTGTACCTCTAACTGTTGTGAAGACGAACTCCGGGCATCCAAACGAGTTTTCCAACTCTCTTGAGCTCCAAGCCCAAATCTTCGCACACTTTTAGCTCCAACATGTAGAACATTTAGCTTTCGAACAACATAAATTTTCTTATTAATGAAATTTCCTTTGCAAAGTAAAAAGAATAAGAGACAATAACATGCAAAATAAAGATATTAAATAATAACTAAAATCAAGCTTGTATTTTGCAATGCAAAATGAAAGACAATAATGAGCAAAATAAAGATGTTCAATGTAACATATAATATAATTTATTACCTAGTCTGATGCTCGTCACCTTCCCGATCCTTTCTTATACTAAATGCTCTAAGAAACGATACTTTGGTTGATGCTCTTCATATTCTGCCCGACCTGATCTCTTTATCGATCTACATACTTTCGTCTAATAACTTTTCTTTTCACAGTTCCGGCACTCTGTGTTGTTAATTGGGCACTCTCCTTAATGTCTATTCGTATTTCTGATTGATTGTTTTTCTTTCCACTTTTCTGATGAATAAGTGGAAAGAATAAGTGGCCTTTTTATTTTTGTCCTTACATGATCCACATTCTTTTCGATTATTCTTTCTTCTTGGATTTCCCTGCTCTACTCAACTATTTCCCCAACTCTTGGCAATCTTCACAGCAGGAAAATCTAAACATCAACTTTTCGTTCAATTTTTTAATCTCAAACTCTAAGAATTAAATGATCACGTACTAGGTTATTACGTAAATTTCCATATTCATAATGTTCTGATAGAATGTGGAGAGTTGTGATAAAACTGTTCTATGGACTTATCTTCCAAATAATTTCTCAACCCAAACATAGCTCTTTCATACACGATGTTTCTTGCACTGATGAATGACCTTCAAATGCGTCCTAAACATTCTTCTAAACAAATTCCTTGAATTTATCGTTGTGAAGATCAGCCAAAAAAAATATTCATATGCTTCCTGATTTATGGAATATACAAAATTATAGGTCTGGAAGTTTGCTTGTCCATATTATATAATAATGCTCCCATATTCTTTTCCAACTTAGTCTTTCTTTTGCCCCAAAAGAAAATAACAACTGAAACTGAAAACATTCACTTAGTTGTGATTGAGCCGGTATGTCTGTCGTTCCAGTTAACATTTCTTTCTTCAAAATTCATCCGAACTGTTACTCAAACTAATAAAACTTGCACTGGTCCCTGTTCTATAGCTCCTGTTTTATAACTGCTACTATATATTATTCAGGACCTATTTTGTTTATCGGAGCCTAGCGGATGATAGTCGAATATAACTGCAATAAAATAAACAAACTAAATGAGAACCTCTTAACTACCTTTATTTCCTGTTAGATCGACCATACAAAATATACTCAACCATGGATACACGCTACTCGGACGATTTTGAATGCTCGGTTAACTCCGAAATATGTTATACCATGAGTGACCAATACCGACTTCCTTACTCCTGCTTAAGTTATGTCCCATCATTTTTCACATTACAGCGCATCGACAAGGATGGTTGAATAATACCCTTATTTAAACATCCATTCACTTGTTCCTTCTCCGTAAGTGATAAACACACCTAGGCCGCTGCCTGGCTAAAAATGGGTTCATTATTTTTAAGTATTATTATCATTCTGACTCCGATTTACACATCTTATTGAGAGTATAATTATTAATTAGATCTGCTATGATGCTTCGATACTTAAGAGTTATGTGTAACAAATCATCATCATTCCGTTGATACAAATCGATCTCAAATATCTCTAGAACTTTCTAGACGGTTCAATTTCTATTCGTAATTTCCGAATCGAGATTTTTCTTTCCCTATGCAATTTTACTTTATTGATCCTTCCTGGTGATAGTTGGATCAAAATGACCCAAGCATTTTCTAAATCATCTGAAGAATATCTGGTTAAAAATTTTAACTTAAAATATTAAAATTTAAAAAAGTTACAATTTTTTTAGTAAAAACGTTTATTTTTCTAAAGTTTCTAAGATCACGAATTTTTTAAATGTTAAAATTAAATTTTGCATTACTAAGTTATTTTATTATAAAGTTAAAGGTTTAAAGTATATCCTGTAATGTTTTTTAAGTCGATTAAATCAATAGTGTTCATTTAGCAGCTGTTCAAAAATTGTTCGGGTCATTGACCCAGCGTGTAATTTTTTCGAAAGTGTGACCAGGAAGGGTTAAGAAAGTTAGTTCCTATGAGTAAGACATGTTCAGCACTACCAATATATTTATTATAAATTTTTGTTACTGATCTCAATTCCTATATTAAATTCGCCTAGCGTTTTATGACTTTCTAAGCTTATGTCATAAAACATATTTAATTTCTTGGCATGTTAACTTAGGTGATTCCAATTTCAAATATTAAAATTCGCGCATTAATGATAAATCTCTGCCTATAGATTAACCCTTTACTGGCATCGTGGGATACCAAAAGTCCCAGACAAGTTCAGCCAATTTTTGTCTAAAATTCACTTCATTTCTCCAAATAAATACTTTTTTTCAACAGTCACTGTCAAACTATTTTTTTAATGAAAGTGTTGTATCTCAAGAATGTCCAGTTAATTTTTTAACTTTTAATATCAAAAAATGAAAGTTTTAAATTTTTAAGTGAAAATAGTCATTTTTTTCGTTCTTTTATCATTTTCTTTTCACAATTACTATTAAATTTGACCAAAATAACTTATGGCACATGTTAAACCAAATATCAAAGAATATCTGAGAATTTTTTCAAGTAAAAAAAATTAGTAGCTTTCCCGCAGTAAGCATTTTTATGCCTGGGGTCTCAAACGGCCCAGTGTGCCAGCTAAGGATTAAAGTAACATAATATTTTCGTTTCTTATCTTTTACGTTTTTGTATTTGCAACAATCCTGGAAAAACGTATCTTTTACTTAATTAACAACTAGCTTATTTCGCAGCAATATCCGAATTTTCTACAATTAAAACATACCTTTCAACATGAAGAACAATCTACCGTACAATGATCCAGCGCACAATTATGACATCATTTTATGCTTCTTGTCACATCTCAAGTTTCTCTGCTTTCCCGTGGTTTCTATTTTCTCATATCCCATTGACAGTCTGGTTTTTTCCGCGCAGCAATACTCTCTCAAACGTTTCTAATAATGCCGTTTTACTTCCAAGTCGCTGAAATTACACTCAGTCTTGGAGCACCGGGTCTGAAATTCCCTTGATCATATATTCAATCAACTCGTTTTCATTAGTCTTTATCTAGTTGTCTATTATTTTTTGATGAAGGTATTCGCTGAAAGTTTCGTCTTTCCACCATGCGTGGTGCTCGAACTTCTCATTTGTATCTTCTTCTTCTTGTCTTTGTATCTTCTTCTTTGTATTTTCCTCGGCTCGTGATGAGGACATGTTCTTCAATTCCATCAAAGGTTCATCAACCCCATCATCATTATAGTCTGGATTTGAATGGAATAATTCTTGTACTTTCTCCTTTAGAGAGAGTCTCCTGGTCAGTCCATACGTATCTTGAAGAGATATAATCGCTTCCTCAAGTCTTGTACACTTCACTCTTGTCCAAGAAATAGTCCAACAGATGCGCAATCACGTTTACATTCAGTCACACAAAAGATTCATACAATGACCTTTTAACCGTCACACGTTCTCACATTTATTGTCATTAGGTATACTGTTCAACGAAGAAACTCGAGTATCCACTCTTCATTTTTCAAAGATGCACAGAATCATCTCTTACGCTTCAAACATTCGCACTCCCAACGTCCTCAATTTGCCTATCATCTCTTCTCGGCGGCAAAGTCCACTCACCTGTCGAATCTTTCTCCATAATCCTCGTAATTAATTCGGCTTTTTTGTCGTTGATAAATTCATTCCTCGCAATATTTTTTCAATTCACTGACCATTAATTCGTAAATTCTTCTCTACTATTTTTCAGTTTCCTTGCCAAACACATTTCATAATTGTTGATCACCGCTACTTACAGCTCACATAAATCCTCGTTGAAAATTGTAGAACTTTCATGTCTAGCATCAATTAATTTTCATCAAATATTTTCCAACTTAATTTCAATATATTAAACTTGCTAATGGACGAATAGAAATTGTGCCGCCATCTGATTCGGATTTAGCTTTTTTCTAAATATCTCAGAAATATTCGGTGTGTCTATTAATCGATATTTAAAAATGACATTTATTACAGGTTTAGCGGTCGAAGTTTCGGTTATATTGTATATATACAAATAATACAAATATTACGCATACACAGGATAATACAAAAAACCTATATCTAGTTATAAAAATTCTATCTTTACATATATATACATTATTTTTTTACATAGTCATAATGCTTTACCGTTGAAAAAAAAAACAAGAAACTAACTTTCTTTCTTATATTACATTATTATTACATATCGTTAGACGAAGAGGGGCCAGCAATATCATCATCTGCAGTATATAACTGAAAACTACTCTTTTTAGAAAAATTAGCATATAATTTATTTGCTGGCATGAGAAATAAACGTTTCGCATCAATCTTCATGTTCAGAGAAGGTTCTTTTTTTATCTTTGATGCTGAGTTTAATACACAAATAGCATTTACAGCAGCCGACGACAATGTGTTTTGTTTTTTTGTTTTAATGTTTGTCAGAAAAGACATTCTTTCCTGATCGACATTTGAATTTGGGAGTGATCTAATGGAATTCAAGAGAGATCTTAAGTTTGGATACTTTATTTCTTTAGTTGACTTTATTTCATATTGACTTTGCAAAATTTGTATCCACATATCATCAAAATTCAAATTTAACAAATTTTGTTTCTCTGTTGCTGTGAAATCTAAATACAATGTAAACCATTCTCTTCTTAAACCGTTTTCATCAAAACCACTATTTTCATCAAAACCAATGGTTTTGGCAATGAGAGAGAGGTCATTGAATGATGTTTCTCTGTCAATATCTAATAAGGCTGTGTGTGGTAGAAAAACTTTTAATTTTGATAAAAATATATCATTAACTGGTAATCTTTTGAAAATTTCCTCGGCCGCGGTAACATAAAATTGCAAACAGTTCTGTCGAACAATTGCAACCGCATTCACGTATCCATCCATCATTAATTGACATAAATATTCTTCACATTCCGACCCTAAATCAATAACAGCTAAGGCTTTATGATTTTCAATTTTGCTAAATGTTACATTTGGCAAATCTTTTAAAACTTCTGGCTTTAAAAAATTTTTACAAATTTTAGTCAAAAGTTCTATGGATTTCAGCTGTAACAAACAAATTTTCGTTCCCACAGTTTGGAAAAATGCATTGAATACAGTGAAAAAGTGCAAACTATATTTTAGGAACAGCAAATATGCTTTTGTGTCAACATTTTGCATTATACACAAAAAATTTTCCTCAGATTGTGTCTTTTCAATTATGACCATTTCACTTAAAAGATGTTTTATAGTGTCCCAAAATTCGAGAAGTCTTTCGATATACGTGTAATGAGAAAGCCACCGCATGTCAGGTAATTTTACAATTTTGTGCTTCCTTTCTTGATAACATTCAGAAAATGTGCAGAAAATAGGTGATCGCTTGGGACTATTATTAATATAATTTGCAACTTTTTTCACAAATTCCTCGCAAACCTGAGGTATTTTAGCACATGCAGCATGCACAGCTAATGTCACAGAATGACATGGACATGATAATATCAAAATATTTTTACACATTTCTTCCAATATTTTCTTAAAGGATAAATGATTTCCAGTCAAAGCGGATGCGTTGTCGCATAACAAAGTAATAATATTTGAAAAAGGCATGTCGAGTTCCCACATTTCATGTTTAAATGCATTAAGTAATTTCTCTGTGCTGTAATCTGCCGCATCAACTTCAATTAGTTTTACTAATTGCGAGTGAATTTGTAATGTCTCGGAATTAACATATCGAACATAAAATGTTACCCATTTTTTATTCGAAATACCTAACGTTTCCTCAATAATAATGGAAAACTTTGTATTTTGAGTGGTTTTTACTATACAATTCATTTCTTCTGGGCATAAAATATTTGAAATTGTATTTGTACATTTCGTTTCACTTATGCTTATGCTTTTCAATACATCAGGGTTTTTTCCTACGTTTTGAAAAAAATTGAGTAACACCTTTGCAGTTTCGTGTGGAATATCTTTATCAGCGATTAAAGCAGCATATCGAATCTCCGCTGATTTTTTCTGTTCATCAAACAACAAAATTGATTTGTCAACCTGCATGTTTATTCTTTCTTTAGTCATTTCATTTATTTGTATGTCACATGTTTCAAATTTATTCTGAATATTATCCTTATGCATTTTGGATTCTGAGTGACGGTAGATTTGTGATAAACCACCAGCAACAGTTTTGTCACAAACCATACAAAAAAATAAATTTGCATCATGTTCCACTTCGCGTAACCATGGCTTAAATTGCTCGATCTCTAACCAACTCTGCTTAAATATTTTTCTACATGATGGTTTTTTCTTTAAAATTACATTATTATTAAATGATGATGGATTTTCTTTATTTTTTTTATGATGTGCAGACTCTGCATGTCTTATTACATGTGATACTGAGCTGCATGTAAAATTTTTTTTGCATATAATACAGTGAAAGAGGCTTTTATCGAATGATACTTTACGTATCCAAGAATTAAATCGTTCATCACTAAGCCAAGTGTCTGGAAAATGTCGCTTTTTCTTTGGTTTATTAGACTTTTCCATGTTAAGATAAAAATATATAAATAAAAATATATACAATCAAAGAATAAAACTGTAATAATAACTATAATAAGCCACCTCAATGACATAGATGTTCTTCTTTCATATGATGGTTACCGATTTACAGTTGGATTTAATATGCAAGGTACAGTTATATTGAACAAACTGCCACCACGTACTTCCTTTAATGTTTTCAATATAAGATCAGGATCCATGTATCCTTGAGTTCGGGACCTGATTTGTGTTCTACTAAACTCGGTTATCTTCACACCTCTTGTGAAGCTTCTGTATGAAATTCTTCCACAATCTTCAAAAATGGGATTAGTTCAAGCAATTTTTGATAATATTTGAGTGTTTGATAGCTTGTGTTGTATCGCTAATTCGACGTGATACGAGAAAGTACCTCGCGAGCGATTATCTCAGTTGTGTGCAGAATTAAATCGTTACATTGCCGCTATATACTAAAAGTAATTTTGTCTTGCTGTGTACTCGATATTGTGCGAATATTAGTATTGTTAACAACTCACTGTGTGTGAAGAAGCGCACGGACACTTCGTTATCACTAGTAATATCGCTGAATACGAGAGGTTAAGTTTATACAGGTGTGTTTCTAAATTCTGGGGTGCGTTCCGAGTTAGGGCTATCGCACACAAAATGCATAGCGTTGCATAAACATAACATAAGACCGCTGGACCAATGCGCATCTTACGTAAATCAATATGGCGACTTTTTTCTAGGTGTTTATTGGTCCAGCGGTCTTATGTTATGTTTATGCAACGCTATGCATTTTGTGTGCGATAGCCCTTAGGCGGGGAGCACAGACTTTTGCATAATGCATAATACATATGCATAAGAAATTCGATTGGTCGAATTCCTTATGTTAGCATGTGCATAAGGAATTCGACCAATCGAATTTCTTATGCATATGTATTATGCATTATGCAAAAGTCTGTGCTCCCCGCCTTACGCATTAAGCCCATCGCACACGAAATGCATAACAGAGCATACGCATAACATAAGACCGCTGGACCAATGCGCATCTTATGTAAATCAATATGGCGACTTTTTTCTAGATGTTTATTGGTCCAGCGGTCTTATGTTATGTTTATGCTACGCTATGTATTTTGTGTGTGATAGCCCTTAAGCGCGTAGACTACATAGAAAGTTGTTCCGATTTAACCAATGCGCGCATAGACTGCATAAACGCATCAGCCCACGGACTAAGGCCTGGTCTACAATCAAGTCGTAAGTCGTTGTCGTAAGAAATTAACCAATCACAGTTGAATTTAGAGAAGAATATTCAATTGTGATTGGTTAATTTCTTACGACAACAACTTACGACTTGATTGTAGACTAGGCCTAAGGCGGGGAGCACAGACCATTGCATAATGCATAACGCATATGCATAAGAAATTTGATTGGTCCGTTAGCATGTGCATAAGGAATTTGACCAATCGAATTTCTTATGCATATGTATTATGCATTATGCAAAAGTCTGTGTTTCCCGCTTAAGGAATAGAGGGACGGAGCACAAGCTGTACCGGTGGGGCACGTTTGCGACGGGGGGGGGCCGCCATATTCGTTTAGTAATCACCACACATAGAACTCACTATTTGCGTACGTGTGAGAAATGAAAGTCAGATCCTGCGCACAATAAACAAAATAGAAATAGTTATAGAATAATTATTAAATATTATAAATAAGAAATTGGAATTATTTATTTTAAAAATAAAAAGAATAGAATAAATTAATGCGTGAATTAAGAAATAAGAATTGGAACTAATTAATATATTTTATTCTCTTGTTAGATGTAAAATAATTTCTCGGTAATTGTTCAGTATCGCTACCTCTCCTCCGATTTTGATCTATTTAGTCTAGTTCGACGCGTTTTGATGTTACAAACAACTTTTTCCTCTAACAAAAATGTCGCTCTGCCCTGCGAAGCGAGATATTAATTGTTAAAGTCACGACTTTGCAGGTTAGAAAAGCTGCTCATACGGACGAAGGGTGCGTTCGTTTTGGACGCTCACGCGACCAAACGAACGCACCCGAAGTGTAGTAGCATGCACTATGGTCACACAATTACATGCACATGCGTGTAGCAACTTAGCGCTGTACAACATGTCACGTATGCTATAGTCTTAGAACATATATAAATGGAAGAGGAATTGCCTATATTGCTTATACACCGAGCCTGAAGCAAGCATCTGTGCGAGAGAGATAGCTAGAGACTCCCAAATGTTCACAATGCGCATGCGTTAGTACCGCCGCTAGCGCGCCACTTTCTTAGTTGATTTAAATCGAATAGATATTAATATAGACACATTGAAGAAAAATATATATTTATTGATGTTTAAAATGAATTAATTTTGAAAACTTATGTCTAATAAAATCTTTTTGTTATGAACATAATGAAAATGAAAATGAAAATGATTTGAACATAATTTAGTTGTTGTGTTCAAAACTTTTTCGTTGATGCCACAAAAAGACAGCCATTTTTCACGAAATTCCTTATTTTTCGGAAATCTATTTTATATATAAACAAATAAATATAAAACATTGAATATCATTAAATAATATAAAATAATATAAAAACATAACCTATTTGTTATCACATAATTCAATGCATGCATATAATATTTTATACAGTTACTTACGTATAATATGAAACCAATTTATCGCGATTACCACACAACACACAATATGCGTTTGGCATTTTTGCTATGTATTTAACGTTTCTGTAATAATAACGTATAATCAACGTGAAACACATGTGAGATTGACAATTGAGATCAACGCATGCGCATTACAAACATTTGGGAGTCTATAGCTTTCTCTCTCGCACAGATGTTTGCTTCAGGCTCAACGTTCAATTCCTCTTCCATATTATATATGTTCTAAGGCTATAGTACTTCTAGTATTATAGTGCACCCGAGTGAGGAATCTGAACCATAGAGATATTATACATAGAGGAGGCAAGCCAGTTCAAAACGCGTCCGGTCGGTAGAAAGAGAAAGCAAATCAGACGGGTCTTGCATCCTTGTCGTTTCTTTTCGCTGATTGGCTGCGGTACTTCCTCCCATAAAGCACAGCAGCACAGCAGCCAATCAGCGAAGAGGGCAGAGAGAGATGCAAGACCCCTCCGGTCTTCTTTCTCTTTCTAAAGACCGGACGCTTCCACTTACAGGCGGCCGTATAGCTTGCCTCCTCTATGTATAATATCTCTATGATCTGAACACAACCCTCCATAATCCTAACACAATGGGTGCGTTCAGCAGACTCAACAGTTGAGTGATTCTTTTTAATGCGTCAACATAATTGGTCTAAATTTCGGGATCTAACAGAAAGAACCAATAATCACTGATCGCTCACTGATCTGCTCTGCTGCTGAACGCAGCCATTAGTTTTTGATAATAGATTTGGTGCTATTTTTACTACATAATTTGTTGCTAGATGTTAATATAAAGATATAAGCATAAAAAATAAAAATAATAATATAAATAGAAATACAAAAATTACATACGTATAACAATAATTTGCATTTTATTTATAAGTATGTATTTTATTTATAATTTTTATATATAATAATTGAATAATTAATTTTTATGTATAATAATTGAACATGTATATAATTAATTGTGTGTGTAAAAATGACAGATTTCCTAAAACTTTGTTTTAAAAAATGTTATTAATTGTTCCATAATAAGTAAACAATTATTTTAATCACATTTCAATTATGTACTAAATATTAAATATTTAATTAAACTTGTTGAAATCTCCAGAGATCTTATAACTAAAATATTAATCCAACGTAAGATAATCTGCACGTATGAAGCCAAAACTAGTAGCACTTTGCCTACATTCCAATATTTACTGCCAGTGAAAATCTATAGTACATGTGATGTGAACTAAAGATTTCCAGTACTGTTTAGTACTGGCAATGAATATCGGAATACACCCTTTTATGATTGGAACACGCAGAACACCTCGCAAACAACACTTAACGAATCAATTAACAAAACCAGTACGAAAAATCGTACTGTGTTTCATATTTATGATTGAATTTATGATGCTGATAAAATTTATATTGACAATCAATAATATTTTTCAAAACTCTCCTTATGACAATTCATATTCAATTTCAAATATCACTTTTGATAGTGTTTCGTGATGTGTTTCAAAAATTAAACTTCTAAAATAAACGCAATAAAATTAATATTCTAAGCTGTAATATGTGATAAATTTATTGGCTATTCATATTTGTATATTGTCGCTGCATTAAAATTTTTATATGAGCACTTTTTCATTTATAATAAAAATATTAGATATATTAAAAATATTTATTTTATTATTTCGATATTTCTTTATTATCTATATAATTGTTTCCAGCAAAATGATTTTATTTACGTCCCAAAGAAATATTTTTATTTTCACGCGTTATTATACTACATCATATAATCTAGATAGATAATTATGATACACTTTTCTATGCTGACGTATAGTTGCGCATAACTTTATTTTATATGCAAATCATTACATGTTATCTTATACGAAATATACAATTTTTCATCATATGTACAGATGAATCCATAAATAATATCTGATCATTCAGTCTATGTTTGAATGTTTCGAAAACTTTACATCATTGCTGCATTGGAATCTAAATTTTCTAAAATTTACAAGTTTCTGCAGTATATATTTTTGATATATATATATATATATATATATTTTTGATATATATATATATATATATATATATGTACGAATGTGTGTGTATATGTGTGCATATATATAAAATATAAATACATGTTTTTTTTATTTCTAACAAGTTTGATGAATCTTGAAACAAGGGAAATATCATCTAGGAGTCCATGGTTTACATTAAATTAACATTAAAGATATACTAAGGGTATTTCAAAATTTTTTTCTTTTCCCTTTAGGATTTCTTCGCGACCGGCGTAACTGCTTTATTGCCGGGTGCACTTTGCGGCACAAGACGTACAGTTATCAGTGATAGATCGAGCATTTTACGCTGGTATTTCTTGTGAAACACCATGGCGGCAGATTGCGTCTTAAACACAATGGTCGCACTACCCTCACCCATGCGAATGCTCTATAACACGAAGAATAGAGAAAACACTGGTTATTAAATTGTCGAATATATATCGTTTATTTAAAATAAAAATATAAATCTATAAGAAGTGAAAAAACATAAATTTTAGAAATCTTATCTATGCTACATACATTTTTCGAAACAAATAAAATGAAGAGTTAATATAAAGTTGTTAACTGAACAAACTTAATGATTGTTTTATGGAATTTGTGTTTTCGTTACACACACTAGCTATTTTAAATCTATATTAGAAAAAAATTTACATGTTTTATTACATCTTTAAAGTTTCTAAATTACATTCTATATATGGAGAAAAAAAATGAAGAGAGAAAAGTAATACTGAGAAAATTATATAAATTAAATACACCCACACTTACATTCATACACGAATACGCATACTCACACACGCACATGCACACGCATGCACGCACGCGTATATATATATGTGTGTGTGTGTGTGTGTGTGTGAAATTTCGTGTGTATGATCACTTTTGGTATCAAATGTATTAAATGTTATGTGTGTGTAATATATGTAATATGTAACAATATACATAGCCATGTTATAAAAAGATAATTTCCTTCTTCAAATAATAATATTCTAATATTTATTATATTATGGATATTATAACAAATTTTGATGAAACTGTTAAGAAAACATACTCATAATCTTGTCTTGCACCATATGCATATTTAACAATTCAATAAAAATAGAAAATTTATGATTTCAATATTTATATGATAACTTAATATAACAAATGCTTTATATAGAATGAAAATATGTGTTACAAGAAGAAACTGAAATATTTCTTATTTCTAATACTATCTTTGGAATGGATATAATTATATCTTTGGAGTTAGCAATAGTAAAATTAAAAACTAAAAGAATAATCAATCGAATATAATATGAAATAACTCCGATAGTAAACATTTTATAAATTGTCTACAATAAAATAAAATCTCTAATCTTGTACCCTGTATCTTTGATATCAGTATCACACAAATAAAACTATATTTCTATATTTTATATAAAAAGAGCTATGATTTATTTTTGTATGCAATTCTTTTGTATATTTCTATATAAAATATCTATATAAAATATAGAAATATACAAAAGAAATGTATGCAGAAATAAATCATAGCTCTTTGGAATCTAAGTAAACCTAACTCTAAATATTTTCCGTAATAAAATGATGAAAGTATGAGACGTGCGTAATAAGAGTGATAGATAAATAAAAACAAATGTGCCAGGTGAACAGTTTTCATGTAAATATAGTCACCTCAATCGTTCCGATGGCTTGACACATACGTCTGATTTGGGCCTCAGACGTGCTCGCGGCCAAATTTTCTAATTTAACTGTGTTTGTCTTTATCTCGGGTAATTTTTTCGCTTGAACCGCAGACTTCTGCAACACAATTCGCTGAGAATTTTGTTGTACATTCGTGACTTTCTGGCCGTGAACATTTGCACTTTCGTTAATTACAGTTTTCTGCAGGCCACCAGGTACTTTATGCGCTACTATTCTCTGATTGACGACTGCAGATTTTTGTAACGCATTACTCTGATTGTGTAAAACTTTCTGGGTCTGTACGACTTGCGTGCTAGATAGTTTCTGTTGCAATCCCTGATTCTTTTGTAGATTGGAGACAGTTTTTTGTATTGTAGTGGCAATTTTTTGCGAGTTTAACAGAGGTTTCTGTATCACAACTCTTCGCACACCAGATTGTTGTACAACTTGCCTTGTTTGTGCAATATCGCTGGCTTGATTAGTCGCATGTCCAGAATTACTTTTCAAACCACTCATGTCGGATACATCATTGGTTTGTATCGTTCTAATAATTCGTACATTAGATGGTCTATCTGCTGCCTACAACATACACAAAAATACGTTATTAAAAAAAAATTTATTACACACAGAAGATAATTATTTTATAAAAAAGAAAAAATTGAACAGAAAGCTAGTTTTCTCATGCATATGTATCTGAACGATGAAAAAAACTTTAATTAAAAATTTTAGCAAACTTCGAATCTTAAAATTTATTATCTCAGTCCAGAGGAAATAAAAGAAACAAAATTGATTGAAAAAGTATATTTTATTAAAACACAAGGAAGATGTACAGTAACGTCTAATTGTTCATATAAAAAATTACGTGATCTTTTTTATTTAAAAAAATATATAATTATAATCAGTAACAATTGTAATATAATTAATATTACAATATTTAAAAAACATTTACTCCCATTAATAATTTATGAATATTACACACAGAATGTTATGTAATATTGTAATTCTGAGAGAATAATTTTGACCAGCCTGAGAAATCAATCTATGTTACTCTCTTTATGTTCACCTGTATAATTTATGTGATACTTTATAATAAGTATCATAAAATGCATTTAAAAAATTATCACTTAATGTACTTAGAGTACTATCACTGGATCTCTTATTTTTGTTATCTATTTATACTGATGCAGGAACAAGAATTTGTCGTTCATAAAAATCTTTTTACACACATATGCATGTGTACACCCATAAATTCACGCGTATGTATATGTGTGTGTGCATGTATGTATATATATATATATATATATATATATATATATATATATATATATATATATATAGTATGTGTATATATATGTATATATATATAGTATATATGTGTGTGTGTGTGTGTGTATATATACATACATACAAAAGATCTACACTTTCACGAGAAGAGATATATTGTACAATTGTATAAATGCCATCTCGTTATCTTATTGTTCAATGTTAAAAAATTAACCAGAATTGAAGAATACAACAAATTGATACATTTAATGCTGTACCTCTGTGCTCTGTGTATTGACAGGACGATTGCGTCCTTTAGCAACACCAGGACGAGTTTTAACAGCACTGTCGTTTACAAATCCCACCAGCGTCGCTACAGGCTTTGTTTCTTGCTGTGTATTCTCTTTTGCTGAAAAAATTATAATATCATCATAATCGGTAACAAATGAGAAAAGGAGTTATGTTATAATTTTTGTACGAGGTATAATAACTATAGAAGATAATACAATTTACCTGCAGTAATAGTCGAATCAGTCTTCGTATCTTCATTTTGTTTCTCTATTGCGGCCATCTTACGTCTGTTCTCCTTCTCGCGTAACAACTTTTCTCGAAGGCGTTTTTGCTCCTCCATTTTCTTGCGGTATTCTTGCATTTCTGGATCATTATCTTCTTCCTAAGATTATAATTCCACGATATATTTAGAATCTTATAATTTTGAAAGATATTGTTTATAGAATGAGAAATTTACCTTGTCAGCAACGGTTTTATCTACTGTATCTACTGTTCGCACCTCTTGGAGATTTCTGTTAGGTGGCTTACTACGTTTCGGGCTTATTTCTTGTGGTCCTTTATCTGAAGATTCAGAAATTCTTTTTTGTGGAGGCCTGTTCACGCGGAACGTAACGTTCGGTCTAGAGATCTTTTGATCATAAGGATCGCTGCGATATGCAATCGGTGGCGTTCTGCTTCTCTGTATGTGATCGTTTCTTGTTCGTAATGGCAAATCTCTTTCTCGGTAACTTTGGTGAGATCCTCTGTGATCCTAAAAATATAAAATAAATAAGGGTTGTAAAAGTAAGTAATAATACAAATATCATTTAAAAATTATAACATTTACCTCTTGATAATTATCTCTTTGATTCCATTGGCCTTCCGATTTATATTTACTATCGCTATAATTACTATCGCGGGAATAATTGCTATCTGAAGTAAAATGCTTGCTCGTGCTTATATTTTGAGGTTTCTGCGACCTATTTTCTTGCCATACATCAGAAAAATATGCATATGGATCCTATGATAAAATTTAATAATTTATAATTCCATTCAATTTATTAATTTTTCGTTATATATATATATATATATATATGGGGCATTTCACGTCAAAGCGAACAGTCAAAAAATTGATTTCATTCTAACCTAGGGAAATCGATAGTACTCATCGAGAAAACAATACCCAAATTTTTTCAGATTTTTTGATCCACACCGTGAGCGTCTATGGCGCCCATAAAATTCGATTTTTTGCTTGAACCGTAAACTTGCAAATTTTGTGCACAAATCGACACACTTTAAAAAAATTTGAAAAAATATGTTTTTGTTAGCATTTTTTCCGTATAATACAATAAAAATTTTTTTAAAATTTTTAGGTGTTGTTTTCACCCTTATTTTAAGGGTTGAAAGTTTAAAATCGAAATTTCGAAAAGTATGGCACTTTTTTTTTATTTTTTTTTTTTTTTAAGCATTTTCAATTTACTTTCAAATAATTTTTGTCCCATGATGGGCATCGAGCTGGAACGGGCCCAAAATAAGGCCCAAAGGGAAAAATTCACCTTTTTCCCGTTATTTCTCATTCCACAAGAGGTTATAAGATAAGCTGAAGGTGTATTCTAAGGTTTTTTTCCTCCGACTATTGATTTTAAAAAAATTTTAAAAAATACATTTTCAACTTAAAATTTCCCGTAGAATACGATGGTATTTTTAAAATTTCTAAATTTATCGATTTCGAAAAAGTTGTCCGCCATATTGGATCCGCCATTTTGTTTTTTTTAAATCTGACATCAGCATCGTAATCAGCAACCCCAAAAACCTTAGAATACACCTTCAGCTTATCTTATAACCTCTTGTGGAATGAGAAATAACGGGAAAAAGGTGAATTTTTCCCTTTGGGCCTTATTTTGGGCCCGTTCCAGCTCGATGCCCATCATGGGACAAAAATTATTTGAAAGTAAATTGAAAATGCTTAAAAAAAAAAAAAAAATTAAAAAAAAAGTGCCATACTTTTCGAAATTTCGATTTTAAACTTTCAACCCTTAAAATAAGGGTGAAAACAACACCTAAAAATTTTAAAAAAATTTTTATTGTATTATACGGAAAAAATGCTAACAAAAACATATTTTTTCAAATTTTTTTAAAGTGTGTCGATTTGTGCACAAAATTTGCAAGTTTACGGTTCAAGCAAAAAATCGAATTTTATGGGCGCCATAGACGCTCACGGTGTGGATCAAAAAATCTGAAAAAATTTGGGTATTGTTTTCTCGATGAGTACTATCGATTTCCCTAGGTTAGAATGAAATCAATTTTTTGACTGTTCGCTTTGACGTGAAATGCCCCATATATATATATATATGTATGTATGTATTACGCAGTTACTTACATCACTTTTATTCTGCTGATAATTCTGTTGATACTGTGACGGACCTTGCTGAGATTGATTATACGTTCCCTGATTCTGATATGAGAGAGGTTGTGGAAATTGTCCGCTGTGAGAAGCTTGTGGTTGGACTTGCTGATTAGAATCCCATACGAGTCGTGCTAAATGTATTTATCACAAAAGAGGAACATGATTAAAGATATTAATCAATTATCTAAAAATTAAATTCAATATATAATTAATGTTCATTAGAAGAACTCACCGTCGTTCGCAGGCTGAACGGTGCCTCTGAAATGAGGGTTGATTAGAATTTTGTGGCCTGGAGGCAAAGACACACTGTGTGACACATTAGATACAGACTGTTGTGGTGCCGGTGGCATTGTATTATTAAATTGGCTATTGGGTACTTGATCGGGATGGTAACCAGCCCTTGCATCGTACGTGCTTCGGCCTTCGAACTGTGGTTCTTGGAACGGTGGCAGTCTGTTCTCGAAGGGCGGCTGCTGACTAGGCATTTGCACGTTTGGTGGCAGATTTTGCATGGGTGGGCCCTGGGCGGGCTGCTGACGCGGAAATCCCTGCATAGGCGGCATCGGCAGGTTTCCCCCCGGTGGCAGCATATTCAGTGGATTCCCGGACAGCAGCATGTTCGGATTACCGAGCAGTGATCCTCCACCTGGATTACCGTGTAACAAAGGCCCCTGATTACCCTGCATTGGCCGATTATCCTGCATTGGCCGATTATCCTGCATTGGCCGATTATCCTGCATGACGCCAGTTGGATTTTGAAACGGCGGTTGAATTGGCGAGTGATACGGTGGCTGATTGAGCGGGCAATTATAATTCGGTCCCTGTATGGATCCAGTCAAGGGACCTCTAGGTCCATACTCGGGTAGCCTTGTGCCGATCGGGCGCGGTCCCAAGGGGCTCTGGAACTGTCCTGGATTGAACTGCGGCCTATTTTCCACGAATTGCGGCGGCCCTTGCATCGGACCGTTCGGGCCGAAGGGCTGTTGAAAGGGTTGTTGTGGATTAGCTTGTTGGTATATTATCTGCTGATTTTGTACGTTACTTGGTACACCAAGGAGAGAACCACACGGCGGTCTGGTCTCTATTAGTGGTGGTCTACACGCAGGCGGTTGATTTTCAAAACCCGGTCGTGCTGTACCAAACCTGCGAGATAAAAACTAGCTTAGAACGTCTAAATAAATAAAAAACACAAGCAACGCAGATAAGTTTTATTCATTTTCTCATTTATTTCATGATTATTCTTGTTAATTACAAAATTTATCATTAAAACTAAATATTACCTCGGATTGAAGTTTACAGTATTTTGTACATTAAATCTTCCTCCTCTGCTTCCCCTTATTCCACGACCCCGTCCTCTTCCTCTAAACGGTGTCCTGGATAGCTCCGACGTAAGGACGTTCTCTAAGGTGTCCGGAATATCATTGTTCATTTTTGGAGAAATCATCGTGCGCTCGTTTTGAAATCTGTTCCGCCTTTCCTTCGCTTCCTCGCAGTCGTCGTCCTCCATTCCTTGCCCGTTGCCGACGTACATGTTCTTCTGCATGTTTTTCTGCAATTTCTCGCGCAGATCGCCCTTGCCGATATTAGAAATGTTAATGCTACTCGATTCTGAATTTCTGCTGGACTGAGGCAACACCTCATGCTCGTTCGCGTACTCGGCATTCTCGTCTTGCTCGTAATATGACGACGTCGACTGTGCCTCCGGATGTTCTCCATCTTTATAGAAATCGTTATCGCTACGTTTATCAGTATTGCCTCTACTAAACTCTATATTTTCGTCTTCGGCATCTAAGTCGTCGAGCGCGTCCGTGACTCCTAAGTCCAGTACATCATCTGTTTCCTCTTCTCCCTTATAGCTATTCTGCTGCTCGGGGAATCAAATTGCCAGATATTTGTAATGCAAATACGAAATTTATCCATTATAATGTAGTTCTATAATCTATATATATCATTAATGTATCTAAAATTGTGCGTATGTCGAATATCCTCCGTTTTGTTTATGAAACATAAATGTGTTGGTATAAATATATACATTTGCATAAGTCCAAATTCCGTATATATTCGTGTATAATCCTTTCGACACATGAAAAAGATGATTTTCAACTTCCACATCTTCTTAAAAATTTTTCTCTCTGCTTACTACACTCATTAATACACTCAGGAGAAGCATGCTCTTATCTCTAACTGTATTAATAATGAAATATAAATCTCATAAAGGAGCGTAACTGATGATTACGGCAAGTCCGAGTACACAGCAGCGAAAAAATATGAGTGTATGCGGTGATATATTATTGGTAAAAAAAAAAATGTGACATGGGATAGTACAACCATCAAATAATATGAGCTTTATGTAATAAAATTTTGCTTAAAACCTCGCGGAAGAAGACTCAGTGCAATACAATATATAATTTAGCTAAATTTAATATAAACGCAATTATATTCTCTCACATAATTTACAGGTACAACTTACGAAGCTTACGTTTACTCTTTTTAGATTTCAGTATGTACGAGAACATGATACATTCATAAAACTCTATTGTATATCACATAAACTATAATCATCAGACACAAGTTACTAGCTTTTACTAGCTTTCATATTTTGGTATACACATTGTATAATTTCGATTGCTATATGAAAAAATTTAATGAAAGAGTCAGAGTATATCTTATTGTATCGATATAACTGAGTTACTTTTTTTAGCGTCTATTCAGATAAACTAAGGTACTTAATACTAAAAATCGCGGTACAATTTCGCATTACACGTAGTAACTTTTCACAACCGTTACATTGTGAGAAATCGAGAAGACAAAGTTCATTAAGATTAAAATATCGGAATGGCTCAATATAAAAATTTTTGTGATAAATTTTATTTTGCACATATATAGTATACGCGTTTATTTATTTACTACCAGAAATATTTCTCTCATCAATTTTTGGGATTTATATAAAATAAAATAAAAATTTATTTTTATGCAAAGAAGCAATCTTTTGTTATTATAAGATATTAATGTTCCAAATAAGTGAAAAAATAAATAACATTTTTGCTTTTGTATAATGCAGTTATATATTCAACATTCATTCCTTCACATTAAGCCACTCAGAATAAAGAATTCTTTTAAAGAACAAAGCGAAATATAAGTCATAAAAATTTACATTGACAATCAGGATATTTTTTTTTAAATTGCATATCAATCGATACATATCTATATATCGATCTATCAATCAATTGTCGTTTAGCATTACAAACATTGTAGATTTTTTCCGTTCAATTATCATTGATTCCGCTTGATTTCTTAATTTATTACAATCGCATTTACGCAGGTAAAATAAATACGTATAGCATTGATATTATTAAATAAACATCTTTTAATACAATATTTTTCTAAAAATATATACAAATTTGTACTGTGCGTTTTGCTGTATCTCAGAAAAATATTTAAAAACGAATTCAAATATCTTGAGTTAATATAAGAAAATAACATGTTTTTGTTCCAAAATAAAGTGTGATAAACTTTCATAATTTTTTCATATAACATGTAACAAATTTACTGTAAAACTCATTTACTTATTTAGTTTTTCTAATGTCCCAACGTTTTATCAGGAGCTATCTGTATTCTTTCTACCTGTATTATTTTTAGCTGTCCATCGACACACAAATACATGCTTACACCAAGCTTATTTTTTCATATGATAGTGAAAATTTTCACAATATTTATATCCAGATGTAAAGGATGGTTCGCACTGAACCAGTGAACAGTCTTAGGTATAGTCTTGCGTCATATATTCATGTGTAAATCATATACTTCTATTTAAAAGAGGTAATTTATAACTATTGAAATCTTTAGAAAAGAAATCTTAATTTCAACAGATTATGTAACATATGAATATATCTACACATATTAAACTAGATATATCTGTGTGTGTTATGTATCTAGCATGTATGTGTGTATGTACAACAGTTAATTACATCGCGTATATTTGAAGTTCTGAATTTGTATATGATAGAAGAACAAATGAAGAATCAAGTTTTTTCCCTAGTAGTCCCTAGGTTCCTCAATACATTTGGTATTGTATTTATATTGCGGTGATGTTCTTAATTCGTGCATAAAATACATTAAAAATTTTTAACAGTAAGGACAATATATATGTGTATATATATATATATATATATATACACATATATGTATATGTTGCACATGTATGTATATACAAATTATAAGTATAAATAATGTCATAAATATAAATATCAATGTATAAAATTAAGGAATTTCAGGTTTTGCGAGTGACATCAACATCGTAACCCGTGCATCTGGAATCTCTCATAAGGAAGCATTTTTATGGAAAACAGAAACATTGTTGTTTTTTAATGCTACTTTTTACTTTAACGCCATCTGTTCATTTATCGACAAGGGATAATGATATTTATGGAAACTATCTTCAGCACAAGTTAGTTTACAGAAGCAAAAATAAAATATATAAGGATCTAAAAATGAGACAATATCCAAATTGAAGTATCATCGTATACAGAAAGAAAGCATAATTGAGAGAGCCGAATATTAAAGGGATATAAAAGTTCATCCGACCGAAAAGTAATGGGCAAACGGTATGCTTACCCTTTCCAGTTCATAGTCATCTGCTAGGAGAGCCTCCTCCTCATCGTTACCTAGATCATACTCCTCATCTCCGAGATCTTCATCCAGTAAGGTATCGTCACTGAAAGAATCAAAGAGAATGCCATTTACAAAGATGATTACGAACAAAGTTGAAGAAGAGAAATTCTTGACTTCCAAAGCGACAACAATCTACGTCATTGTTAGAAGCGTTCACGATTCTAACCTACTTGTCTCGAACGGGAGCGCAATCGCGACGATTCGAAACAACCGCTTTCTACAATAGTCTTAATAGTAAGTTACATAAATAAAATTTCAAAATTAATTGGGCAATTCTCCGGAATGAGAAACGGAAACACTTACTGTTCTGACATCGCTAGGTTGCAAACTCTTTGCAGGGCAGAACAGAGAGTCGAGGACACTCAAGACGTTCAAACCGAGACGTAACCAGTGATGGGCTGCCGTGGGTTTTAAGTGGCGCATGCGCAGTAAGTAGACGCTAAGAATCCTCATTACCGTATATACTTCGATCAAATATAAGGTATCATTAGACCCCAACAAAAAGAGAAATGTGAAAGAAGTTGTAGTTTGTAGTTAGAAAGGAAAGTTTCTATCAAGAAAATAAAATACATTTAATGCAAAGAAAATTTATTTGTTTATATATAGGGTTGGGCAAAAGTATATAAATATTAAATATATAAAATATACACACACACACACTTCAATACCTTATAGTATTATGTGTCACATTTCAAGGCTTCTACAGATAGAACGCAATGAGCGATATCCAATGAGAGCTCTGCGTTTCACACGTCACATCGTAATGCAGAGCTCTTTTGGATTCTGTCTGTAGAGGCCTTCACGCGGGAAAAGGAACTCTTTACATGGACCTAGTACCTAGTGCACGTAGATACATCAGTGGCAGGCGACATCTAGTTGTGACGTCGCTTACGTATGCGCACGGAGGCTTTCGCGTGGGGAAGAAACCTACGACAGCCCATCACTAGACTTGACAAAGTAGACCTGGGTAGACCATAGATCTACCGAACACGAAGCGCGAAATGTAAAGTCGAAGGAAATACCTCGAACGTGAAATTCGAACATTTTCCATTTCGGTCTGTTCAGTTTTCAGACTTTGAGTCAGATCAAATATGGCGGAACCTAACCGCCATATTTTAAAATATATACAATGAAAAGAAGAGCTTTTAAAAAATAATAAATAATATAATTCATATAATAATAATATAATTCATAAATTATTATCGATTGAATTTTATTGCTCGGCTTCACTGAGAAGTTACAATAAATTACAGTGTTGCAAATGTAAAGATGCAAATTTGCAAAATTCTAGTAAAATAATAACAAGTATCAATCTCGTAGTTTTATTAATAATGTTTTGAGAATATTATAGAGAATATTATAGAAATATTAATGCAATAATTATGAAATAGAGTGTTAGATTGTTTATTACTATAAAAAATAAAGAATTTGTGTGTGTGTGTGTGTGTGTGTGTGTGCTATGAAAATATTAAAATTTCTGTATACCAATATACACAGTGTCCTATTTTAACTTTCGCATCAAAATATCTCGAAAATAACGGGGTTTACAAAAAATATGTAGAAATAAAATTTTTAGGGTTTTAAGCGACCAATTCGATACGTGAATGGCTTTTTCGATTTGGAGTTCATTTATGCCTGAATTAGACATTGAAAAGACTGACACGTAATTTTATGTTAGTGCAAGTAATTGCAGAGTGCCATTATCCTACGTCTTCTTCTTTCAAGGATTGTTCTGATTCAGAGTAGATGAGAGATTATGATTACTTTTTAATCCTGCTAAGAAATTAAAAGAACAGGAAAAAGGTGTTATGAAAGTAAAAGAAGTCTGGGGGGGAAGAGCTTGTGCTCTCTTCCGAAATTGTTAACATGGGCGACCCTTGGATGAATGCCTTTCAGGTGTATGCAGGAACTTACTGGTTATGCTGAAATAAGATGTCGCGGTGGTTTTAACTGGTAAGAGTCTGACATAACCCTTCCCTCTTCGTGGAGGAATGAGTATTCATAAGGATTTCCCCGCATTACCATAAAAGGTTAGGTTAGATTAGATTATATTTCGCGACCCGACACAATCCCGTTTGAACAGTAAAGCCCGCCGCAGATGATGTAATTTTTTCTGCTGGATTGCTTGTTGGATTTCCGTGATAGATCAGGTGCTATTTTTGTCGCGTGGATTTGTGCTTGCTCATTGTGAGAGCCAATCAGGATGATCAGATGATCAGCAGATCAACAATCCAGCAGAAAAAATTGCATTGTCTGCGGCGGGCTTAAGAAACAGACATGAAAAATCAATAGGTTTAGGTTAGTGCTAAAGATGTTCGATTCTCTTAGAAAAATCGATTCTTAAATCGATTCTGCATTGAATCATAAAAATCGATTCTGCAAAAAAATTGAAATCTAAGAATCGATTTTGCTAGAATCGATCTAAAAAATCGTAAAAATTTATATATATATATATATATATATATATATATATACACATAATTAAACGTAATATTTAACATTTTATTAATTTTAAATTAACTTTTATTAGTTATATATAATATTACTTATATTAGTTATATATAATATTGATAAATATTGATAATCAACACTGAACTTTTTTATGAACTCAATCTCTTTTGTCCATAAGCTATGACATTTCATATAGAACTGCGACAGACATATACTTAGGCCGGTATTCATAGTCAGATCTTATATTTAAGATCGTCTTAAGATCTCGTTCAGTCAATCAAATAGCCGTATAGCGTCATTTCATTGATTGAACGAGATCTTAAGACGATCTTAAATATAAGATCTGACTATGAATACCGACCTTAGATTTTTTCAACAAATAGGAAAAGATTCGAATGTTTTAGGGCCTATTTAAACAAATTTGCATAACCGCATAAACATATGTATAAGATATCTGATTGGTTTATTTTTTTATGCATTTGCTTATAGACCAATCAATTTTCTTATGCATATGTTTATGCGGCTATGCAAATTTGTCTGGATAGGCTTTTACAAAGCATGAGTATGGATTGGACTAAATGTAAAAATATTATTTCGAACGTATTGTGTTTGGTAGAAACAGATCGTGTTGTCGACATAATTAAAAATACAAAATTTACTATTTTTATAGATGAAACGTCAGACATTTTAAATAAAAAATGGATAACGTTTCTTGTTCGATATGTCCATCCTCAAACATTAAACGTTTGCTCGCAATTAAGGCCATTGCACGTAGAAAAATTTTAGCCGTAATCGTAAGGCCGTAAGCAAATCGACCAATCACAATCAAATATTCTTATTGCATTATAAAAATGTGTGATCGTGATTGGTCAATTTGCTTACGGCCTTATGGTTACGACTAAAATTTTTTACGTGTGATGGCCTTTAGTGAAATTAATTGATTTAAGGCCATCGCACACAACTTCCGTAACCGTAAGCATAAGACGTAACGTAAGAATTAGCCAATGAATGAGCGTATAGACCAATGGAACCTTGACCTATACGCTCATTCATTGGCTAATTCTTACGTTACGTCTTATGCTTACAGTTATGGAAGTTGTGTGCGATGGCCTTTAGATGCAAGAGAAAAAAATGCAGTGCCAAAAAATTATTTGATACTTTTAAATGTGAAATGTATAAATGGAATCGGTTTTCCGATTCTTAGGGTAAATAATCGATTTGCAAAAAAATCGAATACCAGAAATCCGATTCAAAAAATCGATTTTTAAACAAAAAAAATCGATCTTGTAAAGAATCGAATCGGAATCGAACATCCCTAGTTAGTGCCGTTAAGTCAGTGCCATAACTAGAGCGGTGTCATTGTTGCACTGAATTTATATGAAGTTAGCCGACAGAAATGATTAAATTTGATTATTTTTTTAACATGTTTTGTTTGTAAATCATTTGTGATTAATTGGGAATTTGTTTTTAACAAATTTGTCGTTTGTGACAAATTAGTTTTTTGTGCAATTTATTTTAGTCATGATGTCAGCTGATATTTTTTAGTAATAAATAGATTTTGTGATAATTGATAACTGTAATTAACAGGAAATCGTTTGTGACAACTATAATAATATTTTAAGTGTTAAAAAATTTGGGAAAATTTTGACATTAATAAAAAAACTATTCTCACTTATAAATGTCGCATTTCAGATGTATAATTTATTATAAAAATATTCCAAAATGCAAAACAAATAAATATCAAATCTGATATATTCTATTATATTTTATTTATTTTACATAGTGTAGTATAGTAGTCTCTTTCTTGGTTTTTGATATTGATCAATTACTTTAACAACTGAAGCTTCGTTTGAAACATGTTGCAAATTTTTATTTGAATTATTTTTGAGGTTGTCTTGTATTTTATATCTTAGTTCTTATATCTATTATTCGTAAAAAGACTATACTAATGCAAGAAAAGCGGAAGAACATATAATGACCATGCTATTGTTTTAGAAATTTATACGGTAATCAAAAAAGGCATCATTCACAAGTGCACCTTTATCATTTTTCATTTTGTCATGTTTGAGCGTGCGAAATCTCAGTTTTATGTATCATTCGTGAGAAATCACTTCTCATTTGAAAACTATTGTAGCCTCAGCACTTTTATATTAGAATTTTCGTCTTGAAATGCTCTAAGAAATCTGTCATTAAAAGGATATCCGGTAATTTTAGGACACCCTGTGTGTAATTATAGCGATGAATTTGAGTGTAAGGAATCCATGTTATTGTTCACGTAGGGGTTTGCGTCAGATCGAATATGATAGAACCGTTATATTTTAAATTTATATGTGATAAATTTGGAAAAAATGACTTTTAAGAAATAATAATTTATAAATTAAATCACCAATTAAAATTTATTGTTTGTTCGCCAAAAAGTTACATTGTGACATTGTTCTATAAAGAAATTCTAATAAAATTCCATACAGTAAAAATATTGCAGTTATATTGCGGTAACATTGCCGCAATGTTTCTTTGTTACGACGAATGTCGCGGTATAACTGCAAATGTTTGTGCTGGGATATTACAGGAACGTCTTGAGAACTTTATAGAAATATTAATGCAATAATTATGAGATATAATACTAGATTGTTGGTTACAATAAAAAGAAAATAATTTATACGTTTTGCAATCAATCTTTATTTAAAAAATAATTCATTCATAAATAAATATATAATTTATTAATAAATAATTTATTTTTTTTGTCTTTCTTGCCATCTTTAAATACAAAATTATTAAAATTCCTGTATCTATATATCTATATATATATTTTTATCAAAATTTTATATAATATCGATGGATTTGAATCTAAAGAATCTACATATTCTTCATGCATCTCTCATGTTGCAGTATAATATAATCTTTGTTTTGCGACTTCGCTAACTCCTAAGTAGTTCCCCGAAGCGATGGAATGTTCAAAGAATATCCCTTTTATGTGCTAGGCTCATCCCTCGCGATACGAAATGCTCTTTCATTTGTCGGACGCTACCAGATGGTCTAATCAACTGAAAATAAAATATAACAAATGTAAAATGTTAAAATATTAAAATGTAAATGTTCAGAAACATAAATTGGCGTAATTATTCGTTTAAAGATAGGAATTAATCTCTCATGATTAGACTCATTAAGTTTGCGTACACTAAAGATTATTAATATAAAATATATAAAATATTATAAATATTAAAAATTATAATCTTTTTCTCACTCTCTCTCTCTCATTCTAGGACGTAATCGGCGCAACTGATTATTTCTTTTGATGTAAATCGAAATAATTGCGAAATGTCGCGCGCGCGCGTGATAAGAAGCGCGATGCCACGGGTGCCGTCGTCGGAAATTGACGACGTTCCAACGGCTGCTGCGATGACTTATCATCGCTGATACAGCGATAGCCTTGCGTCACTCTCGGAGCGTGAATTTATATTAACATTAATGACTCTTTCGAATTTACGACCTACGCAATTGCGTACTTATCGAAGAGCGATTTACGCATACCGCGCCAAGCCGCCGCGTGAACAGCAAAAAGACGTAATCTTCGCCGCCACGTCCTTGATTTTTCACATTCTGTCGTCGATTTTTGTCGATGCAATATATACGACGAAGATTCGTGATCTCTGCGAGAGAAGTTCTTCTCGCATAATCTAAAATAATCAAACGAGACACTTACCTAATTAGAGGATACGCGGGATCTGTTTTGTACGGGATGTGTTTTGCTTTGATAGATACCAATTCGGTAAGAGCTCGGTCTACCGCGAAACGTCTTCGTCGCCCACTGCAATGTCGTCGATTAGTTGTAAAATTCAGAAAATTATCATACAATTTAAAATTTGCACACAATTTAAAATTAAATTAAAATATAAAATATAAAGATTATTAGAAAAGAAAAAGTATATAAATTATTATATCATTATATGGTATATTTTTATTATTTTCTCTTTCTGTTTCTCTCTCTCTCTCTCTCTCTCGTCCATTCTTCTTTTACAATTATACAAATTATATAATTCTTTTATTAAATTCTTACATTCTTATTGGGTCTAGTTGCCAGCTTCCTCGAGTCGTCAGCGATCGCTTGTCATTGATGTTCGACAAAGTCACCAGCGTCTCCAGCTCGGCTCGTCTTTGATCCGACAGCCGTCTTTGTCGTCTACGAACACGCGGCCAGTTACATGGTGGATTCAATGCGATTGAGAAAAAAAAGGAAAAAACTTCAATTCTATTCAACTCACAATTTAGCTGGAATTGATGGATTTTCTTGCACGAGCGACGAGATCGCTTTTGATTCCGAGAAATCTTCTGGCTTCGAGACACGTGACTCCAACATGTTCAAGACCGACCTATTACAAGATAGAAAGAACAAAAATGAGATATCAAATGAGATAGCATATAGAAAATACCAGTTTTTACTTCTCAGTCAAAAAATATGAATCCTTAGACGTGTCTCTTTTGTTATAAGACAATTGATTAACATTTACCGATATACATACCGAAAAGGACCAATATTACATCGCCGCATGATGTAATAATATCTAACATATTCATAATATTGTTCTGATGTAATATGTATGCGACGAACGTAAGAAATTTTGCATAATACTCAAAGAGACCTGAACGGAAGTTTCTGTACACGAGAACGTACCAAAGATTTTCGATTTTATATTTCCCGATTTTCCGTGTGATTAATTAACAACTTCTGCGAGCATGTTCAAAAAAGGAATAGTTAATTACCTGCCGTCATTGGTCGCAGGACGTCCGTGAAGAAGCCTCGCCAGTATGAGTGCCACGAAGATGTAGATCGCTATCGACGAGTGTCCCATTTCGAGCGCTGAATACCTTTCGGTTCGCCAAGAAGAAATCTATGCGCGTAGGAAAAGAAAGTTTTTACTTCGGACAAGAGCTCAAAACGAGATCAAAACGCTATCTTTGAAGGTCTCCTGGTTCGTTGTGTGTAAACTATTAAGTGAGAGTGGCGAACGTCACCGTAATATATATGTAGGAATCCTTGTCCCCTCCCTACGTGCGGGTACCAACGCTTTTGCACCCGCCTGTCGGTCGCTTCTGACAAATTGCATCGAATATTCCAGATATGAGGACAATCTTCGAAGAATTTCATTGAGCAGGATTCCACGTCGCGGCAAAATTCGCCATTGTCATTCTCTAAATTGTTATTAATAATAACAATTTATGACGATCAAAGAGAATCGCGTTTACTTTGCTTCCAAAGTCTTTTTGTTTCTCCTTTCTCTTATTACGCATAATGCATAATTTTTTTTGTAATACACTTTTGGCTGGAATGCGACACCATAAAAAACGCTTCGCATAAATGCGGAATGCATTTTCCTTATTTCGTTGGAAAATCTATGCAGTCACGGATTTTCCAGTTCAGTCTGGTGTGTCTTCTACGTCGCATAATCAATATTTTTTTTTTTTAAACGAAGAGCCAAAGTGCATAATGCTCGTTCTTCGAACTTTATTCGGCCGTATACAAAATTCACAACAAAATAAATTAAATAAATTCTCATTGAGAAATAAACCGAACTTTGGCAATTTCGTAAAGGCAAGAAAATGAACTTTTAACCTCACTTTTGATATAAAACTTTGATTGGGTATAGATAATGTATATAATTTATGTCATATCCGATGATTATATTGATTTACGACCGCTCGGCCAAATTATGTTGTAAAAAAATCATAATAATTTCAATCTAACGAGCTAACTGTAACGAGCGATTTTAACGTAAAGTCTCAATTCAAATGTTATTACGAGAATGTAATTTTAATGCCTCTCACATTCTGTATTGTGAAGTCGCGCCAATTTATTTAATTATCTTTTTTTTTAAATTTTTGTTTTAATCGCGAGCTTTCGTTGTACATTAATTAAATCGCCATTAGACGAATCGCGCAACATGTATCATTACGAAATCATTCTGCCCGCTGAATGTTACGACTTTACATTTTTATTTTGTACTTCCGGCACTAATCATTTATTATATCTCGATCATTAAACTTTATCGCGCGAGGCACACGCCGAAGCAAGGATGATGCGCGACGAACTTTAGAACATTATACGCCTAATGATGATGACGCATCGTGCATGTACATTATATCTTTTGATTCGATGCATTCTTCTCTTCAAAGAAGAATCAAGGTATCTGTATACGTATATTAAAAATTAAAAGTTCCGATTTTTAGCACATCTTTTTCCCGACGCAATAATCTGTGTTGTGGAAATACGTAGCGTAAAGTGATGAAACCGCGTGAAGTTACTGTAGCTTCAACGTCAACAAAAACGATGTTCTTGTCTAACGCGAGAGTCGTACGACAGAAGAAAGAGGCAAAGAGATACGTATGAATTTCATAACTCACTACGATAAGCTTCATTGATTCGACGACAGCAACGAAACACTTTGAGCGAGTGATTTATGTTGATGAATTCCTGTGGAAAAAAAAGAAAACGATTGCGCGATCGAATACATTTTGGTGAAACGCTATGTTGTTAAGCCAGAATTATACGGCATGTGGTTCGACGAGTCTCGTTTATTCTTTTCAATAAGCTTACGAATTCTCCTCTTTTTAACTTGGTGTAGCTGGTTGTTAGGTTCATCGAACCACCAACACCGTGTAATCCCAGCTTAAAAGTGTGGATAAACGACACGTGGTTCGGCGAGCTTATCAACAAGTTAAAAAAAGAGAGAATTTGTAAAACAAACATATTGAAAAAAAATAAGAATGACCGAACCATACGTCGTTTAAGTCCGGCTTAAGATGAATTTATTCCCGAATCCCGGCTTTAGATACGATACGAATGTCGACCGGATGATTCTTCTTGCGAAATGCCTGTCGCCCACGCATAAGTTTGTTAAATAAGTCATATCTGCCAGATAAATATCGGATAACTGTGTTGGGTTACTGAAAGTCAAGATCACGCTGCTTTAGTGGTGTTTTATTCACGGTATGGATTACGATGAGATCGTTAAACTTTATTTACACCATTACGATTGCGTTATTCGTGTCTTGTTTATATACTATTCCTTTCTTTATTTGAGCAAACCCGAGCACTTTGACTGATCCGAAAAGAATGACTCCTGCGAATTTTCAAGTAATTTCCTATACAACATAAATCATTGCAGCTACATTGCGGCAACATTGCGACATTATAGAGACATTGTAGAGATATAGATTAGCAAAATGTCAACAAGATATTAGCAGCAACAAGATATTAACATTAATATTTTGGAAACATTTGTAAAATTTTATGATTCTATATTTTATTATAATAAAATTATATAATAATTATATAATATATAATAATATAACAATAATATAATAAAATTGGTAAAGCTTTATCTTTATACGACCTGCTCTAAATAACTTACAGTTGATTTGCTTATTTATTAAGAAGTTATTAAAAGAGTTATACATATAAATAAAATACAGAGTAAAGTTAAGATTAAGAGTGACCTGACTGATTTCAGTAACTTTGACATATAATCACAGATATGGCTCTAATTGACATGCAATAAGTTTTAGTTATTGTTTCGATGATTGTTTTGATGATTGTTTAATAAAAAGTTATTAACAAAATAAGTTTAATAATTCCGCAATCCATTTTCATGGATTTTTAATTTTCCACACGAAACAAAATCCACTCCATATTGTTTGGTGCTTTTAGTACAAAGCTCTTGACGTTCTTTATTTACATTATTTTCTACAATATTCGGTCTATTTTGCGCGTTTGTACTTTAATATGTCAGTCGTTTTTTGTCAGTGTTTTTGAAACATTATCCCAAAAAATCATGTAGGATATTTAACAGAATTATAATTCAGGAAAATGGAGGCATTGAGTTTATTATCACTGGCGAAGAGAAGATTATTCACTAGAATTATAATTATTGTGAACAAATAGATATTTTTTTAATATTATGGAAAACATGTAGCTAATATTTAAATAATATTAATGAAATATATAATTCTAGAAGTTTATTATAACTTTCTATCCTTTTTTATTTTTAGTAGAAAGTTGAAAAACCCATATGGAATTGTATAATAATTCCATAAAAAAACGTATGGCTTAAACTTAAGCTTTAGGTCACTTTAGGCTAATTAAGCTTTAAGTCACTTGATTTAAAATTCTGCATCCTTATTGGCTCTCGTAAGCAAAAATATGAAAAATCGTACCGTGTGCCGCAGGCTTTATTTACAGATTCTATAATTTTCATTTTAAATTAAAAATTAGTTTAGGTTAAGTCAGTGTTTTTAGGTTGGGAATGCAAGGAAGAAGATCCGCTCCTGGTTGCTCCATTTTCTGTGGAATCACACATTTTATGAATTTCCAACTTTCCACGTGAAACAAACTCCACATCTTCCCTGTTTTCGGAGTAAAATTACTTCCATCGTTGTACAGTTCCACATGGGTTTCAATGCAAACCAAGATTTATCCTATACTCTCCTGTTTTCGAGGCTAAATTATTTCCATCATTGTACAGTTCCATACATCGTTTTAATTCTCTACGTGAAGAGAAATTCCCCCCCCCCCCTTAATGGAGTTCTAATGGAATTTTTTTCTCGCCTATGCGTTTCTTTTCCAATGTCATTCTTTCTCAGTTATATGTATAATCTTAATATATATATATATATCATGGGCGCCCATATAACTTTTTTCAAGGGGGGGCAGAGTGTACATATACTTAGATATATATGTATATGTATATTAAATATATAGCTATTTATATATAAATGGTGTATACACACACACACACACCCACACACACACACAATTTTTGTTCACGTGCGAAGGACTAAGGGTTAAAAAATAAAATACTTCATTTGGTATAAATGAAACGATGAAAAATAATGGTAATTATGCAGAATAGGGGAGCACCCCCCCATGACCTTGACCTTGACATATGTTGTCAAGGTCATCCTCCTGAGTGACCTTCGGAAGGTTTTAGCCCTCGGTCACTACTCGTTAAAAAGTTATGAACAAAAGAAGTTTGAAAAATTTGGCACTTATTTCGAATACACATTTACACATTTACCGCCAATGATCAATGAACAAAACAACTTTTACGACATTGTGTGTGTATATGGCATTCCTACTATTGTTAATATTTCTATGACTTTGAAACGGAATCCGTAAACTAATATACGATAAAACTAATATACGATAAAACTAAAGTAAACTAATATACGATAGATTTTCGTACAGATAACATTCTGATAATCTATCTTAAAATGAAACCTCACTTCGCATTGAAAAGTGTACGCGTGGAGGCAGTGTGTTCCGCCCCCCCTACGGGGGGGCTCCACTATCGAAAAACTACACACATAGGTGTGGGTGGAACTTGCTTCGCGTGGAAAGTTTCCACGTGGAGGCAGTGTGTTCCGCCCCCCCTACGGGGGGGCTCCACTACCGAAAAACTACACACATAAGTGTGGGTGGAACTTGCTTCGTGTAGAAAGTTTCCACGCGAAGCAAGTTCCATCCACACCTATGTGTGTAGTTTTTTGATAGTGGAGCCCCCCCGTAGGGGGGGCGGAACACACTGCCTCCAAGCGCATACTTTTCGATGCGAAGAGAGGTTCCACATGGGTTTGCAATTTTTGACGCGAATCTATGTTTTACGCGTGGAAACTTTCCACGCAAAGCAAGTTCCACCCACACTTATGTGTGTAGTTTTTCGGTAGTGGAGCCCCCCCGTAGGGGGGGGGGCGGAACACACTGCCTCCAAGCGTATACTTTTCGATGCGAAGAGAGGTTCCACATGGGTTTGCAATTTTTGACGCGAATCTATGTTTTACGCGTGGAAATGTAATAAGAAATATCAACAACAGTAGGAATACCATATACATACACAGTGTGAAACTCCTTTTGCTCATTGGTTATTCCCGGTGAATGTGTAAAGGTGTATTCAAAATAAGGGCGACATTTTTCAAACTTTTTTTGTTTATAACTTTTTAACGAGTGGTGACCGAGGGCTAAAACCTCCTGAAGGTCACTCAGGAGGATGACCTTGACAACATATGTCAAGGTCAAGGTCATGGGGGGGTGCTCCCCTATTCTGCATAATTACCCCAAGTTTTTACCCGTCTCAAAGTGCTAAATGATCTTTCAATTGTGCAGGTAGTAGGTGGAAGGCAAATTAAAATTTCCATTGCTTGTGCTATTGCTTTAAAAAATTGGCAGTGTTGCAATAAGTCGAGTATTAATGTCTCATCTGTTATAACGATGTCATTATTATTCCAATAATTATACCATATTTCAGCTTCTGCATTAAAGTTTTCTATGTGATAGAAGTCATTAATTATTTTAATTGTGTCCATAAATTCTTTCTGATTCTTTTTTCTGAGATAATATGGATGCAAATTGTAAAGCGAAAACGCAGCATTATTTTGAGAAGAAAATCTGTTATTTAATGAACTTAAGAGAGAATCGAGATAAGGTATGAAAATAAACTTTTTGTAATAATCCATAACAGATTTGGCATCATAATTTGCACGATATGTTTGTTTACCAACTATCCTTGGAATCTTAAATTCTACTTCAAAATGTTGAGCAACTGCTGTTGCAGTTTTAAATATAATGTCGAAACTGCTATCTAAATCAGACTCTCTATGTCTCCTGAATGTATCTAGTAAAATATTTACATGCTTTTGAATCGAAATCATATCCACAGAAATACCTTGAAGAGCATTAGTCACAGGTTCAAGCATTGCAGAGTATTTTGCAATAATTTGCATACATACTATAAAAGAAGTTTCTGATGTAGCACTTGACAGTTGCTGTGCTCGAGCTCTAGTAGCACGGTTGACTTCAGTTTGTGGGTAAAGAATCGAGAACCTTTTTAATTTCAATAAAATTTTCAGAAAACACTCTAATGCTCTTGTATTTTGCGGACCATCGTGTCTCACATAACATAGGAATGTTACAAATTAAATTCCTTCGAAGAGTACTTTCACGAAAAAATTTGATTACGTCTTTTATGGTGCCAACAGTATTTTGAACGCCACGCACAATATTCAGGTCATTCACCACGAGATTAAGTCTATGAGAAGCACAATGGAAAAATAATGCTTTATTGTGTTTATCTCGAATTAGTCTTTGAACGCCGCCTTCAGTACCAGCCATTATTGAACATCCATCAAAGCCTAAACCTACTAATTTTGACATATTTATATCATTTCTCTTGCAAAATGAGAGAATTTCTAATGCAATATGCTCTGCATTAAGTTTCTCTAGAGGAACAAAACCGAGAAACTCTTCGCATATCCTGGTTGAAACGCTATTATTATTCTTTTCTACAAATCTGACCCCTATCGACAGCTGCTCGATTCCTGAAATATCTGCAGTTTCATCCGCGAGCAGTGAAAATGCAATGGTGTTTTCGTTATTAATCTTTTCAATAATGTTTTTACGTATGACAAGTCCACAGATATTAAGCAATTCATTTTGTACTCGATGCGAAGTGTATTTTGTTCTTACTGTACAAGTTTTAAAATGTTCTTCCAAAACACTATCACCTGCCTCAATTCTGAATTTCAATAGATCCTGGAAATTTCCTGAGTCTGACTGTTTCCCGCGCAGTGCTAGATCGTGAGTACCACAAAAAACGATACTCGATATTATTGAACGCAGTTTGTCTCTATTTTTCACAATTAACTCGTTATTTGCGTCGTTGAGTTGTAAATCTATTGATTTTTTCTTATTTGTAATAACATCACTAAATAATTTTGATTTCATTATTGCTTCTTTATGCCATTCCGTTTGAGAATGTTTTTTAGCACTATCGTGAAAATCTTTATATTTAGTGAAAGCTGTAATGATAAATGCTCCCTGAACTCCTCGTTTTATACTAGGTCTAAATAGTATACAATGTACGCACAAAGCACCTTTTAGTTTTTTGGAGTATGCTAACCACGGATATTGGTATAACCATTCCAAACGAAAACATCTGTTTTGGTTTTCCCCTAGATCATCCTTGAAATTATACGTTTTATCAGGATTCCAAGGATTGGTCAACAAATCATATTTTTCTGCGTCGTTAAGTCTTAAAATATTATTGAGTTCAATGTAGTTACCAATATCATGCAATAATTTATCAGATTCAGACGATTCAGATGTAACATGCTCGGATTTAAGGCTTGTACAAGGCGCTACAAAAGTATCCCGGGTTTCTTTTTCTTTGACAATAATGTTTTGGTTCGGTGATTTGTGTCTATCACTTCTGTTGTCATCATTTTTCATGTCACAGCCATGAGGTTTTTTGGGTGATGGTAATTCACTTTTATTTGCTGCTGGCCTTTTTGTTTGAAAAAACTTTCTTATATCCATAATAATTTCTGATCTGCAAATAGGAATTACTCTACAGTATATAAGTTTTTCTCTCAAAAACTAAGAATATATGTATATGTTACAGTAAAAAGTATAATGTATGCTTCTACTGGTAAAAGTTTAAATTTCGTTGCTTGAGAATACATTTACTCATCAAATTAATAGGTATATACATTGACTAGTAAGTGCATACATCCACCGAATTAGCACATTTACTGTAACATATATAAATTCTAAGTAAATGTCTATAGGTAACAATATAAACTTATGTATACTTACATATAAATACACTTTTGTGTTTCATAGAGTGCCACTATTTTTATTGCATGAAAAACATAGTATGAAAGTCTAATGTAAAATAGCACAAGGCGCAAGGCCGAATTTATATATACGTTATTTATATATTTATATATACGTGACGAAACAAGTGACGATCGCTCTCGGCACTCTGCACTGTTTCGAGCTCGAGGTTTCCGTAAAGCCTCGTCTACAATAGTCGCACAGGCTGTGTCGTATGTCGTAAGTAGTAGTGTCGCAGGAAAGTTGTCGCATGTGTCGCTAAACTAGTATCTACAATATGTCGCAAGGATTGTTCGCGTGCATTAAGTCGACTGCAGCCGCAATGTAATGATCGACAGCAATTACTAATTTTTCTTCAACTTTGCTCCCAATTTTTAAATTTAATATGCTTATATTACCGTTTACTTACTGAATCGCACAACAGAAGATGGTGGGTGCGACCAGAAAATACACCACGGATAGCTATCAACACACGCAAATCGTCAAAACACTTTGCGCGGCAACGTTCTGTGCTGTGATTGGCTGATCTCATGTGACACGCTTGTCGCAGTCGCGGAAAGTTGAAGTTGACTCAACTCCGTGCGACAAGGGCTCTTGCGACTGCGACAGCCTTGCGACACAGCCTGCGACATACGACATAGCTTATGCGACCTGCGACACAGCCTGTGCGACTATTGTAGACGAGGCTTAAAGAGAAAACGCTATCGACTTCCAGAAGAAAAAATATCAATGAGTTCGCTCGTTCTTAAAAAGGAAGCAATTCCCGTGCATATAAAATGTTTCGATGCCAGAATAATATATAAAATATCTTGTTAACTATTGATTTTTCGATAATTCTACCTTAATACTTTTGTATGCAGAATAATCAAAGGAATCATACTTCATACTATGTAAAAAAATTATATAATTTCATTTAAAAAATGGCGATGACCTCCATGTGACCTTAAAAAAATATTTACGTATGTTTTTATTTTTAATTAATTTATAAATTACAAACAAAAATTATTTGGTTGGCAATTATAAAATCATTCTAAATTCAAAAATTAAAATATGAAAATCCAGGGGGGGGGCATATGCCCCCCCTTGCCCCCCCTCATGGGCGCCCATGATATATATATATAAAGAAATCACAAAAATTAAGATTTTCTTCTAATATATTTATCTCTTTAGAATTTTTTTTTACTAACTGAACGACAGGAAAGGTCAATGATCTGGATCTTTTTATGTCCATTTCTACCAATGTAGATTAATCTTAATCTTGGTAAACCTACTTTTCATCTTTTTCTAATTCTTAGAACTAGAGAAATATAGGAAGTAAGTTAAACTGAGATTAAAGTTAATTTGCATCTTGATAGAAATGAACATTTAGAGGTTTAAGATAATAATAATAATAATATTAATAATATTAATAATAATAAGATTAATAATTATAGTCCATTAATTAATAATTAATAATCGTTCCTATTCAACTTTAAGTTGCTACTTAGTCATTTCATTAGCTAAATCTTCTTAGATTTTATTCTTAAGACGATCTTTAATATAAAATCAAATTATATAAATGCAAGGTCTTCTATCTAGCATATCATTGTTAAACGTCGATAAAATGGCGGATCGGTAGTTGTTCCGCTGAACGCAAATGAAAAAGTGATTTATATACATATTATAAATAAAAATTTTAAATTATTTTGTGTTCAAAATACAATAGTATTAAATTATATAAGATTACATTTATCTATAACTTTATAACAATCTATGAAATCGCAAATTTCTTTTATATTAAACTTTTTTAACTTTTAATTTTACATATTTCTATTATGCTTCCAATATTAGCTATCAGAAACAAAATATTTTGTATGTTACTAGATAGTTGCAACATTGTATTATTTCAAACATATCAATATTGTTATGTTGCAATTGTTTAAAGACCAATATCTTGACGTTACTGTTTACTATTCTCCTGTCCTGTTTACTATTCTTTTCTTTTGTTTATTCGAGCTAAACACTTCGACTAATCCGAGTAGAATGATTTCTGCAAATTTTTACATTTGTAACTTTTGCTCGATAAATTTTTACTCATCACTCCTTGTGAAACGATGGAAATTAATCTTTCGTTCCGTAATATAGATATGTTAATTGCACCACGGTCGAATCACGTGGCTTGTGTCCCCCTTCTCACGTTGCAAGTAGTACGAAGTATAATTGGTCCGACGATCCCTCATCGACAGGTCAAAGAGGACTTTCTTTTTCTAAAAACGGCAATTTCTAATAATTTTTAACCAACAAGTAAAATATTTGCGAACTGAATAATATCTATTACTAATATTTCAAAACGGTATACATTCTCCCACATTAAAAATAATTCAGTTACCCCTTAAAGATTTGTCTCGCTTTTAACATTTTAATTTCAAACATTGCGCGGGTTTTTATTATTAATATTCGGCAAGTTTTAGCCTGCATCGTTTGGGCAAAACATTTGTAAAAACAAATTACAATAACGTAAGGTGATTGCGTATATATGCTCGGGAAAGAGAAATTCTGCATATATTTTATTTACCGACAGAAAGGGTGTAATTCCGCTGTGTCTTTGTAGAGGGAGTTATAATCTAATTTTTCGCGAATTCGATGGCTTAATTTCAGCAGTGTTCCGACGTTTTCCTTACGTCTTCGGAATTGAAGAATGGTGAACGATAATGTTCGAACAACGTCCACGGGACGCTGTGAAAGTGAATGGAATACGCAATAAGGAAACGAGAATAAATTGCATGAATAATTATTTTTATTGCATTCACAATCGCGTATACATACATGTTTGTTCAAGGTAATCTGACGTGATAGTAAGTGAGAAACGTAACGTTAATGCTCGATACAGTAAAAACCGTTTGAAAGCAATCGATTTGTAAAGTAGTAAGGAATGTGGACTCGCAAGGCACGAATCTAATTAATATTAATAATACCAAAAGTGTAACTTACATAATAAATAAAATTTATCTAGAATAGAAATGTAAACATTAATGCTCGACGCAACCAGAATCTTAAAAAAAAACCAATTTACAAAATTTATATCTAAATGTATTTATATCTAGTGAATACATAAATAAATAAATAAGTAGGTAGATAAATAAATATGTATACAAGTAAATAAATAAATATATAAGTAAAATATTCCAAACGGTGAGCAGTATAAATGACGATAAGTGGTAAGAAACGTGGAGCCGCAGAACACGAGTCTACAATTAATACCAAAAATAATCTAAAAAATAATCTCCAAACTCACCAACACGCCTGGCAAGCATGGTGTTTTAATGCCAAAAACCTTCCAAATTAGGCCGAAGAGGCCTAAACGTCTAGGAAGTGGACGTCTACAGGCTGAAGAATCTCCAAAAATTAAACTTACAAAAGAATTTGAACAATTTATTAAGTGTTTTGTTCCTTTTTCATTTGAAAATTGAAGAATCTTAGCAATCGGTAATGTTCAAATAGCATTTCGTCAATGTTGTTTACGAAAGCAGAACGGGATTTACAATGAAAAAAATAAATTGCATGAATAATCAATTAATTCTTTTTATTGCATTCACAATCGCGTATACATGTTTGTTCGAAGTAATCTGATGATGTGATTAGTAGATGAGAAAAAAACTTGAATATCGGTGCTTAATACAGACGAGAGTTCGTTATCAACTTGCGAAAATTTACGTCCTAAAATTCACGCATAGTCGCGCGCATCATGAATGAGTGAATAATTGAATCAATGAATAAATGAATACATGAATAAATAAAAATAAATAAATAAATAAATAAATACAAGAAAAATATTGGCGCTACAAATAACGATATAGTAAGGAACGTGGACTTGCAGGACACAGAGTCCAATTAATACTAACGATAATCTAAAGACGATAATTTTCAGAGAAATCAAACTTACAAATTAAATAAAACTTGCCTAGAGCTCGAATTAGATCGCGTGGCCATCATCGCCATCACGATAAATCCCATCAATAAACCAATACGTTCCTTTAATCTAACATAAATTATCGTCCTTTTATCAACGTTGTAAAAAGAACAAAAAGAAACTAAATAAAAATACATAAATACGTGGCCGAGACCGGAATGCAATACATGCCGCTCGCATCGCGACGTGAGAGCTTTAAGATCGTTAATCTTGGTCCTTCGTGCACGGAAGACGCGGAGCAGACATAATTTCGACATAAATCGTCTGCAAAAAATAATTTGAAGGAAACTCGCGAAGGTAAATTCGCAAGATTCTCTTAACGAACGTCGTTCGCAATTGTCGCGCTCTAACAGACCGCGCGCCATCTTCGGTTTATACTCCGGAGGAAAAAAAATCAAGCCGAAAGACAGCGCGATCGATCGTGATTATATCGCGCTAAGATTTCGTGTGTTGGACTTAATCGATTAGCGACAAAGATAAAAATTCTATGACGCACTTGAGATTCATGTCGTCAAGACGTTTTACAAAAGTAAAACTGTAGATGTTCTTCACATCACTTCAAGGTCGAATTTGTGTGATGTGTGCGAAGAAACTGGCGCGATCGGAAAAAATCGGTTAGAATGATTTTGCACCTTCTTACGCGATTTTCATCTAATTGTAAGTAAGTGTTTTGCATAGTGTCGACTGAACCCGAAGATCGGCTGAAAGCAAGTCGGAATAATCTTTCTTGTAAGGGGACTATACCTCATAACCGATCGAAATTAATCGCAAACAAAGAAACAATCGATCGCGAAATAAAATCGAGAATTTGCCGGCACGTATCGAGCGTGAATCTTGCGAATTTATCACATAGTCACGAATACTAAGAGCAGCATTCACATGTAAAATACTGTTTTCTCGTTAAGCCTCGAATACTTAAATAAAGAACGCAGTTTAGACACGACCATGTCGCTTCCCTCCAAGGATGCGACACTTTGCACGGTAATTTGCCGTACACTTCCGTTATCTCCCGCTGTTACCGTCCAAGTTCTCTGCGCGTAATACACATTTTCTATCGATAGTTAATTTCTTAAGACGTAAGTTTATAAAGAAATTGGAAGCTCAGATGGAGGCTAGTCCGTAGTGCGTTGTCAATGGATCACGGCTGAGAGATCAAATTAAATATGCGTGCGTGCGTGTGTGTATGTGTGTGTGTGTGTCTGCGTGTGAGTATGCATTTTTTTTAATTGTTTCATTTCTTCCTTTCGTATTTCCCTCTCTTTCTCACACGCTCGTTTCTCCTCTGTTGTCTCTCTTCCGCTTCTCTTTCCTGACTTTCGCCTCATTCTCGAGCGACACCGAGCCTCCGAATTAAATCAACTGATAGTCTCTTTGTTCCTCCCGCGGAGCCTCCTTCTGCAATTAGAATAGAGAAAATGGAATTAAGATCCAATCGGAAACACTTTCGCAAATGTATTACCGCGACAGCGTCGTCGAGTTTCTCGCTTGTAAACATTCACTAGATCTAGATAGATCTTGTGAAATATAAACGCAATGCGTAATCGCGTCCCACGTTTCATACGCTCACTCGTCATCCGACGCGACAGGCGGGGAGAAAGAAAGTAAATAAACCGATGAAGAGAACAGGAACTAACGAAGCACGACGTCACGCGTCTCGGAAACTTCGTGCCGGGAGGCACGCTAATTACGCTCTGTAGTTCATTAGATTTCAACGACACGCGTCGCGCTGGTCCGGCTAATCTTTCTTCGTCGCGAAATTATCGCTCGAGCAAATGCATGATAAACGACGATTGTTTCTTCACCAAGGAGGAAACCGCCACAGACGTACTCGAAAATGGCACCACGTCACGGCATCTCACACGCGTTCCCCGAAAATGGAGTGAATGTAGAAAGAGCGTTCGATAACGACGATCCTATGTGCTCATTATCGCGCGAAAGTCAGTAACTGCACATATGTGCGAAACAAGGACGTGATAAGCAGATTAGAAGTATGTACTGTGTGCAACGATCTCTCGAAGATATCATCTTGCACTTACCCATAGTAAGGGACGAATCTGATCAGATTGGTCCGCAGTTGACTCCGCATCTTGAGCAATGAGCAGCAGGAGATGATGCAATTTTCGAAGATTATCCTCCGAGATAGATCTTCGTTTACGGCCTCTGCAAACACAATAGTAAAACGGTGTGAAACAGTCGGTCCGTTAATTACGGATCGTTAATTGATTTCCATTCATTTTATTATTATTATTAGTTTTTATTATATTGTTAGTTTTATTATTATCATTAGTTTTATACACTGAAAATAAATGTTGCATTAACCATTAAGTCGTGGGAGATCCGTACGCACTTTTCTGTTTTAAATCTTTTATAACTCGGGTCTTAGTCAAAATTTTTAGATTACAATTCGTAAAGATATAAAGATTGAAAGTGGAGGTAAAAAAGTAATTGATATAATTATCACTTAAGTGATCTAGCAAAAATTCTACCTAAAAAAGTAGACGAAATTAATTATTGGTTGAATGTTTGTTAGTAAAAAGGCAGGGACTCTTTCACTTTTTTATCTCCACTTTATGTCCACTTAAAACAGCAACTCTTATTACCCTTAAATACCAATTGCGGTTTAAAAATTTTGATTAGGACTAGTTACAAGAATTTAAAATAGAAAAGCTTGTAAAGAGAGAGAACTCTGTATGATCCTCTTCTAGAACTCAATAAGTTAACAGCAGTCTAATTGAAAATAATATCGTAATTCAATAGCGATATTGAATAATGAAACAAATATGTCATATTTTTATTTTAAAAATGTTTGTTCCATTAATACTCTTATCGAATTAATAAGCTCCAGAGTTGTGAAACATCTCTTATTTCTTGCGCGCGTTTCAATGAAGTTATTATTATTATTAATTTCTAATGAATCTAATTGCAAACGTGATAATGTTTTTTATTTTATCGCCACGACGGTGATTATTTTTATGCGCTTTAATAACATAATCAATCAATAATCAATTAATAACATAACAATATCAATAACAGGTCATTTCTGTCAACGTTGAGTTTTTAATAAATTCAAACTCTCTTTCGCTAGTGAATATTAATAAACAAATTTTAATTGTTTATTGACTCGTCTGGCATATCCGCGTGCCATTGTAAAACAAACATATTGCAAAAAATAAGAATAAAAAGCGACCGAGTTACGCGTCATTTAAGTCCGGTTTTATATGAACGAACGGCCACGTTCCGGATAAATGCACAGTCACGCTGAACGTATGCCGAAAGGAGACGAGAGATAACGCCATCCGATGCAATAGTCATGCAATCGTCATGCAATAGTCATGCAATCGCCGAGGATCTGTCAAGTAATAATATATGCAACGAATTTTATCGCTGACGAATAATGGATTATATACGAGGACGCATAAATTACGTGGCTGCCGACAACAGTGGCAATATCTGTCGTCGCATAATTTGTTTATCGAAGCTCAATTAATTGCCGTTCCGATAACGTCGTCGCTGAGATACGCGAGAAAGAGGTAATCGCGTAATAATGAGCGACTATTACTATGACGAAAGAAAAGTCTGTAATATTGCGCTCGCAGGTCGAGACAGTTTTAAATTTCATATCAATAATTGCGTATCGTAATCGCCATGTCGATCGTTCGGTACGAACAGCGGTCTTTATCACACACGATCTTTTTTTTTCTATGATAGACATAAAATTTGGAATTCCAAACGAGAGACGCAAAATCCACGAATTTCATATTCATATTTTTCATCAAATTTCACGAGGGAATGGGGTCCGACCCTTGAATTATTTTGTTTAATTTGTATACGTTATTTGTATATATTGTTTGTAGTATCCTGCTATTCTTGAATATTTCAGCTGTTACATATGCAATTTTGTAATAATGGAAGGTGCGAGTGAAGAACGAAGTCAAGTTTCGAGCGCCGGCTTGTCAATCATCAAGGGATACACAGAGCAGTCGCTCAACGATATTCATGTTCCATGTTAATTACGCACACGACGTCGGACACGTCGTTGACATCGTAAATATCGTCAATTAATTTACGCGCGGTAACGAGAATGGCGCGATATCGCGCAACAGGGCCCCTTTTCATAGAACGACGAGCGGGAACAACATCCGTGAATAGAAATTTATTCAACGAGGCATTCAACGAGAAGTAACCCAGTTAGAGGTTTGTCTTTTTCGTCTTCGTTCGCGATCACATCTTATTTCCCTTCTCTCTTCTCTTTCTTCCTGCCGGTTGTCCCAATGCAATTATGTTATTCAGCATCATTGCATCACAATTCGTATTCGCGTATTTTGTTGTCTTTTTTCGTTTTTTTTTCTGCCAAAATCGATAACGTGCGTAAGCACGCATTGATGTCACAAAATGAAGATGGGTTGATATTAAATTACCAGCTAAAAACTTTTCTTCGTGCCGTCATGTCACTTCTCCACGGCTTAAAATACGTCTTCGAGAATATTAAACATTCAAAGCACCATTCGTTTTCATTAATTTTTCACTATTAGCTTTTTCTGCTCTTGTCTTTTATTTCTTTTTTTATGCAGTTCTCTAACTGCTGCATACAAGCTATTTAGAGGTTTGATAAGAAGCAACAAGTACAACCACGGCCGATGGAGTCTCTGGTGACATTGATATATAGAATGTTTTATCTACTATTCATTAAAAATGTGAATTATCAGCAATAAAGAGAAATTAAATGTTGCGACTGTTTAATAATAATTTTAATACCAAAAGTACTTCGCATCGAGTGTATCTAACAGCAATATGCATAAATATATGTTCAAAGAAAAGGATGAATTTCCAGAATGAAGAAGGAGGTATCACACTTATCGTAATATAACTAACTTTTTCCTGACTATTTAATCCCGTTTATGTTACTCGTGATAACGAAAAAAATCGGCACATTTGAGAACGGATGATTTTACCATTGGAACTTTATCGATATTTTTATTTTTTGCCCTCTTAAATTACAAGTTTCACGTGTAAGCAATTAGAAATATATTTGAAAAATTAATAAAATAAATTATATAATTCTTATCACATACATAATACGACTAAGTTTCTCACAATTATCGTTTAATCTTGTCTGTGTTACGACAAAACGGTTATTAAATTTGATTTCAGAAAATAAAAAATTTTAATCTTAGGATTATTAATGCATTTTTTTTAAATGCGTTTAAAAAATAGTTCATGTTCCAAGCGATTCTACTCAGAAACGTATTTAAAAAATTAATGAAATTAATGATACAATTCTTATCGTAATACGACTAACTTCCTTGCGATTACTGTTTAATCTTGTTTGTGTTACGATGGCGCACTGATTAAATTTGGCGAATAGCGGCAGACGGACAATTATAATCTTAAGGCTATTAATAACATCTATTTATCTTTTTGTGTTGAAAAGAAAGTTTCTGTGTAAGCGATTCTATTTAGAAACATCATTTTGATGTTTGAAGATTGATAAAATTGATGACACAATTCTTGTCGTAACACGACTAACTTCTTCACGATTAGCATTTAATTTTGTCTGCATTACGACGTGCATGCCGGCGCAATGAAATATGATGAATTTCAGTGAACAAGCTTTTAACTTTAGGCTCTTCTAGATAGTATTTATAACTTCTTAAAATACAAGAAGGCGTTAAAATACGATAAGCTATGGCGCTGAGGAATACATTTGAAAAGTTAATAAAACGATACAAGTGAAGATTAATTAGATTATCATTGAAACAGATTGGAAGGTGAACCTACTCTTTAGCTGGGTCTACTACTCCTAATCCTACGCGAACCCTGACGCCCGTTACTTTTCCCAGCCCTATACGTGTTTCGTGTTGGGCAAGTATTTGATCGGAAAAGCGTTTCTGTCGACTGCAACAAAAACCGACATGTTAATAAAAAACATTCTTGTAGGAATAATTCCTACGAGATGGAGGAATGCGTGACTTCCTTCAGAGATTATTTCGGATTGGAAATTCCAATTTTTTTGTGTAGTCGTTAACAACAATTTCAGCGAATAATTATAATTTTAAGGCTATTAATAACGTCTTTTTAACTTTTTGTGCTGAAAAGAAAGTTCCTGTGTAAGCGATGCTATTTAGAAACATCATTTTGATGTTTTTGAAAATTGATAAAATTAATGACATGATTTTGTCGTAACACGACTAACTTTCTCACGATTAGCATTTAATTTTGTCTGCGTTACGACACGCCGGCGCAATGAAATATGATGAATTTCAGTGAACAAGCTTTTAACTTTAGGCTCTTCTAGATAGTATTTATAACTTCTTAAAATACAAAAAACGTTAAAATATGATAAGCTATGACGCTGAGGAACACATTTGAAAAGTTAATAAAACGAATAAAACGATACAAGTGAAGATTAATTAGATTATCATTGAAACAGATTGGAAGGTGAACCTACACGATAGCTGGGTTTACTACTCCTAATCCTACAGGAACCAGGTACTCCTTTACTTTTTCCAGCCCTATACGTGTTTCGTGTTCGGCGAGTCTTTGATCGGAAAAACGTTTGTGTCGACTGCAACAAAAACCGACATGTTACTAGAAAACATTCTTGTAGGAATAATTCCTACGAGATGGAGGAATGCGTGACTTCCTTCAGAGATTATTTCGGATTGGAAATTCCAATTTTTTTGTGTAGTCGTTAACAACAATTTCAGCGAATAATTATAATTTTAAGGCTATTAATAACATCTTTTTAACTTTTTGTGCTGAAAAGAAAGTTCCTGTGTAAGCGATGCTATTTAGAAACATCATTTTGATGTTTTTGAAAATTGATAAAATTAATGACATGATTTTGTCGTAACACGACTAACTTTCTCACGATTAGCATTTAATTTTGTCTGCGTTACGACACGCCGGCGCAATGAAATATGATGAATTTCAGTGAACAAGCTTTTAACTTTAGGCTCTTCTAGATAGTATTTATAACTTCTTAAAATACAAAAAACGTTAAAATATGATAAGCTATGACGCTGAGGAACACATTTGAAAAGTTAATAAAACGAATAAAACGATACAAGTGAAGATTAATTAGATTATCATTGAAACAGATTGGAAGGTGAACCTACACGATAGCTGGGTTTACTACTCCTAATCCTACAGGAACCAGGTACTCCTTTACTTTTTCCAGCCCTATACGTGTTTCGTGTTCGGCGAGTCTTTGATCGGAAAAACGTTTGTGTCGACTGCAACAAAAACCGACATGTTACTAAAAAATTCTTGTAGGAATAATTCCTACGAGATGGAGGAATGCGTGACTTCCTTTAGAGATTATTTCGGATTGGAAATTCCAATTTTTTTGTGTAGTCGTTAACAACAATTTCAGCGAATAATTATAATTTTAAGGCTATTAATAACATCTTTTTAACTTTTTGTGCTGAAAAAAAAGTTCCTGTAAGCAATGCTATTTAGAAACATTTCATTTTGATGTTTTTGAAAATTAATAAAATTAATGGCATGATTTAGTCGTAACACGACTAACTTTCTCACGATTAGCATTTAATTTTGTCTGCGTTACGACGCACCGGCGCAATAAAATATGATGAATTTCAGTGAACAAGCTTTTAACTTTAGGCTCTTCTAGATAGTATTGATGACTTTTTAAAATATAAAAAGCGTTAAAATACAATAAGCTACCGTGCTGAGAACACATAAAAAAAATTAATAAAACGAATAAAACGACACATGAGAAGAATGATTAATTAGATTATCATTGGAACATATTAGAAGATGAACTTACAAGAGAGCTGGGTTTACTTTTCCGAATCCTACGGGAACCCTGACGCCCTTTACATTTTCCAGGGCCAAAAGTGTTTCGAGCTCGGCGAGTCTCTGATCGGAAAGACGTTTCTGTCGACTGCAACAAAAATCGACATGTTACTAAAAAAACATTCTCGTAGGAATAATGTGCGACTTTTTTCAGACATTATTTCGGATTGGAAATCCCAATTCTTTCGTGTAGTCGTCAACAACAATTTTAGCGGACGGACGATTATAATCTTAAGGCTATTGATAGTATCTTTTTGTCTTCTTAAAATTGCGTTTAAGAGAAACAACACTTTTAATCTTGATATATAGGGGAAAAAGACGTATCCGTTGCCTCAATATTGCCGCGCTAATCTTGCAAGCGTACGCGACACAGATAGAGCGCACGACAAAGCTTCGGCCGTGTTCAGCAAACACGTTATCACCGCATGCGAAGAATTCAGAGAAGAAATTGGTTACTTTGTCTACGGATAGAAATCGAGATCGATTGGACTCGAAAACGATTGCATCGCATTTTATCTTCTGTATCGTTCGCGATCCACATAAATTAATTTGACCGCGGGTTATTTGTTTGGGATTTGTTATACCCGAATTTGAAATCGTACTGTTTCGTAATAAATCTAAATTTTGTGCTAGAAAAGACAGCACGGTATCGATTGAAAACAATTGGCGACGTAACAATCGTAACTTGACAAAGTTGAATTTGGACCTCGTCGATCAGGAGAAAGCGGGAAAGTGTCGCAATAATTTCATCAATTGCCTCACATTCCGAATCACAGCAAACTTCCCCGATAAAATTGTGCAATAGCCGCGTGGCACGATTCCCCCCTTAGGATCTCGATCTAATTTGATTCTCTCTTCGCCAGCCGTACCTTAAAAACCACTCGGACGGCCTGGCGTGCGCCGTTTCCAACAGCAAGGCCATGAGCAAGATGCACAGAATCGGCGTGCCGATTGACAGATTCATCTTCGCGCGCACCACAGTGAAATTTGCGAAACGAGCAGGAGCCGAAGTCAATCTCCGATTTGCGCCACGAGAGTATCTACGACGACCGATTCCGACACCGACTCACACACTTGTTGCTGCTTCTCTTCCTCCTGTCTTTCGCGTCTGTCGAGAATTTCTCTACCGATTGTCTCTCTTTCACTGATATCGACTCCCGAGTCCGATACGATCGCGCGTCGCACCCGATCCTTCCTCCTACGTCGATTTTGCCTCCTGGTGAACTGTAGCTCTAGTCTCGGCCGCATCGAGCATATATACCCGCGTTACCGCCCTCCCTATCCCCACGCCGTCGTCGGAATGAAGATCGTCCCCCACTTCATCAGCATCGGATCCACCCTCACCTTTTTACGCAACGTATACCTGCTTACGGCTTTTTTTTCTAAACTCGTAAATCCACTTTCTTCTCCTTTCTCTCCAATAAACCACGCACAATTCTTTCCCCCCTCCGCTACGGAGGACACATGTCATATTTAAATATATCGCGCGACACACGACATAAAGTTACATTTTGCGCACGCTCTAGGCAGATTCTTCCTTCGCTCAATCATAAAGTTAATCGATAGGCATATACTTTTGGATAGGCATATACTTTGGAATATTCGATAATTTGATAATTTAAAATTAAATTAAATGGGAACAATGTCACAATGATAGTATCGTAAAGTAACGAGTGATTATGCCAAGTCGCCCAGACACGTCCCGAATTGTATGGCTTTAGGTTGACTTTTTCGGTTTGTCTAATCTAATCTTTGTGTTTCTTTGCGTTCGTAAAATTTACCGGACTCGTGATTGCCCAACTTGAAGTAATATCTCGAGTACTTTGAAACTAATTACGATGGCGTGTGCTTAAAAACTTTAATTACTTTCTTTGTGTAATATATACAAATTACGTGTCTGCGTCATGCCTGTGCCACGTCGCTGAAAAGGTCCTGCTTCCAGGATCCGTCTTAGCTTCGTAGAAGCAGGGTAATCGTCTCTTCGTTCTTCTCGACAAATGCAATATTTTTTCGCGATATAGGAAAGGAGTAAAGAGTAATGGGAAATTAATAAAAGCGATGAGACTAACTCGCAAAAAAAGAGCAACAATAGTGCAAGAAATTAATAATATTTTTCAACGACGAGGGAAGAGAAAAGAGAATATCTGATTCAAAGGATTATGTCTTCGTCATCTCGTCATTATCTCTTCCAATCGACTTTCATTTAATAAATAATTATGTTATTATGTTTTTTCTTTATTATTTCTTTATTATTTATTATGTTTTTTCTCACTGTTAAATTTAGAATTTTATTGAAATAAATACGACAAACGTGTGTGTAATAAAATTAACACGAATGCATTATTATTATTATTTTTCGCAGTGCAGTTGTTTTCGAAATTGCCAGTTTCGTTCTCTGTTTTATCTGCCACGAAATGTAATTAATTCTCGTTATTATGCGATATATAATGCTTTTCGATTATAATGCACGGAAAAGAACAGAAAGATCATGTAAAGGACCGTAGAACTAACATAGATGTGCTTCTTTTATTTAATTCATTTTAGCAGGTTGTTTAAATATATATTCAAATCAAACTATTTTATTTAATTTGGAAAATAATGCATCAGTAATGCATCAGTAATGATCATTTACAAAATCGCATGATACATCAGTAATGACCATTAAAAAAAAAGAATAGATATTTATAGATAAGAAATGGATATACCTTTAGCGTATCGATTCTAAAAAGAATCTTTTTAAATGTTATTATTATTATTATTATTTCATTTAAAATTATTTATTTCAATCATAAATTTTTCTATTATGTAATGCATAATACTTCTTGCATAGAAAAATTGTGTAAAGGACTGTAGGATTAACATAGAAATACTTCTTTTGTTTTAGCATAAACAAATAATTTATCTAATTAAAAAAAATCCAAATATTGTATCGGTAATGCAATAATCATTAAGAAAAAGGATATTTATTGATAAGAAATTGATATGCTATTAACATATCAATTCCGAATTTTGTATTCAAATGTATTTATTCCAACTTATTGCAGCTTTGCAATAGTCATTAAAAACATTGAACAAGATTACATCGATAAATATAATTTAAAAAATTATTAATTTGGTTTAAATACTAAAGATATTAAATACAACAATACAAGATAGAAACAATCAAAGGTGGTAGATGAGAGAGAGAGAGAGAGAAAGAGAGAGTTGTTCGTAAAAACCCAATTCTTTATAAAACAGAAAAATAAAATTTGAAAAAATCTTTCATATGTAATTGTAATAATAATAATAATAACTCATAAGTTATTCAATGAAGAATTTTATGATTAACAATCTTATTTACATGGATATGTCATTTAAATAAATTTAAATAATAAATTTAAAATAAATGTAAAATAAATAAATATTTTAAAAAGTTAAATTTAAATTGTTACACATTCACGAAACGATCGATTTTCGTTCCGCCGCAAACGCATAGCTACAATGGACATAGACATCTTATTGTTATTGCTATCAGATAAATTTCGCATATTCGCACCGTTAAAATTTCCATTGGATTGGAATCGACACGATTTGTATATTCACTTTTCCAAGGACCATTGTAACTTCGAAGATATAAAGGTAAGTTTTGGCGCACTAACTTGTCTCAAGTATTCCCGCTGACGTAAATTACACACAGGAGGGAATTACCTCCTCTCGATACCAGGAAATATGACACACTTTTATTTGTAATCTCCTGACAATGAGATCTATTTGCAGACACGCAGTTACCACTTCCGATCTATTTTTAATTCGCTATGCTAATATTGCATATTATCATATCGCTTGCTTCATATCGTCTACTAGACATTACTAGATTGTAACTGGACATTACGTTAGACCATTATAAATTACTCAATAAAAACACACATAAAACACACATAAAAAGAGCTGACGTTACGCGGAACGTCATAATTCAAAGGACCTTTGCACCTGGAGGACTTTTGCAAAGATATTAGCTGCAATTGAAAGAGAAAAACGTACAAGATAAACACGTATACTTTAGCAAAGAATAGAAACTGTAGGATGTATGTAATAATGATTCGAAGCGTAATTAGTGAGTCCGTTTGTAATTTGTATTATTGATCGAAATTTAAGTACGTCGTTAAACTCACACAGAATCACACATTTTATGCAGACTTGAAATTCTGTAGTTCTCATGACGAAATGCTGTTATGATGATTACAAAACCCTCGGTTATTTCGCTTCCTGAATTTCAGCCGGTCGGTCGTTCAGTTGCGTTAACCCCTTATCAATTTATCGCGTTTAAATCGCAAATACCACGAATGACGCACAAATTGATACTCATTAAGCGCGCTGACAACTGCTTATCACATACGACGATATATATTTCACTCTAAAAATAATAACCGCCAAATGTTTCATGCAACACTTTGATAATATGTCAGAAATTACTCATGTTATCGTTCCGTCAGTCACCACAGTGCATTTAAAACCTTATTGTAAAAACTTATTGTAACAATGTACTTGTTCTGGGAAACTCACGGAATTTCCCAACCGTAAGATTCGACAGATACATTAATCTTCAGTCTCAACGTATTGGCATTTTTGATGTACTTATCCATTCTAAGAAAGATTCTAGTATCGGACTTTACTCACAAGCTTTTAATTATAGTTACCAAGTATGGTAGTCAGTGTTAAAACGCTTTTAATAGCTATGCGTTAAAAATTTAACGTATAATCAGTCTCTGGAGTCTTCCTTGTCGAAATTTATGCGTTAAAAACTTAATCAGAAACTGATTTGTACATAACGGTTTTATTTACCTGATTAAGAATGGTTTTACGTAGTAATTTAAGATAGTGAGCGGTTTTATGTACCCGATTAAGAATGATTTTACGCAGTAATTTAAGATAGTGAACGATTTTATGTACCCGATTAAGAATGATTTTACGCAGTAAAATTTAAGATAGTGAAGAAATAATATATAATATATTATATTAAGATATTACAAAAACAGTAAAATATCAAAATATATTAAATTTATTAAGCTGGTATCCAAAAATCAGCTTGAGAGTCAAAATGTTAAAACGAGAGTCAAAATGTTATTCTTCACCTTTAATAACATATTGCTATAGTAACTGATATAATAAGAGTAAAATTTCTGTATAATAATATATATAAATTATATATATATGTATATATATATATATATGTACATGTGTGTGTGTGTGTGTGTGTGTGTGTGTGTGTGTGTGTGTGTGTGTGTGTGTGTGTGTGTGTGTGTGTGTGTGTGTGTGTGTGTATATATATATAAAATATACTTTTATAATACTATGGACCAATTTCAGCTAAGTATTTATTGGGAGCGTATCTTTTTTATTTTTTCTTACAAGAACATTTGTGCTCATTTAAAATAAAAAAATCTTTTTAATGTACCTTTTTGTAAAAACTAGCTGTTATAAAACGACATGGAAAATTTAATGTATATCTTTTAATGAAGAGAATAACGTCGAGTAATCTGAAAATTCTCTTTAAGATTTAATTAAAAGTAGGAGAATCAAATCGGGGGAAAAAAAGGAATTAACTAATTTCTTAAGAAAGATTCTTTAATAGAGAAAGAAAGAGAGAGAGAGAGAAAGAGAGCGTGTTTCATAAATAACTCGTGAATTATTTCGACTTGAAATGTCAATAATACTGCGAATAGTCGTACAAAATCTCTTCTCTCATATCGTCTCGCGTTAGGCTTATCCGCTTTTTGCGCGTCGCAATAATTAAGTATAGTTTATTTTCAATTTCAATGCCGATGAAACGGAAAGAAATCACGCAGTCACCACCTGCGATACACTTGCACTTTGCCCAAATTCTCGTAAACATCTGCGAGATAATACAGACCAGAGATAATACTAGCTCTATGACCTAGATTATCACTGCTGCAAAGGGGTTTTTTCTCGTATCTTCACAAATCTTTAACACGTTTTTTTGACACTTGTACAGACTGACGTCTGTTTTATTATTTTATATTTTGACTCTATTTGACACAGCTTCCTATGTAACACTGTTGTGTGAAAAAATATACTTCACTTGAAAAAGACCAAAGCCAATGGTCGAAACGTCGAATATATAGCCAGTTTGTCGTCAAATAATACCCTTCTTTTGGATTTTAGACCAAAGTTTTCCTAACATGAGGAAGGAAGTGACGCAACATGTTTCTTTTCGTAACGAGCGTTTATTTTTATAAAATCAGATGCTCCATTCTGTGTGACGGAATTATAACGGACGGATACTTTAATAATTGTAATGAATTTCTCATCTGATACTTCTATTTCTTGCTGTCTGTTTTTCTGATACGCCTAAAGAAAAATATTAATTATACAATATGTGAATACCGTTAGAATTTTTTATCTTTCTCTCGCGGCTTCACTTGATACCTTTGTACGATACTACCGTATATCGCCTGTTTGCGCACACCGCATGTGCGTTTAGTCATAAGTCCAATCGGGCTTGTAACAACGCACTCGCCGATATTTCGGTAGCAAAAATTTGTACGATGTTTCAAATTGTTTTGAAAACGCGAATCCTCCGAATAGCTACGGCAACCGCGAAAATCCGCTGCGTACCTTATGCGGTCGGAATTCGTAGAAACGCTTAATAAAAGACGTGAAACATCGTTCCGGCACTCGTCGAGGGGGCGGCTGGTTCGAAGGGTGAACGTAGGCGTAGCGCGTTGAAAGAATCCAAAAAAATGTTGACATTTTCATATCTTATCTGCATATCCTCGTATCTTCAGCACGTATACAATTGTTTTTAACAGGCGCGCTAATTTATCGTCGAGTTTATCTTCGTCGTCTTTAATAATAATTACGTAAATACGAATAATTTGCGAAAAAATTATTATGATTTATATTTATTAGCGACGGGATTTATTAGCGATTAAGTACCTTACAAGTAGATTCGAATCCATTGGCATAGTTTTAAAGTTTCTCTATGATTGCTTAAAAAAATAAAAGTCGTATTTATCAAATGAACTCGAATTTGAAATGGATTCGAACCCTCTATGAATAATCTCTCGAGAAACAAAAGTATTATTTCCAATACTATTGTGCATGTATATAACCGCTTTAAGACTAATAAGACCAACCTTGGATGTTGTAATAGTTATGTAGTACATATTGTATGTTATAAATTATAATGTAATAAATTTGTAAGTATCAGAATTATTACATTTTTCGAAGAAATGTTTTGTTCGCAAAAAAAGTTTTTTTTTTGTAAAAAGTTCCGATTTGAAAACTAGGAGCCCTCGAAAGTCTCGAAAGGACGGAATCACTATCAGTGACGTATATATAGCTTTTTACAACGAGTTCCGACATGTATAAGCCTGCACAAGGCTGTTACCTGCAAAACGACGAGCGAACGAAACGGAGGAAGTTTGAAGTGAGTTTAGCACAGAGCGAAAATTTATTAAGATTAGTTAAAAGGAAAGTTCGTTATAGTCACAGCGAACACGTATACAAAGTGCTGAACGCTCGTTAAGCTCGAGAGTCTCCGAAAGAGAGTAAAATGCAGCTCTTTTCGAGAGAGATCAACGGAAAGACAAATATTTTTCATTCAAGAATTTCAGAATATACATCATTTTTCTTTGGAATTGCTAACTCGATCAGTTTCGTATTATATCGTAAATATTATATTTTTTAGGAATATCATTGACCCGAATTGATGGGTCAATGATATTTCCTAGTCAACAATATCCGATTCTCGAGAAGCGAGATGTAGAGAGGCATAAATTTAAAAAACAAGAATGACATTGGTTTGACATTGCAGTTTTGATGAACGGGGGGAAGTAATAGAAATAATTTCTTCTTTTAAAAGTTAACGTAGTTAATGAATATATAATATAATTTGCATAATTTATATACATAATATATATATCATTATCATACATATTATATATATATACTTATATTCTAAAGTGTGTGTGTGTGTCGGCGCGCATCTATATATATAAAATATACTTTTTATAATATTATGGACCAATTTCAGCTAAGTATTTATTGGGAGCGTATCTTTTTTATTTTTTCTTACAAGAACATTTGTGCTCATTTAAAATAAAAAAATATCTCGCAACTGGTTGAAGTTACATGAAAGTGTAATAAGAGAAATTTGCACGGCTCTGAGTCAGCTACAAAATGCAAATATAAATTTTTTTTTACTCGTGACCTTTTCGAGTTATGTAGCTCAACATTTTAAAATGGCTACCTATCATCTTTTTGCATATTTATATAGTAGGAGTCATTTGCAATCAAAATCATATGTAGTAAAAAATGGCTACTATGCATCATTTACGAGATAATCGGCATTTTAAGTATTAAAGTAATTGTGTAAGTGTTAAAGTAAAAATCCAGTCGCATTTTATCAGTTATGTACTATCGACGCGTCTTTTTAACTAGACATCTTTGTAATATCGCAATTTTATTGTATTATATAATGTGATTTTTTCGACATCGTTTTATATTATACACTTGAAAAGGACCAAATTCCATGGTCGAAACGTCGTGTTTTTAATAAATGTATCAACTGCCAGTTTGCACGTCAGTTATTCTTTCAATTTCCTGATTTTATTATCGCTGGCGAAGAGAAGATTATTCACTTGATTTAAAGTAATTGGTTTTCCACAATTTGAAAGACAAGATTCATCAGACCATAATATTTTTTTAAGAAAATCAATGTCAATGTGATAGTTAACTCGAAGCCAGTGGCAGAACATTAATCGACGATCTGCATCTCCTTCGTGTAAGAATTGCACTAGATTATCACGAAACGGTTTGTATTTGTATTTCTTTAATACAGCGTGCACATAATTTTTTGATACTTGTAAATTACGTGTTACTGCTCTTATGGATGTACGTCTGTTTTCAATAAAACTTAATAGCACATTTGTCTCTTTTTCTTCATTTGTTCTGATTGAACGCTGTTGTCTTGTTAGCGATCCTGTTTGACGTAATTGATTTTCAACTCGTCGAAATGTACGACTGTTTGGTATCCTTCTGGATATTTTTGTTCATAGAGTAACCGTGCTTCATTTTCATTACGCATACTTAAATGCCATATCTCGAGCATATCACACTTTTCAGTAATTGTAAACATCGTTATTTTCGTCTACAATGTATAACATACGTATTCATTGGAAATACGTAGATAACTGACTAACAGATTCATACTGTACTGTAATTTATACTCCGTGCTATACAAATACTTTATTTACAAATCAAGCAGTCGTATATTTTGACGAGTTGAAAGTCATGTTCGACGTAATCGACTTCAAAATATTATGTAGTCTGATGAATCTTGTCTTTCAAATTGTGGTGTGGAAAAACCAAGTACTTTAATACTTAAGATGCCGATTATCTCGTAAACGATGCATTTTTTAGTAGCCATTTTTTACTACATATGATTTTGATTGCAAATGACTCCCATATAAATATGCATAAAATTATATTCGTATCCTAAAGATAATTATAATTATAGGTATCCATTTAAAAAAACCATGTTGAGCTACATAACTCGAAAAGGTCACGAGTAAAAAAAAAATTTATACTTGCATTTTGTAGCTGACTCAGAGCCGTGCAAATTTCTCTTATTACACTTTCATGTAACTTTAACAGTTGAAGTTACATGAAAGTGTAATAAGACAAATTTGCACGGCTCTGAGTCAGCTCTGAGTTAACTTCAACTGTTGAAGTTACATGAAAGTGTAATAAGAGAAATTTGCACGGCTCTGAGTCAGCTACAAAATGCAAGTATAAATTTTTTTTTTACTCGTGACCTTTTCGAGTTATGTAGCTCAACATGGTTTTTTTAAATGAATACTTATAATTTTTTTGCATATCTATATAGTAGGAGTACACACACACAAAACTTGTATATTGTATGTATAGTTTTGTGTGTGTGTGTGTTTGTGTAATATAATTTATATAATATGTATAATGTTCGATTCACTTACAATTAGTCATCAAAATATGCAGATTGTTTGATTTGATTAGATAATGCAGAGTCGATGGAAGATTAGTAAGGAATTTTTGTCGTCTTAACGATAAGTTCATCGATTAGAGATATGACGATAGAGATATGACGTATTAACTACTGACCAAACACGGAAATTACATCATATTATTTGAAACATAATATATTCTGGATTTGAATCTATTTGATCTAAATCTCATTTATAAAAAAAATTATTTGTTGATGATACAAAAATTTAAATACTACTATTATTAAACAATAAACAATTAATACTACTATTATTATTATTACTACACACACACACACACACACACGCACACGCGCGCACAGGATGAGCAATTTCAAATTCAGGATGAGCAATTTCAAATTCAAACACGTAGTTTCTCCCGTTTCTCGAAACAGTTCTGATTGCATCATAAAATGTAACATTTCATCTCTAACATTAATGTGCGTTCTTAATCATAACGTTACGATGTTTTTTACTAAGTTATAATCATGAAATCATGTTGATTCTAAGTTGGTGATTTACTTGCGTTCTAAAGTTCGACTGTGTCGGCGCGCATCTTATTTAGTTATTTACTGCGTTTACGCAGATCATTGATTAGTCATCAAAGATCCAGGTCTAACCGTCTAGGCGTTTTAAATTTATTTCTTACTATTAGGTAACTCACGATCATGAAGAATGTAATATTTGTGTAAGTTATAATGATTTGAAATGAGTAATGCATTATTAGGTTTTTTCTTTAATAAACCTTCCTTAATAAACTTGTATTTTGCTGCTGGTATTAGCATTACCCAAAGTGTCACAGCGGCGATAAGAATCCTACGGTTCGTCATATCCTTATCTCTGCTGTAACGTGCATGGAAGTACGCAACGCACACGCACACGCGCACACAGACACACTCATGAGATGTAAGTCCAACTGTGTAATATGTATACCTCCCCGTGGTATACCCTGGGTAACGCCAATACAGTGTCAAATACAGATTTTTGGAAAAAAAACCTGAAAATGTACTACTCACTTCAGATCAATCATAATTTAAATTAATTATAATTTAGAAAAAAGAAAGAAACTTTAAAACAATGCTATCATTGCAGATAAACGTGCGATGGAAAGCTGAGGAGTTTCAAAATGCTTTTTTAAATGTCGCACTACGATCATTTCTTGCAAAAAGATATGATAAAATAAATCATCATTTCTTGCAAAAGATATGATAAAATAAATTTGAAGTTGATTTTTTTTAGTTAATTTAAGTGATCCTTTAATTTTGTTGAATTTTGTGTATGCGCGTGCGCGCACACACATGCAACAATGTCATTTCTTCTTGTAACGCGTTTAAAAGAAAAGGACACGATGGTATCGATTTACAATGTAACTAGTTAAAACGCTTCACAGCAGATGAGACACTCATACAAGCGTTGATGCAACAGGTGCCAAGACGGAGAAATTGCTCGCATTTACTTCATGATGCTCCGCGCTGAAAAAAAAAAACAATTCGCCACGCCGATGTGATCGGCATTTTATCTGTGATCGATGGAAAAAGAAGCATCATACGCCCGTCACCTACTTCAGTGTCTATAATTTTTTCTATGTCACGTCGCCGATAACAGGACATTTACGATTTATTTTGGCTTGGCGCCTAGACCAAGCCAATGACTAACCAATAAGGAATTAATCGAGTGAAAAAATATTGGCGTATCTCGTGTCTCCTCTCTATCAAACATTTACATATCATCGCGAAGCGACAGAAAACTATGCGCTTTTGCTATGCTGAGTGAGCAACGCGCGAAGATAATTAAGGCAAACACAACAATCGTAAGCGTGTCGAGCGTGGTTTGAATTACGCTATCGACAGTTGTGGTATCGCCTCGGCAAATATAATTCATAACAACAATAAGCCATTTCTCTGACTGCTGATTATTCGTTAACCTCTCAGTCAGATGTATTAACAGCTTTCTCACCCGTTCGGCATCATCGAAGACTCGATATTATTTCGATTATGTAATCCGAGAGGTGGGAGGAGGAGGGGGGAATGCGTATCCGTAATAAGCACTTGACGTCTCCGGTCTCCGCAGATAGATACCGAAGGTATCTCCTAAGCTATTCTCTCTGCGTCTCGCGGGAATGTCATTGTGCCACTTACCGATGCTAATGGAATACCTAAGTCTGCACTAATATAAACGAACGCGCGGGTATTAACGCAATGATTGTACGATTTAAACGTAGCTTCAATGTCGGGACATGAAATAGTCATCCATTACGGCTCGCTCGCCGTAAGAGCGTGATGCAATTCGAATCGTCGGAAAACCGACGCGTAATTTGTTCCAAGTGTAACTCGCATTATCAATTCATATTACCATAACGTAATTCATTTTGAAGAGTGAAGCACATGAAAATGAGATAAATTCGAAGAATCGCCTTTTTTTGGTCGGCTGATAACGTATATACACGTCGCGATACTGAAACGCAATGACGCGGCACTTATCGGTCCGACGATATGCGCTTCGTTAGCAAGACTTCCCATTACGTCATAGCACTTGTACATTCCCCGTTTGAAAGCATCTAGACGATCCTATCACTCTCGCAAAAACGGTTTTCTCGATCCGCCTCGCGACTTAGGATTCGCTGTGCGCGAAAGTCAATCTGTTACTAAGTGCATCTCGCACGTCGCATAATTCAATGATAAATCAACGAGAACTCAAACACGTAGCACGAATGCACTTTTTTGCACGGAAGAATCGGATTTTAAATTTAACGACCCGTATCTGCATTAAAAAAGGCAAAGCGAATCAGGTAATTGTAAATACGTTTCATACGCAATATCTTTTTTTTTTTTTTAATGTGAAATTACACGGGAGCGTTTTGCGAGCGTGAGCTTGAAAATCGGAGTAGTGGGAAGTAACGATAAATTTTCGTATTTTTAATTAGGCACGCTAATAACTTTGCTATTTTTCTCGCCAGCACGAGCGTTAGGTCGCCGACACGATAACCCGTTCTATTTTGGTGTTTTGAATCCGAGATGCACGAGAAACTCGGGATAGAGAGTCTCGTGCAAAAGTTGATTAATAGGCATAATGAGAAAAAAGTTGATAAGTGCATTGAATATTATTCCACGATAAGCGAAGCTGTTGCATGAACTCCCGAAACTCGCATTCCTGCTACAAATTTGCGTGAACGATCGGGGGAGGGGGGGGGGGGAGCTCGAACGCGCGAATATGTAAAGGGAAAAAAACGCGATTATTTTTAACTAGATGGAAAAATCATGAATATATCAACGTCATTCTATTAAAGAGGTTGTGTCACTTTGTGAGGTGAGTGATAAGAGGGAATGCTTATAAATTTTCTGTGCACCAATTGCAAACTAGTTAAAAGTTTTTAATTTAAAAAAATTAACAATAACCAATTAATATATTCGTGACCGCGTATTACTATAGTAAGAATTGAAACTTTGATTCGCCGATCGATGATTAAAAAAATTAAGTTTTTTTATATTAATATTTAATTTTGAGACGTATAAATATATTAAACACTTGTATAACAAAATACAGAAGTTTGATGAAAGACAAGCATTAATTTTAATAAATGAAAGAAGTGAATAGAAAACGTGCAACAACGCATCAATTTTATAAGTTGTAAGTTGTTTAAGAGCGCTACTACTACTAGTATCATGCGCTCTTCATAGCAGAATTAGTGCAGCCAGTTCAATTAAGGTCGGGATACATAAAAAAATGTAAGTTTTAAGATGTAAAGGAAGCGACCAATAACAGTCGAGAACGTCAGCAGCCATTTTAAAACGTAGCAAATTTTTTGATTGGATGAAATTCTTAAATCTTACGGGACTTCGTTTCAAAATTCTACTCTGTCAACTTTAAAGAACCAAGGGTAGTGGGAGGAAAGATGACAGAGTAAATTATTTGAGTTAAATGAATTTGGAACGCGAAATAGTAAGTGAATTAATTTTTTTGACAGTCGACTAACTTTATCACTTTGTAAAAAGAAATATATGATAAAAATATATAATAAATTTACAAGAAATAAAGCTACATATATATCTAACCTAATAGAGTTAACCCCAGGGTATAGAATTTTGAAACGCAGTTCTGCTTATATTTTTCTATGTACCCTTATATACACCTTTATAAAAAACAAACCTTTTGTATCGAAGGAGTGTGTGATTTAAAGATTATAGCACGGCATATGTAACAGAAGAAAATTGATTAGTTGATGCGCTGTTGTCACACTTCCTACGCGAATCATATATTTATGAAAAAGTTGTGGTTCTGCTTATACCATTTTTTACTGTCTTCTAAGCGAGACAAAAAATTTTTATGTGGTTTTTATGGTTATTCGTAAAAGATTATTTTGAAACTTAAATATTTTTTATCTAAAATCTTACTGTCGTATCTATTTATTTTATTTAGTATGATGTTTATATCTATAACGCACCCATGCACAAGACTCCTGTCTTTAAAATTAAATTTTTCAAAAACTAATCGGTCAAATAATTTGAAATTCAAACAGTAGATGCATTATTCTGCCGAAAACGAACGTTTTACAAAAATTGCATGTGATTCTTAATATTTTGTTATGATTTACCAACCTTTTTAAATTCGAATGCTATCTTTCCTTGAAGGTTATCTATCCTTAAAGTATACAAACTCGAGTATACATGCTCGTTACGAATTATATTTTCACTTAACAGTCCTTTACACTTCTTAGCAAACTACATGCACATCATTTACAAAAATGTTTCCTAAAGGTATTAGAGACGCTTTCCAAATTCGGTTTACCTAACTAAAAAACTCCACACTATTTCTATCGATAATAACTACATGCTTGTTTCTTTGAATGTGGGTTTACTATTCACCAACGTTCTGATTGATTTAGCATTGAACGAAGTGAAAAAAAGACACAAAAATTCCAATGAATGAATTTATCATTGCAATTAGATTGATCTTAACTCTTTCTTTTTTAACTTCAACAATACCATTTACAAACAAACGTTCAATACCTCCATGAACTCTCCTTGATTTCGATAATTGTTGACGCTACAATTGTTAACGCTACAAGATTTGAAATTAAGGCTATCAAAAAACTACTATTTTACACAACTCCTTTTTATTCTTTTATCCTTCTTATGTCAGATATGTGAACTTAATTTAATTAATTTTAGCATATTTCTGTTTGTTCTCTATTCTTTGGAATAATACATCCAGCATGCCAGCAAAATCATCATACCCACGCACTCCAACACTGACGAAATTGTAATACTGATAAATTATTCTATGTGAATAAGCATCACAATTATATTTATTCCATAATTATTAAGCACCATTAAAACCATTGATCTCAACAAAGATAGAAACGTCTGGTTTTTATTTTATACGAATTAACGACTAATTTAGGATAACATATTTTTTGTATCAATTCTTTTACAATTATACTGTTTTTTAATTACATCAAGTCAAGATTTGAATGTACATGCACATTATTCATTAGGCTCTCATTATTCATATGGCCCGTTAAATATATTTATTTTATGAGTTTTATTCTTTGTAAACCTCTCGATTTATTTTAATTTTATCCGGTTTATTTTAATTTTATCTTCGGTTTATTTTAATTTTAAAATTATCTTCGGTTTATTTTAATTTTAAAAAAACGTAAGATCAGTTTTCTAACTTTATTTCTCGTCTCCTTCCTCTCGATCCTCCACTCGGTCAAGCAACTCTTGAAATTTTTCTTTCCGTCCCGCCCCTCATAACGGAAGAAATGACGTCGCGCAGGATTAAAAATAGCCGTAGTCTTCTCATTAATAGCAATGCGCGTCGATTCATCGGATCGGAACGAAACTATGACGAAATCAAGGCATAGCGAGATTCAGGATCTACCGGTTCTGTGAAGCATCTTACGCGCGAAATAATCGAACGTCAGCAATCATTTCAGTGAGAAGAGGAGAGGGAATGAAATGATGGATTATTGTATGAAGACAGAGAGGAAGGGAGGAAGAGAAAGAAAGAGGGGAGAGGGAGGGAGGGAGGAGAGAGGGATGAGGAGGAGGGAGAGGAGGAGGGAGGAGAGGAGGAGGGAGGGGAGGAGAGAGAGGGGGGAAAAGAGAGAGAAAGAGAGAAATTTTATTGTTGAAATTTTATCTTTCCAGAAGTATATTATCCATTTCGATCAGATGTTTTTGATTGATGCTTCTGTGACGTTTACATCATTTGCTTCAAGTATGACGCTCGTTTGAAGCGATCGAGAGAGTAAGCGTATCGAGAAGATGAAAAAGAAGAAAGGAGCTAATCATGAGTGACGTAAGACAAAAGCGAAAGTAGGAGGAGATATCTGGTAAAAGTTTAAACACTTGCTCGTACGGATACGGGCATAGATGATGTAATAAATTTAGATGGATGATGCAATAAATTCAGGAATTGGAGTAGCAAATTATTTGCGTAGGATATTCGCGCGAGGATGGAGACCCAAAGAGGAAAAAAAGAGGAACGATAAGAGAAGAGAACGTAAATCTGATGAAGAGATAGCGGAGATAGTACTATAGTCTGTTATATATTAATCTGTTACGATTTTGGTGTATCTGTGTAGTAATAAACATGTTTGATTGGGTCGGAATTAGAATGAGAAAATCACACTTGATGAGATTTCAGCGCGGATGGTTGAAAATTTAATTCTAGAAATAAGAGATATAGAGTTTTAAAGACATAATTTTTTAAAAACACGTATATGTATATGTATTTTTTTAGAATTTTATTAAGAATATTTTTAGATTAATAAATAGAAATCTCGCTTATTGTATATTTATTATTATTATATTTTATAATTATATTGTATGTTATTGTATTTAATAATATGTAAAATATATTATAATTAATGTAAAATGATTAATATATAATAATGTGTGCATATTTATTATATTTACATATACAATTTTAAAAATAAGAATAGTGAGACGAGGATACATAATGAAAAGAGTACATATAGGAAGATACGCATAACAACGCATATTAGATGAAAATCTATGTGCTCTGCTTGAATCAGGATGAAGAATCACCGAAGGCTGTACATCACTTCAGATGTTCTCGTATCACCGTGAGAATGCTGTCCTCACTGTCCGAGGTTAACGCGCGTCATTGAATATGTACTTACCTGCATATATGTATATGTAATTACAAATGGAATTTGCCCGTACACTGTTTATACACACTTGATATGACGAGCAGCTTAACGCTAATCAGCTAATTTAAATATTAAGCAGCTAATCGCTTAACATAAAATTGCAAGCCCGAAATAATGCGTTTAAATAGACGCGTTTAAATAGGACGTGTTCTTGGAAAGTTGATTGTTGAAAGCATACCAGGTCTAACGTCATCGTGCTTCCCCGCGGCGAAACATTTCAGAGGTTTTTTTCCTCCATGAGAAATTCGAGAAGATTTAAAATTCTTCGAGAAACGAGCGCATTGTGTCATGACAGGCGTTTACATACCAGTATACAATCCTACATGTCTATCATAACAAGTAATGCGACAATACGAAGGATATATTCTCTCTTTGGAAAACTTCGTAACAGTGAAATAAATAACGCTTCGATTTCCGGCATTCCGGATGGGCCTGTCAGAGGTCTTTTCATGATATGGAAATGAAAAATATTTCAGATTTCTTTCAAAAGAAATAATGTCACGATATAGTGAGTGATTTGCTTATCGAACACTTGAATGCACATGAGGCATTCTTAAGTTTTCATCTCAATATTGATTTCTCGATAAAATCATACATTGTTATATGTGCGTTATTGTTACAAGTTACACCGCACGTTTGGCTTTCGAATGTAACGAGACGGCATTGCAATTTCGAAGTCGACGCGCGTAGCTGTATCCGATATCTCTATCTCATTTCACGTATTCTTCGGCGAGACCGCGTGTAAGAACGCCAACAAATCATGACTATCGCTCTTTTATGAAGAGACCATTATGAAGAGATGATCGAGAATCGCTTTCGAAAGTAAGGCAATTTACAGACATATTGGAAAATACTCCACGAGTTAGTAAGAGTTATCCTCTTACTTACTTCTATTTTATTAAGTTTAATAGTTTTTCAGCGGTTAACGATTGAAAATGAAGTCTGTCAGTGGAAATTATTCTTCAATTACCAACTTAAAATTAACTTTAAATGAGCTCTAATTTTAAATTTCATCTAGCTTTATTTTATTTGTGAGTAAAGAAATGTCTTTCTTCTGTACTGAAGCATTACAATATTGTCAAGACTTTAAAAGATGTCAATTTATCGTAGAAATATTATTTAAATAATACTGTAAACATTCGATAGTTTTTGGATATTTATAATAGTACTGTTCAACAAGAAATTACTTTCTCTCGAGTAGAGAGAATGAGAGTAATCGTTTCCCGTAGTTTCTGAACGCTTACTTGTATGAATAAAATGAAATTAGAAAAAAAAAGAATATATTCGATTATCTACCGTTTAAAGCGATATGCAGCATAAAAATTATCAAATTCGGACAGATGGTTTTGATCCATTGATACGATCGAAATAATATCTAATAATACTTCAAATACAGGTTGAAATGAAAACGCTAATTCTTTCGAAGAATTTTTTTATTACTATCGGATAATACGGATTATCATTCTGCATCAGCATTTCGTTATCGAACAAAAAAGACGATGGATTTAAATTTAATTTTAGATGTGGTCAAGAAAGGTGGTCTTTCGAGTATCGCGTTTTCACTCAAGGTCCGGGATCTATCCTAGGATAACCTAGAGGAATCTTCTTCCCGCTATTCGCACATGTGTTTTCTTTCAGTTTTTATTCATCGAGTGGAGCTGGCCTGAGCACCGTGCTATAGGATAGAGATAAAGAAAACACAAGTTGCGATTGTTTTCAAACAATCTTCATCGATGCTTCGGCGCCTGACCACGAGGTGAGGTAAACCATCGAGAAGGTAAACCAGTGAATTTCGAAAGATCGTGGTATTTTTCAAATGTTTGGTATTTGATCTTTTCTGACTAATCTAACGCTATTTGTGTTTATTGTTAGTTATTATGTAGCTTGCGATAAATACATAATGGCAGCTATGTGTATTTACGAACATTGTTAGTGGTTTCAATAGTTAAATAACTTTTACACTGAGAAGATAGTCTAATGACGAATAAAATGCTAAATTTTTGCTAAATTTTTAGTAATTATGTACAATTACGAACCACCCTCCGATGACCTTGACCTTGACATATGTTGTCAAGGTCAACTTTCTGAGTGACCTTCGGAAGGTTTTAGTCGTCGGTCATTACTCGTTAAAAAGTTATTAACAAAAAAAGTTTGAAAAATATAGCAGTTATTTTGAATACAGCTTTACACATCCACCGCCAATGACCAATGAACAAAAGAAGTTTCACGACACTGTGTGTGTATATGCCATTCCTACTGTTGCTGATATTTCTTATGACTTTGAAACGGTATTCGAAAATAAACTAGTATACGATAGATTTTCGTACAGATAACATTCTGATGATTTGTCTTAAAATGAAATTCTATGAATTTCTTGCTTTAACAACGAGATATGACGAATTATTAGACTATTTGTGTACTAAAAATGTGATTCGTAAAGAAATAATATGTCCGCGTTGCAAAAACATTGTAAAACTAGATAGTAAACTGAATAATGAATATATGAATAATCTTCTCTTCGCCAGTGATATCAAAACTCAGGAAATACGGCAATAATTGACGTGCAAACTGGCAGTTGATACATTTATTAAAGATCACAACGTTTCGACCATAAGATTTGGTCCTTTTCAAGTGTATCTGTCAATATAATAAAAGAAGGAAACAATACAATAAAGATGTGTTACAAATATATATAGATTATCAAGATTATTACTTACAATTTAAGCGTGTGACTCGGGAATTACATTATAATATAAAATTAAAAAGTAAGATGTTAAAAATGTCTAGCAATTCAATACGCGTCAACTGTTCATGGCCGTTAAAAACAGACTAAATAATTAGGTATGAAAATTGTTAAAGGAGTCATAACATAAAAATAAACAAAAGCGGTACGGGGGGGGGGCGAGGCGTGCTATCAGCTGTAACGCAACAATGCTGAATAATAAGTGACGTGAAATTTCGCATAGTCGTAGAGAATTATACAATGTCAATGAGACGGTCATATAACGCTGACAAATTTTCTGTGTCTCTCTGTAGATTTATCGCAGAACTGCATTTCTTTATGAAAACCATTTCGGCAATTTCACGCTTTTTTGTGTGATTTTCCTTATAAAGAATTTCAGGATTTTTCCAGTCGAATTCATGGGAATGAGACACCCGATGACTGCTGACTACTGAATGATTGGATGGGTGTTTTTTAATATCATAACTATGTTCTTTTATTCGAGTACCTAGATGTCTTTTGGTTTGACCGATATAGCATGCATTGCAATTAGAGCAATCCAACTTATAGACTAATTCAGTCTGTTTGGCAGCATCGAGTGTGTCTTTACCATTTTTTATAATCGAATTTAATTTGTTGGAAACAGTGAATATGACGTTTAAATTGGTGTTTCGTATTGTGCGTTCAATGTTCTCACCTAAGTTTTTGGTATATGGGATGAGGATGCAATTTCTACAATCAAAGGTATTGTGATTGAGAGAGGAATCATTGTCAAGTTGATTGCGGAGTGAGTATAACCGTTTTTTAACAAACTTATTTATGATGTGTGTGGGGAAGCAATTGTTGTGAAGGATCTTTTTAACTATGTTAATATTATTATTATGGAATTGAGTGTCGGAGAGTAGGATGGCCCTGTCTACTAAATTAATTATGGAGTTTTTCTTGTATTTGAAAGGATGGTTTGAGAAATAATTAATGTATCGTCCTGAGAAAGTGGGTTTTCGATACCAATTTGTGATGAGGAGGTTGTTTTGTCGGATGACTATGGTGTCTAGGAAGGAAATGGAGGAATTTTTTTCAATTTCGTGGGTGAATTTTATTCTCGGGTGGTAGTCATTGAACACATTAACAACGAACGGTGTGAATTTTAGTTTTTGGAACGACCATAAAAATATCATCGACATATCTGTAGTATGTAGGGACTGTGAAATCTAATAAGTTCAAGGAATGGGTTTCGAGGTCGTCCATCACTAGGTCCGCTAAAATAGGAGACAGAGGGGAGCCCATAGGGCTGCCAAAGACTTGTTCGTAATGTAATCCACCAAAACCAAAACTTGTGGAAGACAGAATAGTATCGATAGCAAATAAAAATTGTTGCATGTTGAATTTAGTTGCTCTCTCTATGTGTTGCCAACGTGATTCGATGGCTTTAAATATCAATTCTTTAGAGATGTTATTGTATAAGGCTGTGACATCAAGAGAGAGTAACACGTCGTCAGGATGAATGTGTGTGTTTTTTATGATATTCGCGAACGTCCAACTATCTTTAACGTGTGATTTTGGTTTTGGTAGTGACTTCTCCAAGATTTCATGTAAGAATCTAGCGATGCTGTATGACGGACTTCCTGATGCCGATACAATGATGCGTAAAGGAGAGCCACTTTTATGGATCTTTGGCAGCCCGTAGCATCTTGAAAGATTTCCATTCGTGCATCTTAGATTTTTGTAAGTGTATTCGTCAATGATGTGGTTGTTCCTCCAACTATTTAAAAGATCTTTCATTTTTGTTTCTACGGATTTTGTTGGGTCTTTTTTTAATTTTTTATAAGTAGTTTCGTCACTTAACAAAGTTTCCATGCGTTTTTTGTAATCGCCGCGATCCATGATAACGGTTACTTGGCCCTTGTCGGCTTTGGTTACAAACAAATCAGGGTTATGACGTAAAAATTCTCTTGCCATATTAAAGTCTCTAAGGATGTATCTATCTATTGTATTCATATGTCTGTCCGTGCACAAGAACTTTGTTAAGGCATTGCAAACAGAGTTGCGAGTTGCGTTCTGAACGTTATTGCTTAGTCTACTGCAGCAGCTTTCGACGTTCTTGATAATGCCAACTGCGGTTTGTATACGGTTTTTCGGGTCTTTTTTGTTAAATGGAAGGGCAAAATTGTCACCCAAACTTAAAAAACTTAATATTGAATTCGGAACTCTTTTTCCGCTGATGTTTCTGATCCATTTTGAGGTATCGATGTTAGATAGAAAGTCGTTAGTGTTATTCCGTCTCTTTAAAATGTTGTTAAATTTGTCTATAGATTTATGTTTGCAATTACGATTGTATCTGTCAATATTATTTTTGTTGTCATTAAAAAAGGCCTTTACGATGTTTGAATCATTCCCATGAATTCGACTGGAAAAATCCTGAAATTCTTTATAAGGAAAATCACACAAAAAAGCGTGAAATTGCCGAAATGGTTTTCATAAAGAAATGCAGTTCTGCGATAAATCTACAGAGAGACACAGAAAATTTGTCAGCGTTATATGACCGTCTCATTGACATTGTATAATTCTCTACGACTATGCGAAATTTCACGTCACTTATTATTCAGCATTGTTGCGTTACAGCTGATAGCACGCCTCGCCCCCCCCCGTACCGCTTTTGTTTATTTTTATGTTATGACTCCTTTAACAATTTTCATACCTAATTATTTAGTCTGTTTTTAACGGCCATGAACAGTTGACGCGTATTGAATTGCTAGACATTTTTAACATCTTACTTTTTAATTTTATATTATAATGTAATTCCCGAGTCACACGCTTAAATTGTAAGTAATAATCTTGATAATCTATATATATTTGTAACACATCTTTATTGTATTGTTTCCTTCTTTTATTATATTGACAGATACACTTGAAAAGGACCAAATCTTATGGTCGAAACGTTGTGATCTTTAATAAATGTATCAACTGCCAGTTTGCACGTCAATTATTGCCTTATTTCCTGAGATTATAATAAAATTAAAAATAAAATAATTTATTATTAAAATTGAAATTATTATAAATTACAACAAAATTTATTATTAACACGTTAGCTGCCGCCTTAATTAAAAATTGTTTATGTGTCACAGGCCATAACTCTATTTTTACAAAATAAAGTTAATAAATTTACATAAATAGTGTCAAATAACTTATTTGGTTAAAATATTTGTTTTTTCGTTATTATTACAAAACGACGACGGGCCGTCGTATGGCTCATAAATGCAAATAACAATACGACGGCCGGCGCGTCGTATGACGACTAACGTGTTAAACAACAAACTAGAATATAATTTCGCCATTTCAGTTGCAGCTAAGATCTTGGTACAGCTAATATTTAACATTATTTTTATGCGTTATACACTTTCTCATTTTTTAATCGATAGACTACACGCCGACTTGGTTCGTCGATCTTGAAATACAGCTCTTCTTTCGTTGCTTAAGAAGTGGAATTCATTATTTTAAATCGATTTAATTTTGAATGTTAACAAGTCTCACGTTTGAAATTCCTATATAGAATTTATTGCGAAAAATATACATATATTACCCCAGCCAGGATTCGAACCTGGAATCTTCCGACTATCTGGGGCGGATGTCTTAAAATTTATTATTATTATTATTTTAATTATTATTATTTTAAAATTAAATAATTTCTCTCAATCGTTCAATGACTTTATAATAATTTTATTCAATACAAATATTTATAAGATATGAAACTAACAGGCTTGTAGCAGATTTCATGTAAAAAAATGTCAATTGATAGCTTGTTTTGCGTATCATGTGTTTTTTCTTTCATAATATTTTCAATAAAATGTTATTTGCATCTAGACAGTGTATTTACGCAAATATTAGGAAAATTTTTTATTCTCTTTACATATACCATCTTGATCAAAAAGTTTCCGGAATTACCACCAGGTGATGCTCTGAATCAGCTGATTTGAGTTTTGTTGTTTTTTGTTAGGTTGCCACATCTATCATTGACATTCCCAAATTTTATCGCCATAGCTTGACATTTGTAAAAGTTACGCCGTCTTGAGTACATGTACCTCTGCACGTATTTCGATTTTTTACAGTTTTAAAAATAGAGTTGAATTTGCAACAACGAGTTTGTATTAAATTTTGCGTTAAAAATGGATTCAATGGTGCAAAAACCTTGGAAATGTTAAGAAACTGTTTCGGCAATACTCTAAAGAAAACAGCCGTTTACGAGTGGCATGAACGCTTCAGAAGTAATCGTGAGTCCGAAAAGAAAAAGAAAGCGATGCGGTTTTCATGGATTACAACGGTATTGTACATCACGAATTTTTGCCAGAAGGTCAGACAGTTAATAAGGATTATTATTTGGGCGTTATGAGACGTTTGCGTGAAGCAATTCGCCAAAAAAGAAAGGATTTGTGGGCAAACAACTCATGGATTTTGCACCATGATAACGCACCGTCGCACAGTGCCATCATTATCCGTGAATTTTTGACCAAGAACGAAACGAATACCATCCAACAGTCATCGAATTCACCTGATATGGCTCCCTGCAATTTTTTTCTGTTTGATCGAGTCAAAAAACCACTACGGGGAACGCGTTTTAACAGCCGACCGGAGGAGGTAATGGAAACCGAAAGGAGATAATGGAAAAATCGAAGACGGCTCTGATGGCTATACCGAAAATAGAGTTCCAGAAATGTTTCGAGAGCTGGATCAAGCGCTGGCATAAGTGCGTTGCAGTCGATGGGGAGTACTTTGAAGGGGACAATATCACTTTTGATGAATAAACTTGTATTTTGAATTTTCTGAATGAATTCCGGGAACTTTTTGATCAAGATGGTATAATCTCGATGTCGATATTAACGAGAAGGATGATTCACTTTCGCCTTTAACACTATATGTTGTATAACACCTGAGCACGCGAACTTCAGATTACTTTATTCGTTAATTCTTCGTTGCTTCTAATTAAAAAATTATTATAGCCTGAATATTTTGATATAACCCTTACTTTAAAATGTGAAAAACGGCACCCGATCTGTATAAACATAAGTCTTTCGTTTCGTTTCATGTAATTTTTTAACTGTTTAAACCAGTTAAAAAATTCATGAATGTATTTCTATGAACATATTTATGAAAATATTATGAATGAATTCATGAATATATACTTTGATATGTCTAGAACAATATCATATATTTTATTTTAAATGCAAAAAAATTTAGTATAATTTTCTTATGTAAACATATTCGAGAATTTAATAAATGCATAAATCGGTTGGACGAAAGACTTATGATTATATCAAAAGGGTTAAGATTTTTGTCTTAACCCTTATCTTTTTATCTCAAGAATTTATCCTTAAGCATTGTTACGGTCTTCACTGGACACCTTGTACATGTATGTATATTGTTTATAAAAAAACAATACAAAAATTATTCTTCTAATTATTTTTAAACTTTTAAATACCAAAAGGCTCGATAATTAATCAACTAATGAATAACAAAGGGGCTTAGAAAAATAACAAGGGATGTGTAATATTTTATTAAATGTCGTAATATTTTATTAAAATAAAAAATTTGGTAATTATATACAATTACGGACTACCCTCCGATGACCTTGACCTTGACATATGTTATCAAGGTCCTCCTGAGTGACCTTCAGAAGGTTTTAGTCGTCGGTCATCACTCGTTAAAAAGTTATTAACAAAAAAGTTTGAAAAATGTGGCCACATGCGCATGCTCTGTAATCAATCCTTTCTCAAATTGTGCAAAATTTGAAATATGGTGTAAAAGTGAAAACGCCTAAAACCTAGCGTCCCTTCGCGTAAAAAATTGCAAACTCATGTGAAATCTCACTTCGCATTAAAAAGTATACGCATGGAGGCAGTGTGTTTCGCCCCCCTACGGGGCTCCACTACCGAGAAACTAAACACATAAGTGTGGGTGGAACTCGCTTCGCGTGGAAAGTTGTAAACTGTGGAACCTCACTTCGCATTAAAAAGTGTACACTGTCTAGTTTCGTGAAGCGGCCCGGCGGTGTGGCGAAAGACGGCAGCGTACACTTTTTAATACAAAATGAGATACCACATGGGTTTACAACTTTCCACGCGAAGTGAATTCCACCCACACCTATGTGTGTAGTTTCTCGGTAATGGAGCCCCCCCCCCCGTAGGAGGGGCAGAACACACTGTCTCCACACTTTTCAATGCGAAGTGAAGTTCCACATGGGTTTGCAATTTTTGACGCAAACCTATGTTTTAGCCTACCTATGTTTAACGCGTTTTTTCTTACACCATATTTCAAATTATGCGCTAACTTAGAATTGTGTAGACTTCGAGTAATGAGCCTAATTAAAGCAGTGAATTAACAAAAAATTATTTTATTAATATTAATGTATATTTTATTCATTGATATTTATATTTATGGGATACATAATAGACATTATTTCGAAAAAAGTGTCTAATCGTTCGTCAAAGTCAAATGCTTTTTTAAACATAAATTCTGCTATGTAATGATTAAAATAATATTCTCTACAGCCATATCGCGGAATAATTCCACGAATATTTCTCCATTCTCGTTCAATGTTCTATGTATAAATACCTGTACATGGATCAATAAAATTTTCCGAATGATTAACTGTATGATGTTGACAAATGCTTTTATCGATTTATTCATAAGCTTTCCAACAATCATTATAAATTATTGATCCAGGAGCAATATATTTTTGAATAAGTGGCAATAGTATTTCTGCTTTACGAGATATAACAGGTACAACAAACATTTTTTTCGTATCACGTTGTATACCACCGAAAAGCCATTGTCCTGTGACTAGTCGACCGCGATGATATTTACGACGTCCAAATTTAGCTTTATCAATTTTAATAATTTCGTCTCCACCAATTCGCTTTTAGTTATGCGTTAACCATTGATATATGAGCTAAAATCAATAAGCGGGGAGCACAGACCATTGCATAACGCATAACGCATATGCATAAGAAATTTGATTGGTCCGTTAGCATGTGCATAAGGAATTCGACCAATCGAATTTCTTATGCATATGTATTATGCATTATGTAAAAGTCTGTGCTCCCCGCCATATTCTAATGTTGTTCGAAGAAGAGCGCTACTCTTGAAGAAACGAACGCTCACTAGCGCTCTCGGATAGGCGGCGCTGTATTCGCAACTTAGCTCGGCACGCAGCCATCTCACCCCTTTTTCTTTCTCTGCAATTGGGCCTCTCAGTGGAAAGTCGCTCGCCATTTTTTTCCTGCATTCTTGAGAATAATCTACGACGTAGCAAGGCTCAAGTTGGTCTCTCTCTGTGCGGTGTCGTAACTAACAAGGGGAACCCCAGACATGGTCCCATGATTTTGCCGAGCTTTATACATATTATAGACTTACCCTCCTACTACATCATAGTAAAATGATACGATGCAACTCTCAAGCATTCGCGAGAAAAACGCGTTTGAATATTTACGTGGCGTTTATGTACCTCGGAGGGGACCATGTCTGGGGTTTCCCTTGTAAGACAAATTCTCGTGGCCATCTAATAAGAACGACTCGGCCGTGAGGATACTATCGGGAGCCAAGGTTTTCTTGGCATTGTGGAACGATCTGCGATCGGATTTATCGGTAGGCTAAATCTCGTCCTCAGATCTGGGCAATTCTCGTTCTCAGACACATATCAGTAGTTATGTCTCGCCTGTATGGATAGATCTTATGGATACAAACACAGAGCCTTACTTTTTTCTGATTTCATATACTGTTTTCTGTAGTGAAAATTGATTCCTTCTTTTTCTTTATTCTTGTGGTAAGCTATATCATTCTTTTATTTTTCATTAATTTCTTAACGTTAAGTTTACAGACCTAGGTTACTCTCGTCCTGCTTTAGTTTTGGCTTTTAATTTTGAGTTCTCGCCTTCAGGATAGGTCTATTATAGAACCAAACATTATATAATGTATAATTTTTACGAATAAAATTATTAAATTGCATAAATTAATTACCTCTCGACAAAAGTTGACCCAATCAACTGCTGTGCGTGATGAGATATTAAGCTCTTTTTGTAAAAATACTTATCGAGGAGTATTTATCATCATCACATAACAAATTAATTGACAAACTGTAGCAATATTTATATTTCCTTGCGAAAACCAAGTTGTATTTAAAACACTTATTTTAAAGTTACAAATTATTCTTTTGCGTTTACATTTTTGCAATTGTTTATAGTAAAGATGTGTGCAATGAATAACTAATGATTCATTATTCACAGGAAATAAGGCAATAATTGACGTGCAAACTGGCAGTTGATACATTTATTAAAGATCACAACGTTTCGACCATAAGATTTGGTCCTTTTCAAGTGTATTTGTCAATATAATAAAAGAAGGAAACAATACAATAAAGATGTGTTACAAATATATATAGATTATCAAGATTATTACTTACAATTTAAGCGTGTGACTCGGGAATTACATTATAATATAAAATTAAAAAGTAAGATGTTAAAAATGTCTAGCAATTCAATACGCGTCAACTGTTCATGGCCGTTAAAAACAGACTAAATAATTAGGTATGAAAATTGTTAAAGGAGTCATAACATAAAAATAAACAAAAGCGGTACGGGGGGGGGGGCGAGGCGTGCTATCAGCTGTAACGCAACAATGCTGAATAATAAGTGACGTGAAATTTCGCATAGTCGTAGAGAATTATACAATGTCAATGAGACGGTCATATAACGCTGACAAATTTTCTGTGTCTCTCTGTAGATTTATCGCAGAACTGCATTTCTTTATGAAAACCATTTCGGCAATTTCACGCTTTTTTGTGTGATTTTCCTTATAAAGAATTTCAGGATTTTTCCAGTCGAATTCATGGGAATGAGACACCCGATGACTGCTGACTACTGAATGATTGGATGGGTGTTTTTTAATATCATAACTATGTTCTTTTATTCGAGTACCTAGATGTCTTTTGGTTTGACCGATATAGCATGCATTGCAATTAGAGCAATCCAACTTATAGACTAATTCAGTCTGTTTGGCAGCATCGAGTGTGTCTTTACCATTTTTTATAATCGAATTTAATTTGTTGGAAACAGTGAATATGACGTTTAAATTGGTGTTTCGTATTGTGCGTTCAATGTTCTCACCTAAGTTTTTGGTATATGGGATGAGGATGCAATTTCTACAATCAAAGGTATTGTGATTGAGAGAGGAATCATTGTCAAGTTGATTGCGGAGTGAGTATAACCGTTTTTTAACAAACTTATTTATGATGTGTGTGGGGAAGCAATTGTTGTGAAGGATCTTTTTAACTATGTTAATATTATTATTATGGAATTGAGTGTCGGAGAGTAGGATGGCCCTGTCTACTAAATTAATTATGGAGTTTTTCTTGTATTTGAAAGGATGGTTTGAGAAATAATTAATGTATCGTCCTGAGAAAGTGGGTTTTCGATACCAATTTGTGATGAGGAGGTTGTTTTGTCGGATGACTATGGTGTCTAGGAAGGAAATGGAGGAATTTTTTTCAATTTCGTGGGTGAATTTTATTCTCGGGTGGTAGTCATTGAACACATTAACAACGGTGTGAATTTTAGTTTTTGGAACGACCATAAAAATATCATCGACATATCTGTAGTATATAGGGACTGTGAAATCTAATAAGTTCAAGGAATGGGTTTCGAGGTCGTCCATCACTAGGTCCGCTAAAATAGGAGACAGAGGGGAGCCCATAGGGCTGCCAAAGACTTGTTCGTAATGTAATCCACCAAAACCAAAACTTGTGGAAGACAGAATAGTATCGATAGCAAATAAAAATTGTTGCATGTTGAATTTAGTTGCTCTCTCTATGTGTTGCCAACGTGATTCGATGGCTTTAAATATCAATTCTTTAGAGATGTTATTGTATAAGGCTGTGACATCAAGAGAGAGTAACACGTCGTCAGGATGAATGTGTGTGTTTTTTATGATATTCGCGAACGTCCAACTATCTTTAACGTGTGATTTTGGTTTTGGTAGTGACTTCTCCAAGATTTCATGTAAGAATCTAGCGATGCTGTATGACGGACTTCCTGATGCCGATACAATGATGCGTAAAGGAGAGCCACTTTTATGGATCTTTGGCAGCCCGTAGCATCTTGAAAGATTTCCATTCGTGCATCTTAGATTTTTGTAAGTGTATTCGTCAATGATGTGGTTGTTCCTCCAACTATTTAAAAGATCTTTCATTTTTGTTTCTACGGATTTTGTTGGGTCTTTTTTTAATTTTTTATAAGTAGTTTCGTCACTTAACAAAGTTTCCATGCGTTTTTTGTAATCGCCGCGATCCATGATAACGGTTACTTGGCCCTTGTCGGCTTTGGTTACAAACAAATCAGGGTTATGACGTAAAAATTCTCTTGCCATATTAAAGTCTCTAAGGATGTATCTATCTATTGTATTCATATGTCTGTCCGTGCACAAGAACTTTGTTAAGGCATTGCAAACAGAGTTGCGAGTTGCGTTCTGAACGTTATTGCTTAGTCTACTGCAGCAGCTTTCGACGTTCTTGATAATGCCAACTGCGGTTTGTTAGGGCCCCCCCTTTTGTCACCCCGGGGAACACCACCCCACCACCCCCGTTTTGTTGGGTTTTTGGTTTTTTTGGCCCCTTGATAATCCAACGCGGTTTGTTAATAAATACGGTGTGTTTTAGGGTCTTTTTGTTAATGGA